>JARHVA010001577.1:2160000-2760000 GCA_037957365.1 Torreya grandis
TGAGGTGCCATGACCTCTAATTATCTTCAATAGTGCTTTATATGATCTTCAAGAGATTTTTATTAGTGGATTCAACAAGGTCATTGCCTTGTGGATAGTAATTTGATGAAGAACTGAATAAAAACTATGTTAAACTACCCATTGGCTAGTTATAGATCCCATAAATTCCATAACATTATCAAAAATAATGGTTTAAGGAGCTCCAAACATGGTAAGCAAACCTTTATAAAAATATAAAACATTGGACTCATTCACTTCTTTTAATGCTATTACTTTTGTCCATATAGTAAAATAATCTTTAGTAGTCAGTATCCATTTATGTCCTGAGCTTGAAGGAGAGTTAATAAGACCAATAAAGTCCACTCCTCATTGGACAAAATGTTGATCTACTATAATTGGTTGGAGGGGTAAGGCAGTAAGCTTCACTTTTCCAACAACATAGTACATTGTATGCATTTTCTAACCCATGCATGACAATCTCCAAATAAACTAGGCTAGTAATGCCCACTTTTCATGATCTTATAGTTTGTATTTCTTGATGAATAATTTCCTCCACCATGTCCATCATAGAATTTCTTGAGCAATCTTTGCGTCTGATGTGGATGTATACATCTTAACAACATATCACTGATATCTTTATTAAACAAAACACCATCAATAAGAAGAAAAGGAATTTATTATAATCTGAAATATCTTCTTCTTGAAGGGATTAGAAGAGAAAGATAAAAACCATCTTGGAGAAATATTACCATGTCTTAAAATTAGATAGAAGGTGTGGTGTGATCAGTTGTAATTTATTCATTAGTTGAAACCATAACCACCTCATTAGACTATTGAAAATCTTAGGCTAGATGTTCATAAAGTCCCTTGCCTCTTACCAGCTTTGCTACTTTAATCTCTACATCATACTCCATTACTCTAGTTATCCAACTAGCTCTTTTCTCATTTATATCTTTGTTCAAGAAGAATTCTTTGACACTTGGATGGGCAACCATCAAATTTATCTTATTATTAGACAATAATTATCTAAATTTATTGAGTGACCTTATAATTTAAAGTACATGATTTTAAAAAAAATACTACCTTGTTTCATATTCTTCTAAGCCTTGACTGAAGAAGGCTATTGGCTGCTCTAAAGCCTCATGGTTTTGCTACATAATAATACCTGAACTAGTGCCTCATATTTGGAAACATTATTTGAACAACCAAATTGAAACATGAGAGAAGATAAATAACTTTGATTGGCTATAGAAATCAACATCATTTCAACCCTGGTATGATGTTTATTTCTTGATCCATCAAATTATAATTACCATAGGCCATCATTAGGCTTGCCTTCATCAAAATTGAAATTGGTGTATCTTTTTCATGTAGGAAATAAACACCAAATCCCTCTTATTCAATTAGCTTATAAGGATCATGCTCATGAAAATTAGAGGCCCATTCATCTAATAATAGATCTGGAACTTTATCTAGAGGTGACTCAATTTCCTCTCTACTAGTTTCTAAGAGTTCATCTGAGATGATACAATTATGATTCACAATACTAGGCATATGTGGCTCCAAATGGAAGCATGTCTTGAACATTAAATATGTCCAATCAACTAATATATATGCTCTAATATTTAAGGTAAAGTCTCTTAAGAGACACATGGAAAAATAGGGAGGCAAGTCCACCACAACCAAATCTTATTGAATGGTAACATTAGGACAAGCATGTAGGTCAATTATTTACAAATTTTTAGAGATAGTGAACTAGTAGTTCACCAAGTAAGAGGTTTGAAAATATACAAAAAAATATTTCTTAGATCTTATAAGCATAGGGTATGAGACTTAATTTAATATTTTCAATCCCTTAAAATTTAGGTAATATTAAGAAGTGAGAATAAATATGTAGACAGGTTAGCTACCATTGGGTCACACTTCAACATCCTAACTGATGTAATAAGTGAAAATGTTTAGTCACACATTAAGGTAGTTGTGAGGCCTTATGTTCTAGTTAATAATGAAAATTATCAAGTGTTTGAAGATGAAAATAAAATATTTAGGTTCCTATAAGAAGAGGTTGAGTCTTCATCAAGGAGCCAAGAGAAGTTCTCACAGAAGTATGATGACTAGATTGTATAGCTAAAGACAAATATATTTCCAAAAGGGTTGGTAACCCTTGAGAATATGTTTAGTGGTGATGATGAGCTAAGGAAGTAAAAGTATTCATTATCAATAAAATAAGAATACTATGCCAACGTGGAGATTGCAACTGGTAAGAGCTTAAAGCTAGGTAAAGTCTACACTCCTTTAGAAATAAAAATTTCATTGAGTTATGTTCAAGTTTTATGGATGTATTTTCATGTCAATATAGTAACCTCAAAGGATTTGATGCAAGTCTAGCTCAACACACCATTGATTTAGAAGTTAAAACTAAGCTAGTAAGATAAAGGTAGAGGCCTATCAATCCAAAGATTGATATTTTGATGAAAGTTGAGATTCATAAGGTCATTGAGTTAGCTATTATATTTCCAATAACATACTCAACTTGGGTGGCAAACCTTTTTACAGTATGGAAAGAGAGTGGTAAAATTAGACTGTGTTAACTTTCATGACTTAAATAAGGCTTCCATTAAAAACCATCATTCATTTCCATCTATGGAACAAATTATAAAGTTGGTTGTAGGTTGAGAAAGGTTCTCCTTGTTGGATGGCTATAGTGGATACAATCAGATTTTGGTCAAAGAAGAAAACCAATTCAAAATAGCCTTCACCACAAAGTAGGGGACATTTGCTTATATAAAGATGCCATTTGATTTATCCACTACTAGACCCACTTTTCATAAAGTCATGGATATGGCATTTTAGGGCCTCCTTAATAAATTTATTCTTATTTATTTAGATGACATAACAATGTTCTCTGATAGTGTAGTTGAGCATATGATTCACCTAGGGCAAGTATTTGATAAATGTAGACAGTTTGGGATATCTCTAAATCCCAAAATATGTGTCTTCTCAATTCATAAAGTTAATATTCTTAGACAAATGATTTCAAAACATGGTATGAGTATAGATCCTGATAGGATAGATTCAATTCTTACGCTTTCCTTTCCTAAGCACAAGAAAGATCTACAAAGCTTCTTAGGCAAAATCAATTTTATAAGAAGATACATCTCAGATTTTTCCACTTTAGCTAAGACACTTACAACTATGCGAAATAAGAATCAAGGTTTTAGATAGTCCAAGGAAGGAAAAATAAGTTTTTAAGAAATCAATAAAGCCATAGCCAATGCTCCTACACTTTTGAACCCTAATTTCACAAAGGATTTTATCCTATACACTTATTCTAATATTGACACAATTTCAAGTATTCTTATGAGTAGAACCATGAGGCTTTAGAATATCCAATAGCCTTATTGAGTCAAGGCTTAGAAGAATATGAAACAAGGTACTATTTCATTGAAAAGAATGTAATTTCAATTATAAGGCCACTCAAGAAATTTAGATAATTGTTGTCTAATAATAAGATACATATGATAGTTTCCCATCCAAATGTCAAAGAATTCCTCTTGAACAAAGATATATATGAGAAAAGAGTTGGTTGGATAAACAGAGTAATGGAGTATGATGTAGAGATCAAAGTAACAAAGCTGGTAAGAGACAAGGGACTTTGTGAACATCTAGCCCAAGATTTGTTAGAGTCTAATGAGGTGGTTATGGTGTCAACTAATGAAGAAATTACAATTGATCACACATCACCTTCTAGTTGGTTTCAAGACATGGTAATATTTCTCCATGATGGTATTTATCTTTCTCTTAGAATCCCTTCAAGAAGAAGATATTTCATATTATAGTCAATTCCTTTTCTTCTTGTTTATGGTATTTTTTCAAGAAAGATATCGATGATATGATGTTAAGATGTATACAGCCACATCAGACATAGAGATTGCTTGAGTAGTTCCATAATGGACATGATGGAGAACATTAATTAGGGATAACTACCACAAGATCAAGAGAAGTGGGTACTATTAGCTGATTTTATTTAGAGATTGTCATGCATGGGTTAGAAAATGCAAACAATGTGCTATGTTTTTTGGAAAGGTGAAGCTTGTTGCCTTACCCCTCTAGCCAATTATAGTAGATCAACCTTTTATCCAATGGAAATTAGATTTTATTGGTCTCATTAATCCCCCTTCAATCTTAAAACATAAATGGATACAGATTGCTACAGATTATTATACTGGATGGATAGAGGCAGTATCATTAAAGGAAGTAATCAAGTCCAATGTTTTAGATTTTTATGAAGGTCTGCTTATTAGGTTTGGAGTCCCTCCAACCATTATTTTTGATATTTTTATGGCCTTTTTGGGATCTGTAATTAGTGAATGCATAGTTCAACATAGTTTTTTCCTCGGTACTTCATCAAATTACTATCCAAAAGGCAATGGCCTTGAAGAGTCCACTAATAAGACTCTCTTGAAGATCATATGAAAGACTATTGAGGATAATAAGAGGTCATGGCACCTAAAGCTAAATTCATATCTATAAGTTGACATGATCACCTACAATAAATCAATAGCCAACTCTCCATATAAGATGGCATATTATAAGGAAGTAATAATGCCTATTTATCTTCAATTTCATACCTTAAAATTGATGCACCAATTTGAGTTGTTAGAGAATGGACCTATGGATATCAGGTATGCTGAGATTATAGAGTTGGAAGAGATAAGACATCAGTCCATGATAGCCATGGAAAATCATCAAGTAATGGTAAAGAAAGCCTTTAATAAAGGATCTTCTTCATGAAGATTCAAGGAAGGAGATTCAGTCCTCAAATGGGATGAGGATAGAGCTAAGCTAGGAAGGCATATAAATTTTAACTCTCTTTGGAGTGTTCCATTTATGATTTCCAACTACAAATCCCATAATGTTTTCCATCTCATAAAGATGGATGGCAAGGAGATTCCTATCCCAGTCAATGGGATACATTTAAAATGTTGCTTTTAAGGAAGCTAGGTTCCTTGTACATAGGATTTTATTTTCTTCCAAGTTTTATTATGACACATTAGTTTAATTATGTTTTGTCCTAAATAATTGCCTTATTTGCACATTTACTTTGTTATTTTTTTGATTAATTAAGGTGGAAAACTAGGGGCTGAACCCTATACAGTCAAAAAAGACAGGAAGGCTGGCAAACAGAAGATGCCAGCACCAAACCAACGACACAGCCGAGAAACAAAGTTAGAAGCAAAACAAAACACTAGAAAGACCAGAGTTAGAAAGGATGAAACTACATAACTATATAATTAACAAGATCCTTAAGATTCTCATTATCTTCATTGTCAACATTTCCTGGACCGCTTCCATGATCTGCAATGGCCTTCTCCACGTGGACCACCTTCGAAAGCTATCTTCGTCATCAATGTGCATCATTCATGCTCTATCATCTACTTCTAAATGATCTCTCTAATGTTTGGGGGTATATGAGCCCCTTGTCACCATACCCTCCATCTTGAGAATTGCTGACCAAGGTTGCAACAAGCATCAGCGACCCTGTTACCTTCTCTGTAGGTGTGGGTAATCTCAACTTTGGAAAACTTTTGTAAAAGAAATTGGATGTCCGTAATGATGTCTTTTAGATGGATGCCAACATTAAATGCTTTATTAATGGCATCTATGATCAACTTAGAATCTCCCTGAATATTCAAATTTCTAATTCCTAGGGATATAACTAACTTTAATCCCCAAAGTAAGGACATAGCTTCAGCATAGTTATTGCTTTGGCAACCCATGCCACTAGAATAGACAATAGACATCCCTCATTTTTCATTTCTTATTATTCCTCCTCCACTTGCTTTACCACTCAACTTAGATGCCCCATCAAAATTGAGTTTCATCTAATTGGGTTTAGGTGGTATCCATTTAGTATGAGGTCTCTGAAGAATTTTGGAATTATCATGCCCAGGGATAAGGTTTAAAACCTTCCATTTGGCATCAACTTGAATTTCAAATTTAGATAAGGGTTTCTTCGCAACACTAATATGAGCTGTTGTAACACTTTCCAAGATGGTCCTAGCAAAGGAGTTAAACACCTGAGTAGCATTTCTAGCAGTGTCCCTAAAAATTCTATGATTTCGCTCTTTCCATAAAGTCCAGCTCAAGCATGGTAGAGCTTGCTTCCATAGTTCCTTAATCCAGGGATGTGAGAAGGTTGAGTTCCAGTTGAGAATTACTTCTTTAAGGTTAGAATTGCAAACCCATTCAATGACAAAGTTGTTAAGTATTTTGCCCCATAAATCCCAGGTAAACTCACAGTGTATGAATAGGTGTGAAATTGATTCCTCTCTAGAACCACACAGAAAACATCTGTTGACCAAAGTAAACCCCCTCTTTTGAAGGTTGTCCTGAGTAAGGATTTTGTTATGGGAAGAATCCCACCAAAACAAGTTAATCTTTGGAATGAGTTTATGATTCCAAACCTTTTTCCATACCTCCTCATTCTGAGCTTTAGGTGTAAGCAAATGATAGGCAAATTTGACAGAGAACATTCCATTCTTATCCGACCACCAGTATTATTCATCCTCCTGAGGGAAGAGCGGGATTATGATCTCATAAACACATTGCTAGATCTCCTAAATTCTTGGGATAAGCTCAGGCCTGTGCACACAATAATCCAAAACATTTTTCCAGCTCCTTATCCCATTGTTATTTTCCATATAATCACTAACCCTATCACCAAAGAATTGAGTAGTCAGGCCTATAATTTCTCCATAATTTCCTTGGGAGATGAGAGGCTTGTCCCTTAACCAATTATCCTCCCAAAATTTAATCTGCCAGCCATTTCCAAGCTTCCACCTAATTCCCTATTTGAGAAGACTTCTACTTTTTAGCATTTTATTCCATATCACAGACCCCTGGGGTAATCCCGCCTGTTGAAGAAAGTTGGAATCATAAATGCTATGCATGTATTTGGCATACATTATTTCCCCCCACTCACTATGGTTGTGAATTGGATTCCAACAAAATTTTGAGAGGTGGGATTTATTCATTTTCCTAATGGATCTTATATTAAGTCCATGAGATTTTGGGAGACACACTTTTTCCCATCTGACTAAAGACATTCTTTGTTTGTCTTCCACTCCTATCCATAAAAATTTCCTTTGGATCTGTTTCAGCTTTATAGCAAAATATGTAGGAATTTTAAAAAGAGACATGAAGTAAGTAGGAATAACTTACAAGGATGTCCGAAGAAGTTGCAGCTTACCTACACTACTGAGTAATTTCCCCTTCCACCCAAGAAGTTTCCTCTGTGTACATTCCACAATACCATTCCAAAAACCTAAAGATACCTCTTTGACTGAGAGTGGGAGACCTAGGTAGGTAGCTAGTAGGCCAACCTCAGAACAATCTAAGATATCAATGATTATATGTCTAAGTTCATTGGGAGTGTTGAAGAAGTACACATTGCTTTTCTAGAAATTTATTCTTTGTCCTGAGTCTCTGGCATAATCATTAAGTATATTCTTCCATCTTCTAGCTTCGATCACTGATGAGATACCAAATAAGATGGTATCATCCACAAACTGTTGTATAACCATAGGATGGAGGGAAGAGGCAGGTTTGATGCCTACTAGCTTTTTTGAAACTATATCAGCTTGTATGTATCTTCCCAGTGCCTCAGCCATAATGATGAATAGGTATGGGGAGAGAGGGTCTCCCTAATGAATTCCTCTTGAGGAGGAGAAAAACCCTCTAGGAACACCATTAACCAGCACTGAGAATTTAGCAGAAGAGACCGCATTCCATAATAAGCAAGACAATTTATCATTAAACCCAAATTTTCTAATCACTTGGAATAGAAAAGTCCATGAGACTCTATCATAAGCTTTGGATATATCAAGCTTGAGGGCCATCCCAGGGATTTTGCTCTTATCCATGGAGTGGATAGTCTCATGTGTGGTGATCACAACATCAAGAATCTGTCTACCCAGGATGAAACCTTTTTGAGCAAGAGAAATAATTTTGTCAAGCAAGGGTTGAATTTTCAAAACCAACAGTTTAGTACATATCTTATACATAGTGTTGCATAAGCTAATGGGTCTGAAATCAGCAAGGTGTGAAGGTTGAGATTTTTTAGGAACAAGTACAATGAAGGTATTATTGAATTATTTCAAAAGTTTTCCAGATCTGAAAAAATTATGAACTACGGCTGTGAGGTCCGCTCCAACAATCTCCCAATATTCCTGAAAGAATATAGGGGGAAAGCCATCAGGACTTGGGGCTTTAAAAGCACCCATGGAGAATAAAACAACATGTACTTCTTCATTGGATATAGGCTTTAACATTTCCAGATTTTCTTCTTCTGTTATCAAACAGGGGATTTTATCAATGAATTGACTCATAGATCTATCAATTCTATCATTATTGTTTTCTTCCGTAAGCAGATTATGAAAGAATACCCTGGCTTGCTCCCCTATTTCATTATCCTCAATAATAATGTCTCCATTATCTAGGAAAAGCTTAGTTATTGAGTTGGCTTTTCTATGTTTCATAGCTGAGAGATGAAAAAAGTAGTGTTCCTATCACCCTCTTTGAGCCATTGAACACAGGATTTTTGTTTCCAAAAAACCTCTTCCCTTTCCATCAGATTCTTCCATTCTAAAGATAGACTATTCTCTTCTTCTAAGGTGCCCTCAGATTCATCCCCTTGATCAATTAGTTTCTGAATAGCCTTGAGTTTTCCCATTATATTTTTCTTCTGCTGGAAAACCTACCCAAAACTGTATCTATTCCAGCCATAAACTTCTTATTTAATGTGCTGGAGTTTCTTGACTATTCTAAACATGGGAGTACCTTGAATGGGAATATTCCACCATTGAGCCACCATTTGTCTAAAACCTTTGTGTTTAATCCACATAGCTTCAAAATGGAATAGAGGAGGTCCGTGATGTCCCTGATCTCTCTAATTGAGGATAATCAGGTAGTGGTCGGACATGGTTCTGGGTAGACCCTGTGCCTACATATTCTGATAATCATTCCAGTTGCTTGATATCAAAAATATATCTAATTTAACCTGAATCATTTGATCTCCTCTTCTTGTATTGGTCTAAGTAAAATTTTGGTTCTGTAACTCTATGTCCAATAATCCCCAATCATTGATGAATTTAGCAAAGTCGAACATGCTATCCGAGTAATAAATAATTCCACCCTATTTTTTAGAAGGGTATAAAGGTGTGTTAAAATCTCTGGCTAACATCCATTTAGAATTTTGAGGATTATTCCTTTAGCTACTCACATCTATCCATAATTTCTGTCTCAAAGATCTGTTATTCAGTGCATAAACATTTACCAACGTCTAATTCAAGAATTTCATAGAAAAATTGGTAATTAAAAAGTGCCTATGATGTGCCATAAAAGATCCTTGGATTTTAGCACTATTATACATAGTGACAATCCCTCCTGAATCCCCTTCAGCAGGACTAATACAAAAAGCCGCCTTAGGCCATATATAGTCAGCAATTTTTGCAAAATTCTCCTCTTTCATCTTGACTTCTTGGAGTAATAGAATATCTAGTTTATTATCTAAAATGCAGTTTTTAACCTCAAACTGCTTTGAGGGACTGTTAAATCCCCTCAAATTCCATGATAATATTCTCATTTAGAGAGTTTGGAGGGTTGGGACTCCAGTGTTTTCTATTTTCCATTGGCAATCTCCCTAGAAATCTCTCTTTGTCTTGTTTCCCTTAGGGTTGGCCTCCCTTGTTTGGGCTCAGTACCAACATCTGCATATTTTTTACCTTTCTAGATCTTTTTCTTTAGGGTAACCCTTTCTTCCTGTTCATTGCTACCATCTTGTCCTACTACCCCTATTGCCAAGTAGTTTCCTACCTGGCCTCCATCTTTCAGATCACGAAAAAAGTCTGTATTTGATTGTGGATCTGGTACTCGTTGAGTGTGACTTTTAGGAGTTACTTCTTCCTATCCAATCCTTGAAATTGTGTCATCTTCATTGACTTCCTTTAGCAAAAGGTCCCCTCCTGTCCCTTCCTTAAACATATTAGTCTATTTTTCTAAAGTGTAGACTGTGTTAAATGTGGTCTTGTGACTATCATCAGATACTATATTCTCCTTTGGGGCCTCTTTTCCCTCACTACTGATGATATCCTCCTTTCTCTTCTCCTCCTCTCCTTCTTCTGTAGCCTTCTGACTATCATCTAATCCTATATTTTTCTTTGGGACAACTTCACCTTCACTACTAGGGGTAGCCTCCTTTCCCTTCCCCTCCTCTCCTTTTCCTATATTGTCAGGAATTTCCACATTATTCTCTATTTCCTACTTGCTATTCACTTGCTCCTCCTCTACATTTTGGAAATCCTCTTTCATCCCCCTTTGATTCACTTTACATTGTGTCATTAGATGTCCCTTCCTCTTACATATTTGACAGAAAGTGGTAGCATTCTCATAAGTAATTGGCTAAGTCCAGGTTCCATATTTAGAGTTAAGCTCAATGGACGTAGGGAGAGTCTTATTTATTTCAACATTAACATAGAGTCTAGCAAACACACATCTGGACTTAGTTCTGGTTATATGATCTGAAGTGACATGTTGACCAATATAATTGCCAATGGCTGTGAAGATTTTTTCATCCCAGAATTCCAAAGGGAATCCTGGTAATCTTACCCAAGCAGGTGTTGTCTTATTGAGGTCCGAGTTAGGATCAAATCTAGGTTTCCATGGGCATAAGGCTAGAGAATGTGGTCCAAACAGCCAGGGACCTCCAGCAAGGGTAGCGATCATGTCCTCCCTGTTCGTAAATCTAAAAAG
Source organism: Torreya grandis (assembly GCA_037957365.1). Taxonomy (NCBI): domain Eukaryota; kingdom Viridiplantae; phylum Streptophyta; class Pinopsida; order Cupressales; family Taxaceae; genus Torreya; species Torreya grandis. Next base: position 2,170,813 of record JARHVA010001577.1, read on the forward strand.
GAATAGACCTCTAGCCATGGTTGTGATTGAAACACTACCTTTAACTTTCCACCTAGACATAATCCATATTCTAAGCATTTTGATATTAGGACGGAAAGAAAAAAACTTACCAACCAGCGTAAGCTCCATGGATGCCACTATTTCCTCCACTAGATCATCTGGGATACTCAGTGCCTTACCCTCTGAGAGAATAGGAAGGCTCAACATGCCTTTCGATGGACATGTCTTTTCACCTAAGAGTGCCTTCTTCCATCCATTAGATGGACTATCCCCTAATATATTCTTGGATAGATCCCTAGAGGTACTTCTACTTGTAGTGACCTCCATTAGATTTGTGGTCCCACCTGTCGCACTCAGGGGGCCCAATCAGGCAGGAAAAAACCAATTTCAAATATTGTCCACACGCTTTGCTCCTCCACTCCTCGATATTGATATCTTTGTTGTTCTTTACTTTGTTATGTTACTTTCCCTACATTTTTTCCATGACTACAACAAACCTCTTGACTAAAAAAGATAATGAAATACACCAAAATATGGAAAGAAACAAAAGAAAGTAGGGAAAGTTACTTTGTTATGTTACTTTCCCTACTTTCTTTTGTTTCTTTCCATATTTTGGTGTATTTCATTATCTTTTTTAGTCAAGAGGTTTTTTGTAATCATGGAAAAAATGTATTATTTTTTATAAGTCAAAGGTCATGTAAATGGTCTGAGTTCTCAATCATAGCATGCATTTTTCCCTACAAGTCACCAAAAATGTTGACCAACTTTGGCCCACATAGCACACCTACCTAAATGTGGTACAATGTCTTGAAGATAAATTATGAAGAAATTATTGAACATATTTTTTGATGGAATTAACGGTTCAAGGATCGCATGTAGATTACAAAGCTTTTGAAACACTTTAAGTTTCCTTAAATGTATTTTTGTCAATATTTGAGGGATAGGTTTACAGAGCAAAGAGAGGGTTCTTGACTAGGTTTCATGGTGAAACCAAGTAGATAAAAGGCTATGGACAAGTTTGAAAAGCATTGGAAATTCATTTGAGCATTCAAAGTTCAAGCACAAGTTCACAAGAGCCTAGAGGATTTAAAAAAGATAAGTACAAACCCCTTTTTTTGGGTTAAGTCCTCATTTATCAAAATCTTTCAAGATTTTATTTTACTAAGTTCAAATTCTTTCAATATTTTATTTTGGATAAGTGCTAACATTTCCTTTGGGAAATTTGTTTCAAGTTTTTTTGGCTAAGTGTTGGGAATTATTTTAGACATTTTATCTTAAAAAAATACCAAAGTGCAAATTCTTTCAGACATTTTTGTCCACAACAAAAGATTAAGTATATTTATTTTATGAAAATTATCAAAACAATTTTCCCAAAGACCTATTTATTTCAGAAATTTTGTTCAAGATCAAAAGGCAAAGTACAATTTATTTCAGGAAAATTTCTCAAATAATTTTTTTGAAGATCTAAATTTTATCAAACATTTTATCCACAAAAAATGTCTTGAATACATAAGCTCTAAATAAAGGAGTTATTTCAAGGAAATTATTCTACAATAATTTCCCTAAAGACATAATTTCATTGGACAAATTGTTTCAACAAAGATTGATCTAGTAGAGAGATCTGATGATGTACAAATATCAAGTTTAAGCATAAAAATGACCATTGGTTTTCAAATATGTTGTGACAGGTGCACAAATGTCATTGACAAGTGTATAGACATCAAATTTAAAGCCATGGAAAATAGCCATTTGTATTCAAATGGGTCCAAGATCGATAGTATACATTTAATATGAGCAAAGATCTAATGGCATGCATAAGGTCAAGAAGTCAATAAGACATTTGTGAGTTTATCAATTTTAATCCATTCAATATAGTTGTTGAAGTTTAAATATCTCATAAATGGGCATGAAAACATCAAAAACATTAGTTTAGACATCAAATACATGCATACAAACATCAAAGTAAAGTCCCATGAAATATCTATTTGATTTCAGATGGAAAGAGCAATGGTCAACATTCAATCATCCAAAAGATCCAAAGATGAGTGGTGATTAATAGGATAGTGGGTCCAGGTACATATAATGGATCATATTCATTCATGGATTCATATCTAATGGTGATTGGAGGGTTAAAGTGGTCAGATAATCTCAAAGGCAAATTCATGAATGAAAAATGGCACAAGCAAGTTAGACTAGCATAAGATCAAAGGTTTGTATTGTTTTGTACCAGTAGATCTAATGGTGTGAGATGGATCAATATGTCAATGGTCTAATTTTGGTTTTAATAACCAATCAAATAAAGGCAAGCCCAAGTTGTTTTGATAGAGGTTAACTAAGTTATCTTTGACACAGGTTAATACATTACAAGATCGAGCTTTGCCATTAAAGATCAGTAGAGGTGAGATAGGTCCTTTTAGGGCCTAAAATAGACTAAGGGTTGGTGAATGCTAGTAAAGAAAGATATAAAAACTAGCGAGATATATCTCATTGACATGATATCTATAGGAAAACTAATAATTGACATTGGTTTTCAATATATAAGAGTGAATTTGATCAGATAGTTTCTCAGGGGCAGATGTGTGATTAGGGAGAAACTTCTTATCTTTTGGTATGGTCATTTCTAGGATAAGCAGATATTTGCAGTCACCCAAGATAGACCAAGCATGGCTCTATCAATTCTAAGGTATGAATATTTGGTCCTCCTAGGTAGATCAAGTAAAGATGGCATAGAGTCCCGAGAAGTGACCTGATGGTTGGATAAAGATCAATGAAGCATTCAATTATTTTATGAGGATCTTCATTATTGATAATATCATGACTTGACATGATTGAGTCAATTTTAATCCATTGAGGGTGGTTGGGCATCATTCAATGTTTTATATGTACACAACTCCCTCTCTCTCCTTCCTTTTTTCTATAAATACAAGCTTTTAAGACTTGAAATAAACCCCTCTCTTTGGTATGACTAAAATCTACCAAGATTTGTACTATAGAACTATTTCATATAATAGAGACTAAATTCTTCCTTTTGTAGTTGAATTGAAGTTTGTTTTATTATTTCATTGATTGGTTAAGTAAATTCATTATTTCCTTACCTCTATTTGAATTTTGTCACCTTCTTGATCTATTTTGGTAATCCTCACAGGGCATTCTAAGCACATATATAGCCTATTAGTTAGTTTTGAAGTGGATAATTATCCTCCCATGCTAGATTAGTAGCTAATTTATGTTTTTTTGTAAAATATTGATGTGAGTGATAATTTATATTCTTGAATGCATCTTATAGTTTGTCTTGTGTGAGTTTGAGTGATTGAATCATTGGTGCATCACCTATTTTACATGCTTTCATAAGTTATTATTAAAATCTCTATCCCTTTTCCAAGTAAGTGCTAGTTTAGGTTCAGTATAGGTGATATATCCAAAATGAATCCAACCTTATCCATAGGTATAGTCCATTATTAGGATACCCATAGCCTAAGATCAGTCCCATGTTGGATTAGATTTGAGTAAGAGGATCTGAATAATCCCCTTCTCAACAAGGATACAAATCTATAACACTAACAAGAACCCTCCAATCCATATTCCTTCTATCACCCCAACATAAACCCCCCATCTCAAGGTAATTCCCACTAAACATCTAACTGAGGTAGAAATGTGTACACATCATGACAAGGGGTTATGTTATAGTTGTGAAGAAAAATGGGATAATGGCCACAAATGCATCAAATAAAAATTATATTTTCTTGATGTTGACTCCCCACCTGATACAAAATAATGGGAGTATGCCACACATTCCCATTTGGATGATCTGGAGTAGGAAACTGATGATTCAATTCCCTCATATTCACATCTAGAAATTTTCATGCATGCCTTGGCAGGGTTAACTACTCCAAAAAAAATTCATGTAAAAGTATTTTTCAAGAAATAACACCTTACCATTCTTATTGATTCATGTAGTAATCATAACTTTATTTACCCTTAGTTGGGAAATTAGTCAGACTATTTTATACACTCTTATTCTAATTTTGAGGTGATGATTTCCAATGGTGGGATATTTCCCTACAAGGGAAAGTGTCACAATGTTTCCATTTTGTTAGGAGATTATAACCTTAGAACTGACATGTTTGCTTTTACCTTGGGTAGATGTGATGTTATTCTAGGAGAATGATGACTAATAACTCTTGGACATATTCTTTGGGATTTTTCTAAGTTATAGATGCAATTATTTGAGAACAAACATTAATATAAAATGAAATGCCTTCTTCTTTGATTCACTAGTATCATCAACTCTCATCACATGGATAAACTTATAAAAAATATATCCCATAGAATAGTTGACCAACTCTTTTCTCTTCACACTGGTTCCCCAACTAATTCTATCAAACCATTAGACTTGTAAAATATTTTGGTCAAACATGTAACATTTTTTGAGGAACCAACATGATTTATGCCTTGTTGCTATGAAAACTATCACATCTAACTTTTATAGGTAGTACACCTCCTAAATTCATGCATGCCTCTACCCTTTTATTCAAAAGGATGAGACTAAGAATATGGTTTAGGACCTCCTACAAGAAGGAATCATTCAACGCAATACTATCCCATATTCTTCCCCAATCTTGCTTGTTCATAAAAAAGATGGCTCCTAGAGTCTCTGTATTGATTTTTGAGAAACTAACAGTCTCATGATTAAGAATAAAATTATGATTTTAGTAATATATTATAACCTATATGAACTCCATGGTGTGAAATTTTTCTCCAAGTTGGATCTACATTCTTTCTACCAAAAAAATTACATTCATGAAATAAACAATCCCAAAATGGTATTTTACACACATGATGGACACTAAAAGTTCCTTGTAATGTCATTTGGGCTTACCAATTCCACTTCCACATTCCAAGGATTAATTAATAAAGTATTCCACCCCTTAGTTCAGAGGTTCATATTGGTCTTCTTTGATGACATCCTCATCTACATCCAAACTTGTGAGGATCACCTTAACCACCTCAGCACTACCTTTTAACTTCTTCCTAAGAACCACTTATGTGCCAAATGTTCTAAATTTTCTTTTTGGAAACTAGTAGTTGATTATCTAGGATATGTTATCTCATCCAATGGTGTCTATGTTGACCCCTAAAACATTGAGGCTATGACAAACTAGTTGAAACCTAGGACACTCAAAAGTCTACATGGATTTCTTGTCCTAATAGGGTTCTATTGGAAATTTGTTAAATATTAAGGAAAAATCATAGCCCAATTAATGAATATGATCAATAAAGACTCCTTTTTATATTAGATAAGATTTAAACAAGCTTTTGATCACCTTAAATAAGCAATGTGTACCACACCTAACTTGGCCATACCTAATTTATCCAATTTATTTGTTATCGAATGTGATACTTTTGGCATAGGCCTTGGTGTTATGTCCATGCATGATGGATATCCCATTGCCTTCAACATAAAGGTACTCATTAGGTTAAATTTGGTATGCTACATGTATGAAAAATATATGATGGATATTCTCCATGTAATTAACAAATGTCATCCATGCTTGGTAGGCTGACCACCAAAGCCTCAAATATTTTATAAAGTAACTGTTCTCTTCTCTAGATTAGAAAAATAGGTTTCTAAACTCATGGGGTATGATTATAACATCACATATGACAAATTAAAGGAAAAATTGGTGGCTGATGTCATCTCTCACTAGATTGAATAATAGGTATAACTGTGTGTTGTATTTGTTCTCATTTCTTCATGGATACATGATATTCAATGGGAGTGGCATAATTAAAACCCCACCCAATAAATCATTATATTATTATATGTTAATTCCTCTACTAAACCACATTACACTTTGCATCACCAGACACTGTGATATAGAGGCTACCTTGGATTAATCACAAGCTCCAAGTTTAGACAAACTATTTTTTAGGATTTACATGCCTCCCCTTTGGTAGGTATTAAAGTTTTTTGAAAAAATATGAGAGAATCCACCACAATTTATTCTATCCCAAATCAAGTAGGATATCAAGACATATGTTACAAAATGTGATAAGTGGAAATGCCATAAAGGTATTTTAGATAGTCACACCACTTGGTTGAATCCAACCAATACCCATTATGAAACTTCTTTGGCCTAAAATTTTAATGGATTTGATAGAATGCCTCTCCAAATCTAGAATAAAATCAGTTATTCTTTATCCCACCCCTAAACTACTTCCACCATAGCCTAGAAATTTATTAATCAAATATTTTAACTTCATGGTATCCTTGCCTCCATTGTATCAAATCATGACTCAATCTTCATGATTCATTTCTAGAAGGAACTCTTGAAGTGCCTTGATAGACATCTAAAAATGGGTTTAATATATCATCCATAGACTAATGGCCAAATATAAATTATCGATAAATATTTGGATACCTATATCCATTTTTTTGTCATGAAAAAATAAATTAGTGGGTAAAATTGTTACCTCTTTTTTAATGATAGTACAACACCTAATACCTCATAGCCACCAAGTTAACCCCATAGAAAGTTGCCTATGGCCAAAATCTGCCATATCTTCTCTCATATATACTAGGAAGATCTCAAGTATATGTTGTTGATACTACCCTTAGTGCACATTAAAACATTTTTTTCCTCCTCAAGGATAATCTCCACTTGGCATAAAATTACATGAAGAAGCAAGCAGATCAGTGCCACTCTGAATGATCCTTTCAACCTAGATATATGACTTCACCTTCACATGCAACCTTATAAGTAATCATATTTAAATTTGAAAGGTCACAAAAAAAATAGCTCCTAAATTCTATGGGCCATATAAAATCCTCCAACATATTGGTTATATGGCTACAAGTTGTAACTTTCACCTTCATCATGTGTGCACCTTGTTTTTCATGTCTCTTGATTAAATAAGTTCCTTCGATATAATGTCACCACCCATACATTTCTTCCATATTTTTAATGCAAAAGGATATCTCCTTTTAAAATCTAAATCTATACTCAATATGCACTCTCATCAACTTTGTAATTAAGTCATAACCAAAATTATAGTATAATGGCATAGGATACAACTAAAAGATGATATCGAGGAATCTCTTCTTAAAATCCAACAACAATCTCCTCACATGCAACTTTTAGGGTAAATATTTTAATGGGGAGGGCATGTTTTGACCCTTCATCCTAACCACATATTTTTAATTTATTTCCTCATTAAAGGCTATGGACACATATGCTTTGTCATAAAACCCTCAAGCCCATTGTAAAAATCTCACATTCATAGGGAACAGTAGTTAGTTTCTAATAAATTATTATAAATAGGAGTTTATATTAGTGAGAAGTCACCCACAAATTGTATTGAATTGAGATTTATCAAAGGAGGTTGTCCCCTTAAAGATACCAATTATAATTGTAATATAATTTTGCTTTCTTTTAATGTAATCAGTCAATTTTTGTTTATTTCCTAATTTAATTTCACATATTTGTAATCTAGTTATAATTTGTTTCAGGAAGGATCTTATCATTTCATTTAGTTATATGTAACATATACATTTTTTACATATGGTTATGGACTTATAGCTACTCAGTATCTTCATCATGCCTATACTAGGGGCATCCTTACATGGGTGGCATGCCTACACTAAGGGAATTTTATGGCATGTTTCATGTTTTATCTTTATTAATTTCCATTATCATATTGATATTGCTATTTGATTTTATATATCCTAATCAATTAAAAGTACTCATATGATAAAACACTTAAGCACGTTCTTGCATGCTTTAGTGTTTTATCATATGAGTACTCTGCATTAATCCTAGAATATTCACATGTTAGACATATTTCTTGACCCTCTTATTCACCATGTGATTATTGTCATTTCTTGAATTTGTGTGCTTTTTCTTTCCACTTGGTATGTCTATTTTGTCTAAATCCATACAAGACCTTCTAGTTATATAATCTATGTCACTTGTATGAGATTAATTAATTTATTTTCTTTTGATTATTTTGCTTCACTTGTTTACTCTATTTCATATGTTGATAACACTAGTGTCTATGTTTACATCACTTTATTTACACACTATGAATTACTATATGTTTGGTTCCATGATATATATCATGCACACTAGTGCTTGACATCTTCAATGCTTGTAGCCTAGTTTGACATAGTTTCTAAATGCATTTATTGGGGCATATTATTATTTTCTTTCATTGGTTATATCTTTCCATTAGGAACATGATTTTCCCATATGTCTCTATATCATACATTTATAATATTAGTGTATACACTTTCCATATTTCTTTTCATGTGTCTTATTCACATTGGGGCATATTATTGTTTGTGCCTTTAATGTTATATCTTGTCCATATTGGTGTAAATTGTTGCATTGGTACATATCACTTGTCCCTCATTTCCTCCCTTTGATTTTATTTATTATAGATTGGAATACATATTATTAACTATTTTTCATGATGATATATTTCGATGATTATATATACATGTGTGTTATGAATGTGTTGTCATGATTATTACAACTCTTGATTTTATATATATATATTACGCATGGCATTAATAATCCTTTTATTTTGATATGAGTGATATGTAGGTACATCCCTTGCCTCAAAATGGGGCATATGGTCAGATTATTATAATTTTAATTACATGATACATTATATGTTTTTATGTTATAAGGTTATGTGAGGTATTCTTATTACCTAGGAAGAGCCTATTTTACCACTTGGCATGGTTACCTGGACCCATAGATTAAAAAAGTCCCCATGAGCAAGGTTAATAAGATGCATGTTATAGATATTTTGGACACTTGGAAAGGTCACTAGGATCCATGACAATTCAATATTTTTTAGATATGGTGGCATGGTTTGCATACCACTAGGTGCATTCATTCATCCCTATTATTTTTTACTCAGTTATTTAATTGGTTACATTATTATAAATTTATTTATAAATTGATTTATTTTTAGGTACACTCAATATTTTGAAATAAGAGCATTGATGGTTGTTCATAGACACTCAATAGCAATCAATACATTCATGTAGATAGTGAGGAGTCAAGGTTTTTTTATGTTTTGTAGGTTATAAGAGTTAGACTCTAATATAAGGAAGCCTCCCTCCTCATTTTGAATTTTAGATCACTTTTGTAAGGTATTAAATTTGATCATAACTTACATGTTTCATCCAAAATCTCTTCATCAATCCCTTAAAGTTGCATTTTTTATTTTATTTTAAACTATATGCCTGCATACACTTTAAATTGGGGCACTATTTACACCTAATTTTAGAATAGGCCTAATAATTGTTGTTTTTTTATTTTTTTAATGTATATGGATCATTGGTAAAAATTAGGATCTTATTAGTCTATTTTACTTTGTTTTGAGCTATGTATAGCCTTTCAAGTCATCTAGGGTTAACATTAATATTAACATTTACTAATGAAAACCTTTCATTTTTTCATTTGTTTGCCTAAATATGCTCACTGATATTCTTACATTACTTTAGGTCTCTATTTTATAGGTTTTAGTCACATTGACCAATATTAGAATATTCTGATATTAGTCTTACCATTATAAAAATAGTTTGATAATGGTTATGTTAGTTTTGGGTCCTTTGGCCCCTTTCACCATGCTTTATTATGCCTTGATTGTTAGTTTTCCTACCTCCATAATGCTGGATAGTGCACCAATAAGGTCTTAATTCAAATTTGAGAAGGCTATATATACATAATCACACTTTTGTATTAAACACTAAGAGATCACATTATATGCTCATGTAATTACAAGGTCCACATCTAGATATCACATCTATATATTTCCTACACATTGCTCTTACTATATTTTTTTATCTATTGAAGTGTTATTGTTTCATACTTATATGTAAAAAAGGACTACTAAGAGAGTATAATATATAATTTACTACTTGGATACACCTCATGCATAGGGAGAAGAATTGGGATCTTCATACACATAAAATTACTTTTGGACTTGCATGATTGATGATTTCTAACTTGTCATTGATAAGGGGACTGACTAAAGTAGTACCCTTATAATAAAAAAATTTTATACCCTTAGAAAGTCTCTTGGAGTAGATTAGGGATTGAGAAATATGAGAAGGTATTTTAGTACTTTAACACATTAATTAACTAATATGGGAGAGTTTTTTATTGAGTAAACACTAAAAAATGGATTTTTGAAGTTTCATATCATTTTAACCTATTATGTTATTATTAGACTAGACGTGCCATTATCAAGACAAATAATCATTATCAAAATAACCTGATATTGATATACCTCTATTGCATCACTCTGGTTCTAGTCATGTTATCAAATCTCTATCATCTTTCTATATTGTATTGTTCATTGTCTTAGAACCCATTTTCCATCATTTTAAATACATGTAGTCACAAAATGGGTACTTATCTATAAACCCCTTTTTCAAGTTTCAAAAATTACAACTACTTTCCTATTTTCATTCCTTAGCACATTTCAACTATTTATTTACTATTGTTTATTGTATTTATGCCATATTTTATTTGTGTCTCATTTTTTAGTGGTTTAGTATAGTGTTAATAAGTTAAATCTCATTTCCATTAAAATGGTTACTATGATTTTAAGTATTATATTTATTTTTTTCTTTAATATGTATTCTTTAAGGTTTAGTATACCTTATTTTCTTGATGTGCCTTTAAGTGTTTAGTGTGTTCTCTTATGCCTAGACTGTTTTCATGTGTTTTGCATGTCTTTAGCTACTTAATGTGTTTTATGTGTTTGACATGATCTCACTACTTTATATGTTTCTCTATGTCTCTAACACATATTGTATATAAATTTATCCTTTATATATATATAATGTGCTTATTGTGCCCTTAATAATACTTATTATGATTCTTTTTATACTCATGTTTGAAGTGATTACTATGTACCTTGCCATATATCTATCATGTATTATCTCATGACTAATGTGTCTTTAATGTGTTTAATATGAATTCATAATCTTGTGTTTTTTATACATGTCTGGAATGACTCCAGTGTTTAGACTATTTATTTTATTCTTAGTTGTATATTTGACATGTCACCTAATTATTGTCTTACTTAAATGCTTGGTGTTTATTTATATTACCTTGATACTTATTATGCACAATGAATTCACTATTTTTATAGTTTTTCATGATCCATATCATTCATTAATTATGGAAAAATAATTGTATTCATGATTTACACTATTATATCTTAAAATGATGTAAACATTATATTGATTATATATTATTATTATAGAATAGGGGTCAAATTCAGTTATTTGAGTCAGTTTTGGACTCATTACAACTGGGCACAAACATAGTATATTGCCTTAGCACCCAAAATTTATAACTTGACTGTGTTGGCATCAATTTACATAAGGTACAAGCCTTATTATTGAGTGTGGATCCATTTGGGGCTATCACATGACCATGGGGATATATTTTTAGGGCCTAGAGAGCTCCACAAATGTGGGGAGCACATTTTCCCCTACTCCACCTTTTATGGAACCTTGTTCCACATGTGAGTGGAATATTCCTTATATTTCTAATTTTTATGTATTCCATGTTTTATGGAGTTAGTTTTTAGATGCCTATTTTCCATGTTGACTTCCTTGATCTTAGGGAGTTAGTTGTTTATTGGAAAAGGGAATGACTTCCTTGTTTCAAGGAGTTGGTTATGATCACATGTCTTTGAAAAATGTGCTTTTTGGAAGAGGAGAGATAAACATAGAAAGTTACTCCTTAGGTGGGCTTATGAATGAGCTTGCTTAGGTGGAGGAGAGTTGTCATATGGTGGATAATGCTTATCTTGGATAAGCATTTTTTAATTCTCCTTATTTGGTGGATTTTTCTTCATTTTCTATATATATTGGTGTGATGTGACCTTTAGAGATTTATGTGTTTATTTATAGGGGTGTGGATTTTGAGAGATAGATTAAAAGTGCAAGTTTTTATTTATAGGGTGTAGTATAGCAGCTTATGAGATACTGTATTGTGTAGGTGTAGGTGAAAGTGTAACATAACATATGTGTGACATTTTCTACAGTAGATATTCTATCTCTGTGAGAGTTATTTTTAATCTTATTTTATTTATAGATTTTATTGAGGACTTTATTGGTGGATGTAGTCCACATTGGGTGAACCATAGTAGATTTGTGTTATGTGTGATTGATATTTTGTTCTCTCCATTTATTCTTTCATATTAACTATGATTTGTGAAATTATTTCCATGATGCATGTTTGCACATAATTTAGATTTGATTTCACATTTAAATTTGGTTTAAAGTTTTTAATTTATAACAACTAGTATCAAATCCATTGGTTGTGTTTTGTTGAAGTGGTAAATCATAGGAAAGGTTATTAGGTTGAGTGGGATCTATGGGAGAAGAGATAAAATTAAGGGTTGAGAATTTTGATGGTAAGGATTTTGGTTTGTGGAAAATGTAGATGGAATATTACTTGTAGCAGAAGGAACTTCATCTCCCCTTGGAGGGTGAAGTAGAACAACATGTAAGTATGAGTGATGCGGATTAGTCATTACCTGATAGGAAGGCATTGGGATCCATACAATTATGCCTTACATATTTTATTGAATTTAACATTTCTAATGATAAAACTACAAAGGATCTCATGGATAAACTTGGGAACTTGTATGATAAACCCTTAGACTCAAATATAAAAATTCTTATGAAAAGATTGTTTAATATGAAAATGTTTGAGAATGGTTCTATTGTTAGTCATTTAAATGATTTTAAGTATGTTCACTTCTATTGGAATTAATTTTGATCATGAAGTTAGATATTTGTTGATTTGTTTTTCTTTGCCTTATAGTTGGGATAGTTTGGTTCTGGTTGTGAGTAATGTAGTCCCTACCAAGGGAAGCTTGAATTTTGAGATGTTATAGGTGTGATTCTCAGCAAGGGAATGTGAAGGAAAAGTAATGGTGAATCATCTTTAGGTAATGATTTGTCTATTGAAACTAGAGGGAGGTAAAATGACAAGAGCAAATGCAACCATGGAAATTCATAAGGTAGATCTAAATCTAGATCTCAATCCAACATGATATGCTAGCATTATGGGAAGAGTGGACACTCAAAGAAGTATTGTTGGTCACTTTAGGATAAGAATTCCAATAAAGAGGAAATTAATGAGGTAAATTTGACATCAGGTAAATTATGTCAAGATGCCTTAATTCTTTCTATGGATAGTTTTTTTTTAGTCTTGGGAATTAGATTCAAGGGCTTCTTTTCATGCCATGCCACATAGACATTATTTTACTGATTATGTTTAATAGAATTTAGGACATGTTTATATTATTGATGATGAACCATGTGAGATAGTATGGAAAGGTTGTGTTTAGGTTAAAGTGTAGAGTGGGAACACATGGCTACTTAAATATGTCAGACACGTGCCTATGTTGAGATAGAATTTGGATTCAGTGGGGAAATTGGGCAGTGAGGGATGTTCAGTATTATTTACTGTAGATTATTAGAAAGTTACCAAAGGTGATCTTATAATTTTGAGAGGTAAGAAATTTGGTACTTTATATTTTTCTAATAGTGTTTATTCTATTTGTTTAGTTGCTACAAATGGAAATACAACTATGTGGCACTACAGGCTCGATCACATGATTCATAAGGGTATGGAGATCTTAAGAAACAAGTTGCTTTGATTAAAAGACATAGATCTAGACTTCTATGAGAATTATATGTAGTATAAATAGAAGTAGGTTAAGTTCCTAAAAGTTGGACCCACAAAGAAAGAGCACAAGTTAGAGTTGTACATTCATATATATGGGGACCAGCTTAGGTATCTTCTATTGGTAGTTCCAATTATTATTGATGATGAAACTTGGAAAGTTTGGGTTTATTATATTTCAAAAAAATCTGATGTATTTGACACTCTTAAGAAGTGGAAATCCTTGGTTGAGAATGAAACAAGTCTCAATTTGAAATGTCTCAGATCATATAATGGAAGTGAGTATTTTAGTAATGATTTATTTTATTATTATTCTAACAATGAAATCCGTAGGTAAAATATGGTTCCAAGAACTCCATAGCATAATTGGGTATCTAAAAGGATGGATAGAATAATAATGGAATGTGGTAGGAGTATGAAGTTACATGTAGGGTAGCCTTTATAGTTTTGGGTAGAATCAGTTAGCACGATAGTTTATTTGATTAACAAAGGACCTTCTATGCCTTTGGATGGAGGCATTCCTAAAAAAGCTTGGTCTAATAAGAATGTTGATTATTATTTTCTTAGAGTCTTTGGATGAGAGGAGTTTTCTCTCATTAAGAAAGAGGATAGGACCAGGTTAGAGGCAAAATAAAAAAAATTCACATTTGTTAGATATGGTGACGATGACTTTGGTTTCCATTTATGGAACATTAAAGATAAGAAAATATTTTGGTCTAGAGATGTAGTATTGAATGAAAAATTCATATATAAGAATTAGTTGTAGGTATAGGAACATGAACATAAAGAGTACATAGTATTGGATGACATTGAGGATGGAAAAGTATCCAATGATTCAGTTCAAGAACCTTCCACACAATGCCCTCAAACACCTATGGTAATAAGGTCTTATAGGGTAAGAAGAGCACCTGAACATTTTTCTCCTTCTTTGAATTATTTATTACTCAATGACAATGGAGAACCAAAGTACTATGAGGAATAAATACAGGTAGATGCCAGGATGAAGTGGGAATAAGCCATGGATGAAGAACATATATCTCTCATGGAGAACCAAATGTGGGATTTGGTAAGGATACCTAAGGGTAAGAGTGAATTGCCAAATAAGTGGATCTTTAGAATAAAAGAAGAGGATGAAGGGATTAAAAGGTATAAGGCTGTAATGGTGGTCAAGGGGTTTGCATAAAAATTATATATTGATTTTGATGAGATTTTCTCTCCTATTGTAGAAATGGATTCTATTAGGACTGTTCTTGGTTTAGTTGCAGTTGAGGATTTGCACTTAGAATAGTTAGATGTGAAAATCACCTTTCTTCATGGTGATTTGGATTAAGATTTGTGTATGAAGCATCCATAGGGATATGAGGTCAAAGGGAAGGAGAACTTTGTTTGCAGACTAAAGAAGAGCTTGTATGGCCTGAAACAAGCTCCACAATAATGGTATAAGAAATTTGATTATTTTATGTTGCAACAAGAATATCAAAAGTGTAATTCTGACCATTACATGTATATAAAACATTTTGCTGATGGTTCCTTTATTATTTTATGCTTTTATGTGGATGACATGTTAGTTATAGGAAAAATCATACAACATATTCATATACTCAAAAAACAATTTAATGACTCCTTTTTTATGAAGGATTTGGGTGTAGTGAAACAAATCCTTGGTATGAGGATTACTCCTGATAGGAAGGAGAGGATGCTGATCTTATCCTAATTAGAGTATGTGAAGAAATTCTTAGAAAGGTTTAGCATGTTGGATGTTAAATCTATTGGTACTCCTTTGGCAGGCCACTTTAGATTATCAAAGGAGCAGTGTCCCAAGATAGAAGTTGAAAAGCTTAAGATGTCTAAGGTACCTTACTCATCAATAGTTAGTTGCTTGATGTATGCCATAATTTGTACCAGGTCAGATATTTCCCAAGTAGTGGGAGTTGTGATCAGGTATATGAGTGATCTTGGTTATGAGCATTGGAAAGCATTGAAATGGATTCTTTAGTATGTGAGAGGAACCATGGATTTTACATTATGTTATGGTGGATCAAATACGACTGCATGGTTATGTGGACTCATATATGGTAGAGGATATTGATAGTAGGAAAAGTATGATAGGTTATATATTTCCTAGTAGAGATACAATAGTTAGTTAGATTTATAGGATATAGAAGGTTGTGGATTTTTCAACCATAAAGGTAGAGTATGTTGCTACGACAGAGGCTATCAAGGAGATGATTTAGTTACAGGATTTGTTTCAAGAGTTGGGTCATGAGCAGGAAGTTGGGAGACTACATAATGATATTTAGAGTGCTATTCATTTGGCAAAGAACTCTAATTTCAACTTGAGGATGAAACACATTTAGCTACTTTATCACTTAATCAAGAAAGCTTTGGAGGAGAACTTGGTGAAGCTGGAGAAGATTCATACCAGCCAAAATCTTATAGATATGATGACCAAGGTGGTCACACTAGACAAGTTGAGACTATGTTTAGATTTGGTTGGCCTTAGTGGTCATGGAGTAGTGATAGATTATGTTTAGGAGAAACAGTATCCAAGTGGGAACTTGTTGAGTGTGGAACCCTTTTGGGATATCACATGACCATGGGGATATATTTTTGGGGCCTAGAGAGCTCCAAAAATGTGGGAAGTGAATTTTCCCCACTCTACCTTTTGTGGAACCTTGCTCTACATGTGAGTATAATATTTATTATATTTCTAATTTCTATGTATTCCATATTTTATGGAGTTAGTTGTTAGATGTCTATTTTCCATGTTGACTTCCTTGATCTTAGGGAGTTAGTTATTAATTGGAAAATGGAATGACTTCCTTATTTCAAGGAGTTGGTTGTGATCACATGTCTTTGGAAAATAATTTTTCTGGAAGAGGAGAGATAAACATGGTGAGCTATTCCTTAAGTGGGATTATGGATGAGCTTTCTTAGGTGGAGAGTTGCACATGGTGGATAATGCTTATCTCGGATAAGCATTGCATAATTCTCCTTGTTTGGTGGATTTTCCTTCATTTGATATATATATAGGTGCAATGTGACCTTTAGAGGTTGATGTGTTAATTTTTAAGGGTGTGGCTTTTGAGATACATAGTCAAAGTGGAGATTTTTTGAGATACAATATTGTGCAGGTGTAGGTGAAAGTGCAACATAACATATGTGCAACATTTTATATAAGAGATATTTTATTTCTATGAGAGGTCTTTGTAATCTTGTTTTGTTTACAAATTTTATTGAGGACTTTCTTGGTGGAAGTATCCCACATTGGGTGAACCACGGTAGATCTGTGTTATGTGTGATTTTTATTTTGTTCTCTCCATTTATACTTTCATAGTAACTATGACTTATGGAATTATTTTTGGGATGCATGTTTTTGCATAATTTATATCTGATTTCACATTTAAATTTGGTTTAAAATTTTCAATTCCTAATAGTGCACTCCCCTGAAGCAAAACAAATAAAGAACTAGGTCCTGCATTGGGCTAGTTGTGCCATGGCTCAACACATCACATATAAGACTTGTTCATTTGAAAGAAGTATTTTGGTGGATTGGCACAAGCCATCTCTGGGCTAATTCTAATGGTCTATAGGAACAAATCCTATTTGGGTAACTATTTATGTTTATAAGGGCACCAACCTATACCATGTTGGTCTTATAGTCTCATGGGTGCAAGAATTTGTTTCACTAAGCTTAGCATCATTCAAACACTTGGAAGGTTCAAGGGAATCTTTTATATCAAGGGTTCATGCTTAGGCTAGTGATTTAGGCATGGATATCATCACTTAGTATGGGATCTTATCTACACTTAGACTAATCCTTCATAGTATGTTAATGTCACCATAATTTATAGAGATGCCATTAATGCCATAAACCAAAAGCTTGCAAAGATCACACTTAACATAAATATATGTAAATTATAGCATTATAAGAATTTCATATTTAACTAATGACTCCTAAGATGCATAAACATGATTGAACATACTTTGAATCAACATCCATCATCATTAATGAAAGTTTAACTTAAATAGAGTTCATGTTATATACAAATAAAGAAAATGCTTAACTAGAGCTACTAAATGGCCTAGAGGCTTACATGTGAGCTTGGACACTATAATTTGGGGACTTAAAGGAATCCATTATATTCTTAAAACTAATAGATATTGAAACACTATATTTGGAACCAATTATTCAGAGTTTTTTTGCCTGAATTTGCATCCCCTGCTCACTAGTATGAGCTCAATTTTATAGCACATAGGAGAATATCTTTGCCAGGGTAGAGATCACATGTCGAGTGATGAGATTGAGCCTTTGTTTATCATTATACTAGTTCCATCACCTTGTATCCTTTGCACAATGGTCACCATGTGTAGCCACTCTTTTAAGATGCCCTAAAAATTTGGGTGCTAGTTAATTGCCTTCTAGTTGGTGCAAGATGAGCATTGATTCTTCTAGCTGGTGCAAAAGATATCAGAATAACAATCATTACAAATGATTTCCTCATCATGAGGTGTTTATTATGTTGGTATGAATCCATACTTAAAAAAATAGGGGCCCAATAATTATGCCCAAATGGGGCATATTACTCTTGATCTTAAAATACTTATATATTGATTCCATATGGAACATATTGTTATTGATCTTACATTAGATATACCATGGGCCCATATGGGGTGCCCAAAACTATTCATGACATTCATGTTTCCAAGGTTATCTTATCTTTAAAAATGTGTGCTTAACTCTTTCATTTTGATATACTTCATGGGTTCATCTTAAATCTTATAAAAGGGCATATATACCACTCATCATTATCATATACATGCTTTTAGGACATGTACATCACTACATCAAAATTTTATCAACTCATATTTTATTCCATTTCCATATAAAGGATGTATTTAGATTAATTTTACTACTCCCATAAGAGAATGTAATTATGATATCATTCAACTATTATTTTATATTATGCTAAAAAAATTATTGGCTTCATATTACTAAGAACTATCTCCATAACTCTATTTAGGACTTTAGATAGCTATGGAGGACCAAATTTGGTAGGTCACATGAATCCTTTCTATTTCCTTCCATAATCAAGTATTTTGTTTGTTTTTTCAAATTTTACGAGATTATTATTATTTGACACTCACCTATGCATGTCTAAAAAAAATAATGTTTTTGAAAATTCCTAAGTACATTGCATTTTTTGTGGGAACTCTAGGAACATAACATTATGTGAACATACAACATATTATAATTTGAAATATATACACACACATCAAAGTGGGGGAAATATATACAATTAAAATATCCCATAAGAATTTATTAAGTGTTAAATTACATGATTTTAGAGTGTTTATATACTTGTCAAATATTGGTCTAAATTTTGTGTTATTGATGCATTTATTTAATTTTTATAGTCATACCTTCTCCCAACACATTCAAGGTGTTCCCTTCTCTATCGTATCCAATTCCCCCACCTCAAGTTCTGATTCCAAAGTGTCCCAATGATTTTTAGATTGTAATAAATGTTAGGACACCCCTAGGCCTATTGGTGTGGTCCCTTTTTGACCTTTCTCATATGAACATTATTCCATCCCACTTCTTGAACATTGTATGTTTATTTGGGCACCAAAATAGTCACCATTTGAAATCAATTTGCCTATAAATATAAAATAAGTATGGCTCAATTGGACACATAATATCTATAAATATCATTCATAGGAATCTATTGAAGAGTTACAGGAACTCTAAAAGAAATCAATAAATTATTAGAACATTCATTGAAGCACACAAATTTATGTTTAGACAAACATCACAAACCATTGGTTTACATGTTATTAAAAAAATTCCAATAATTAAGTGTTTTTTAATATTTATACTATTTAAGGGTGTAACTTATATCAAGATAGTGTCACTATTCTTGCCTAAACCAATTTCCCCCCTTATGTTTTAGATATTTTTGTGAAATTAAGAAAATGTATACATCTTAATTTGTTCGTTTATTTTGGCTTGATAATTGTGTCTCTAATTCCAACTAATAATCCACTAATTAATTCCTCTTATCACTTTTCTGCCTAATATGACCCGTTTAACCCCTTCATATTTAATTATCTAAGTCCCCTCTCCATATTTAATATCACACAAATATCCCACCTATTATTAATTTCCACATTTCTCTCTTATTAACACCCAATTTTCTTAATAAATCTTCCCGTATCCACTTATGAATTTTAAATTGCTAAAAACCTATCCACCTATATCCTAATCTCACCTACATACCTAGTACCTAGTCTCCACCACCTTATCCTTTTCTAGAGAGTTATCTCTTTAGAGAATTCTAATGAATTTGAAATTCCTTAGAATTCCCTCCAACTCTCTAGAGAGTTATCTCTCTAGAGAATTCCATGGAATTTTAAATACCATAAAATCTCCCTCCCTTCTCTCTATTTAAATCTACCATATCCTTCCATTTGGAGAATGAGTTTAATTTGCATGAAATCTATTAAGCCAAAATCCATCCAATAATCTTCTCAAGTCCATAATCTTCCGATAATCCACTGTCCATGAGTCAATTTATCAAGCCAATATCATGTTGATAATTTGAGTCTATTTGATGTAATCCAACACCAAATCAAATAACCTTTAATCTTAGTCTTATTTGGAACATAAAATTATGGAAGATGTAGGTCTAAATCAGGTAGAATATTTTCATCCGAATTGCATTTTTATTTAATTAGATCCAAATTAGAGGTATGTTGGAATGTTATGTAAGATAGTGATAAATTTGTATAAATCAATCCATTTGTGAAAAATATTTGCATTAAATTTGTAAACCATAGTGGGATCCCTCCTTTTAGACTAACTTTGTGTTTGTAAAGTGTGTAGATTCAGCTTTCAAGTTGGGTTCAAGAAGAAATTAGGCTCAAAAGCTCAAAAATATCATGCTCTAGGTGAAAGGTGTCATTGATCTATGAAAGGAAATTTTTCACTTGAAATTTTGTCCTTGACAGTGATGATTTTGACATAAATTGCTAGCCATCAAGATAAATTAGTTGTATTTATCTTATTAGTCAGAATCACTTATCTTAATTTATGATATTGATTCTTATCTGTGGTTTGAAACATACTAGTCACAATTTTGATATCTATCTATAATTTTAAATAGACTAGTTGTGATTTTATCAAAATCACTTATAGATAGTCATGATTTTTATTTTTAGTTGTGATTTTGAATCTCGATGGAAATTTTGATTGTTAGTCATGATTTTGACATATAAATTTGTGTTGGTTTTTTCTATCAACTTTTCCTTAGGGCGTTGAAGTGTCTATTTCCCAACAAGCTAATGCACTAAAATTTCATACAAGACTAAACTATTACATGCTCAACCGAAGCATGTAGAAAGTAATCAGTTCCCATGCATTATGTTGCATAGTAACATACTTGTCAAATAATAGTGTTTATTCATATAACTATTTATTGATTACATAGAAAATAAAATGCATGATAGTAGACCTTGTTTCAACTATGTATATAAACATGATTATTAAGATAACTACTATGAGACTCAAAGTGTTTATTATGAAAATTCATATACTATATATTCTATTCATTATAGTTACATACAAATCACATCTTACATAATAAATGTATTGATAACTCAATGTTGTAACTTAACTACAACTTGTAGATTAACAACAGAACTAATAGTAAATTCTACAATTTTACTATTAAAAAAATCAATCATTACATAATAATAATGTTTAGATAGCATTCCACATCTCTACATGGGGGTATTTATACTTTTTTTCCCTGACCAAGTTGTTACATTATTTATGACACTTAGGTGACTAGCCAATGATCTACAATAGATTGAGAGTCATGGTAGTCATTTACTTATTTCCCCCAAGGACCTAGGCCTTAATGCCCCTATATTCTTGTTCAATGTTGGATCCTTATTAACAAATATCCTCCTTTATACAAGTTGGTGCAAAACTCATGTATGAGTAAAGTCTATTTTGTCCTTGAGAATCGTTACTAAACCGTTTCTCACTTCCCTCACACTCCCCAAGTTTTTCACTGATATGCCAAGTCCTTCTCTCTTAGGTCCTCCATTTTTTATGCCTCTTCTTTTATTGGGTCTTCTCACACAATTATATTTCATGCCATTATCTTCATGTGCCAAGCTAGTTCTAAACCATGGTGTTCTTGTGCCATGTTAGTTCCATGCCATGGTCTTCCTATGCCATGTTCTTTTTATTCCAAGTTGGTTATGCATAAAATCCAAAATACTTAATCAAAATTTAGGGTCTAACATCATCCCATACTATTCTCTTAGTCCATACTAGATTGAACATTGGTCTCGACCTCATCCAAAAATTTAGGGCCAACTTGTTCAATCTAATTTCTAACACCTGCTAATGTGACAAAATGTTGAGTAGCTTTGTGTTTATTTCTTTGATCATTTCTTTCAAATTTTTAGTCTCCTTGGGTTGATCTAGATAATCACTTTCCTTATTGATAAATTTCTCTATGGATGTGAAAGCATCCTTGTGGACCTCTTCAAGTGTAGTGACCTCATTTACAACCTATCCTCAGAGAACTACAAAGTTGGAATTTATTTATTTTCAATGCATATTTGTTGTTTCTTCCATGGTTTTAATATAATTAAATACCTTAATATGCTTGGTGTGGTCTTTTATTAATAAGATGGCATTTGCCAACTATTATCATTAAGACTCCTTTACCTAGAGTCAGGCCTCTAAAATTTTACTGAGCCACATTAGTTTCTTAAAAATCCCATCCAAGATGGGGATCACTTCCCCAACCCTTTAGAGGGTGTGTTTGCATACTTACATTACTTATATGAACTGTTCATCCACCCATAATGCTTCATTTCTTGTCATAGGTTGTTCCTTACACTACTTTAATAGGAGATTTACAAGGGTCTCTAATTTATCAATAACTTCTCCCTCTAAAGGGATCCATCTACCAATGTTGGTCCTATCCCAAAATAGTTTTACATAAATTTAAAGTTTTGAATTTGACTATTATGGATTCTTTTATTTATTGCTTCAGTACAGGCACTTCCACTTCAAGTGCCTTACAAACATTAGCTTATTTATCATAAATTACCACCACTTGGCCATGTTTCTATTTTGTAGTGCATGCATCAAATTTAAAATTAAATTCTATCATGTGACTTCAAAATCCATTTTCAAAAATGTGGTGCTAGTTTGTAGAGGAGAGAGCTATTGGGGATCAACCCAAATAGGAGTGGGCAACCTCATTACTTCATAATCTAAAATTAGGTTATCAAGGGGTATTTCAAAATGGTGTTATTCATTGTACATGTCCAATAAAAATGAAATTTGATGTCTGGTGTCAATAGTTGCATCCTCTAGATAAAAATGGGAATATAAATATAACAACCTATTAGGAACACTTGTTTGGTACTATTTGTGTAAGTTGGTGGTTGGATAAACTAAAGGTGGTTCACCTTCAAAGTTATCTAGCTACTTACCTTTGAGGGGATCTTTCTCAAGGATCTCAGCATTTTTATGTGGTGAAAATGAAGTGTTATCAATGTACATGCCAAGGAACACTTGTTTGGTACTGTTTGTGCAAGTTGGTGGTTGGATAAACTAAAGGTGGTTCACCTTCAAATTTATCTAGCTACTTACCTTTGAGGGGATCTTTCTCAAGGATCTCATCATTTTTATGTGGTGAAAATGAAGTGTTATCAATGTCCATGTCACTTATTTTTTATATGTTAAAATCATCCCTCTCTTTTCCAAATAGATTTTCCACATCCATCTATTCCTCTTCAAGGGTGGTCTCCTCTTATACTAGGGACAGTTTTTTTTTTTTTTTTTGACTCCATTTCTTCCCTATGAATCTTAGGCTCTTCATGTTCCAATGGATTGGTTGGGGGTATGGCACTAAACCCTCAAATTGTATTTTTGGTGTATCTTGTTTGGGTGAAGCCCTTGGTGGAGATTCCCTTGGTGGTGAAACCATTTGTGGTGGTTCCTAGGTAGTCCTTTGTTATTTTGGTGGTTCTGGATGTGAACTTGTCTAGAATAATGCCCAATATGTTTCTTCTTATAAAGTGGTGGTACTGGATGAAGCTTCTCTATTGCATGCTTTGTGCCTCCTAAAGCTTTCTTGTTAGGGAACAACATATAAAACAGATTACAAATGGTTTGTCTGACCACATTTTGGTGAACTTTGATGTTGGTTCTTTTAGTCCCATGATTTTATTTATATGGTTTATTCTAGGATAACCATACATTTTATGGAGAGTGTGAGTCTCCAAATCAATTTATTCTCCTTTAAGGGTGAGAGACTACGGGTTATTTATGTGATTCACTGAGTTGAAAAAGTATCACATTATGAAATCATAGATCAACTTCAATAAAGTATAGATCTCTCCAGAAGGGTGCATCTTGATATGTACCAGATAAAAATTTTGTTTGACAAAAAGTTTGGCTTGTTCATTGACCTAGATGGGCAAGTTATTTTGAATACACCATTCATTACCAAAGTCTTCCTTCATGTCATCATATCATGACTTCATTTTAATTTTGAAATTTAGAGTGATATAACTAGGGCATGTGAATGCTTTGTAGCACTATATAGGGGACTTTTTCTCTGGTAGGTATAATTATTTTAGTTCTCCATAGGTGTAATCAGGTACACCAATTTCATCAAATGCCATCAATAAAAAAATACCCCCTATAGAAACCTATGGCTAGGTATCCAGTGGGTATGTTGAAAGTTGTCATTGATGTCAAAGAAATTTTGAGGTTAAGTATTGGTTCATAAGAAGGTGGCTATGGTCATTGGTATGAGGTTGATTATTTGAGTTTATTAGTGTAGCTTTGAGTGATATAATGGAGTGTCTTGTGAAGCATAATGAGGTATGGTGAAATAAGTTGATATAGGTATATGGAGTTATTTTACACTTTATAAGTTTTAGGTATTTGGTTAAGATATTCAGAGCTTCATGAGTTCAAAGAGAGATATTGTATTCATGACTTGTGTCTTCATGTCTCATGTATTCAAGAAGGCTAGTTCAGTCTTGGGTAGTGACCTATATGGTTTAAGGAAACTTGTTCAAAGGAGAATGATGGGATATTTTTTAGATCTTATCTCATATTTTTGGAGATGAGTAGTAATCTTTAGAAAGTGTCTTGAAGATCTCAAAGTGTTATAATGCCCAGTAGGTATGCTTGATAGACTAGTTCTTAAGCATGGATATGGCTTGTAGAGGTATAATGGTGGTGATATGGATGTGTATGAGATTTAATTTATGAAATTAAATGTTAGAACATGTGATAAAGTTGTTGATTCAGTCACATGACTCTTAGAGTGAGCCAAATGGGTAAGTTATTCTTTAGTGGTCTTCTCATGGACCTAATCTTAAGACCCTAGGTGGTAGAATGACGTATCATGATCAGGTTTGGAGGATTATGATCTCATATTAGCATGGATTGAGGTTTTACATGTTATTTCAAGTATGTTTGTGTATTTTTAGGTCTTAATTTGAATAAGAAAGCATGAAAAAGAGTTTGAAGGTCTCTTGTGTGTGCCGAATGAAGAGATGAAGACCCACAAAGGATTTTATCATGCTTGTTGGCATGTGTGACTATTTAATGATAAGATAATCTCTTATGGAAAGATGGAAAAAGGTATTAAAAAATATTTCCAATATTAATAGTTTTTTTAGGGGTAGAGCTTTATGAATAAACATTAAGTATGAAAACTAGTCTAACCCTCCTAAAATCCTCATAGTGAATTGATATGGAAGATCTTGATGGAAATGGATTAGAATGGATTTTATGACATATTTTTATGTTTTTATAATGTATTTTAATCTTCTAGGTACTTTTAGGTGGCATTGGTTTGTTAGGTGAGTGAGTGGACCCATATAAAAGTGTTTGTTCCTCAAAAAATTGGTATAGCAGATAAAGTTGACCAAGTCAATGAATGAAAATCATTGGAGGACAAATTTTGAAACTTTTAATTCATACCCATGGTGTTTTTTAATTAGGTTACAAGCTTCAAATATTCTGAACTAGTCATGTAATTTGAACTATCGCTAAAAAGACCTAGTGAAGAAGACAACGAAAAAAACCAAGAATAAGTGAGAATGAGATTAGGGATGGGGTTTCATGGATTATGAATGGATTGAAATGAATGGGTCTATTTTTAAATAAATATATTAAATATTAATGTTTTTAATATGTTTTTATGGTTAGCGTATATGTTGATAATGTCGCTTATAAGTTAACCTCTCTTGTGCAAATAAGATAGTGATTAGGTAAGATTGTGAAATTGGCCTGCAAGATCAAAATTATCACTTAAATATGACATATATTTATATAATATTTAATTAATGATCTCATAATATCATAAATATGTATCAATAGTTCCTTAAAATTCATACACATGTGTTGAAAGTCATAATCACCATGACTGGTCCTCAAGGTAGAATGGCAGTTTTGGGTATACAAGATGGAATGATGAATTTGAGATGTTATAGCATGTGTTAATATATCTAGTGAACATGTTGACATTTTTTTGGATATATATGACCTATAAATTATTTTTATAATTTTTATAATCATTTTAATAGGTTTAATTACATAAGCCAAAATGGCTTATCTGACTGTGAAAGAATAATGAAAGAGAAGGTCAAAACATTGGTCTATAAGACCAATAGTTGACACTAGAAATTATGATATATATTTTATATATCACATATAAATTATTCATGTTCATTATAATTATTGGAAGTGTCCTTACAAGATTTGAAAATAACATTCATTAGGACTGTGCTTTTAGGGATTATGGTAATTTTTTGTGTGTTAGTAAGATTGATGTTACCAAGTCATTATGACTATTTTATAAGTGTTTAAATAATATTGTGATGTTATATATATGACATTGGATCTTATTAATTAATATAGAGTGTTGTAAATTTCCTATACTAATGTCTGAGGTCAAATTTCTAATGGCTGGGTTTTGAGCAAATTGGCAATTTTGAGTGAGCTTTTTGATGAGATGTTCTTGAGTCTTTGTATCCTAATAGAAGATGTATAATGAAATTTTTGATTACCCTAAGGTAATGAAGTTTAAATACATATGTTTATATTCCTATAATGTGTTTATATAGGTTGTATGAGCTTCATTTTTTATGACAATGTTTTTGAGGTAATTAGGTCTAAGAGATCATTAAGGCCTAATTCTAATTTAAAGGTATGAGAGAATATTTTATGAATTACTAAGCATAGATAAGATTGGTTGAGGTTTATGGCTAAGTGTTTAAATTTTTTTAGTTCTATGGTAAATTTGATATGGGCCATAGAGTTTCAAGTTGTTCCATGGAGAGGATAGACCTAATGCATTAGGTCTCTATTAGGCCTAAAAGAAGAACGAGGTCTAAATGTGTTTTTATAACATAATGGTGATCTTATATTGATTTAATCCTATGTGTAACATGTCCTAAGACATGTTTTGTGATTGAACCTAATAGATTTATGTCTTGGCTGACAAAGAGTGTGAATGATCTAGTGATTGGTATAAGAATAAGGCATAATAAGCCTATTTGTGTGAGGAAGAGGTATGAGTGTGCAATCGAATGAAAGAGAACATTTGTAAGAAAAAAGAGTTATTTTAGACCATCATAAGGGTACATAAAAACTATCATGAATATCTAATAGGGGTAATGTATATGAATAACAAGGTCATATGACCTAATCAAGTCAAAAAGAGGGTTAGTTAAGCAAAGAGGCCTAATAGGCTATTTGAGAGAGATAATAGAGTATAATGAGAAAAAAATGTGATAATCATCAGTTGAGTTAGAAATAGGTGTCCAAAGGTGATAATAGGTTCCAATTGGATGAGTTGGTACTGAGTCACCTAGGTGGTTGGTGTCTCCTTGCAAGTTGGTTCTTGGCTAGTGAGGGGTTGGTGCTTGACTAGTGAGGGGTTGGTGCCTCACTAAATATTGATTCATTGTTATAGGAATGTATTATGAGCTATCTTTCAATGGGTTTTATTACCCATGAGAATTTATCACATATCTCTTATGTTCATATGTTTTATGATTATGTGGATTGTTATTTATGCATTGGTTGATGTATGTGGTTGAATAACTGCTTCATGAATGATAAGGTAAATTGAATGATTGTTTTAAGGGAATTGATTCACCACACCTCTCTTAGTTATTGTGCTTCCAACAAGGTCCTCTCTAAATCTACTATAATTTTATTGGAGAAATACATTGACCAGTTGTAATTCAACCCCTAAGTTACCAAACTGGTGACAAATAGGTGAGCTATGTCCACCTCTTTCTAGTGATCAGGTCACCAACCTTAGTCATAATGATGTGAACTGATACTTGAAGGTTAGGGTCTTGCAAGTTATTAATGTACATGGCATGGTCCTACTTTCGATACTCTAGCATTTTTTCATTCTTATCTATCTCCTCTGAGTCCTCCAAATCAAATTCAAGGTCCAAACTACAGCATTGTAACCTTGACACTTTGTTGATTCTTTTAGGTGTAATATTCATATGATGCCCAACAAAATTGATATAGTCCTCATGGATGCACGAAAGTATAAATTTTATTGCTTCTACTATTTTTCCAAAATATAGAGGGTTAAATAGATATAAGAGCCCTATGGAGTCTAAGGCATTGAATATTTTTAATTCATACACCAATTCACTCTTAGTGTTTTGTCACTTGACTCAGTAGTCGTTCTATATCTCAACCTCATTTTTAGGTTGGTAGTGGTTATAATTAAAAATGGTATAGGTGGGTATATTTGATACCCAATTCTCTATGTACAACACCATTTTTAGGTACTATATCTCCTTTATAATTAAAGGTAGAGGTGGAAGTACTTGGGCTTTCTTCTTAGTCTGTCATGTCATTCTTAATCTTTTACCTTCCATGCACTCACTCTATTCCTCAAGTGTTTCCTCTCTAATCAATATTGATTCCCCCCAACACTTGGCTCTTCCTCCTCTTATGGAATGATTGGTAGTGGCTCAATTTTTGGGTACTTTTTCTTATGTTGCATCACCCTTTATGAATCCCAAATATTGAGGCATGGCCATCCAACATTCCCAAAAGAATATTTGTTTTCTATGGAAGTGTCTTGGATCTCCTACTTTGATGCCCATTAATGGCATATGCCAACCTCTACAACTTTTAATTACCAAATTTTTTCAATGTGATTTTAGGTTAGCTAACTTATACTTAATCACTTAGACAAGATCTTTCTTAATAATAAATGGATGGGAAATTTATACTTTGTACTTGTCTTGGAATTTCCTGAATATAGTTTTTTGCTCTTCAGCTTTATAAAATCACATGAAAAAAGGTAAAGTTTAGAATGAGACCCTCAATGTATTTTTATATAATTGATGGGGTAATTTATATTTACTACCCCCTCTTTTTTACCATCACTTCTTAAAATCATTACATTTTAATGATATCCCTTCTTTGACTATCACTTCTTATATTAATGGAACATCTTTTCTCATGCTTTTTTCAGAGTGTATGATAATTATAAAACCCTTTGAATATTCATACCTTTGGTAGGAATATATAACCTTTGAATAAAACCCCTTACCCCACACTATCAATGCTTTATTATAAATAATAAATCCTAAAACAATGGCGTACATCTTATTGATACAATTGAAACTAAAATTTTATGTGGAGAAATATGATCGTATTCATCTACCATTATAATGTTTATGAAGGAATTGGATATCCAATCATTATAAATGACATGTAAAAGTATGATATATATTATGAAAAATAAAAATACCATCGCAGTGAACACATAGCTTCCCAGAGTAGCACATGAATTTGGATTCATAGAGTAAAACCTTTATTCTAGGGGTAAATGTCTTGTGATTAAGGTGGTGATCATGCCATGTCTTTTGTTTGTATTTCTCCACATCTTGATTCCAATGAAAAAATAAACTTTCTTCATCTAACTAAAATAAAGTATCCAAATGAGATTTCAATGATTATTCATCATCTAATCATCCAATGCATGTAATACAAAGAGATGGGACCAATATTTAAAATGAAATAATTGCTTCAGTTCTAAACACTAGATTAAAGGGTGTAGTTTTATTGAGGCACTTTTAAGTTATCTAATAAGCCCATAGTACTATATACACTTGATCATCATAGTCAATGAATTAAATATTACAAATATTTCTAAGTGTTTTTCCCAATATTTTGTTGAAATCTTCAATAGTGCCATTAGCTTGGGGATGATATAATGTTATCTTATGATGGGAAATCATGAAATCAATGAGTAATATGTTGATAGTCTCATTGAGGAAGTTTATATCATGATCAGTAGTAAAACTTAATGTATATCCAAATTGGGTGATAATATGTTCTCATATGAAGCATGTGGTGGTTTTTGTAGTACAATCCCTTCTTGGCATAACGTCAACCTAGTACATGAGATAATTAGTTGTTATAATATAGCAGGAACATGTACGTCATCTAGCTAGGTTGATGGGGCTAACAAACTTAATGGACCATTTCTCAAATGGATCTTATGAAAAAATAGTATGCCATGGCATGACATCCCAAAGATTTGGTCTCCCCATGCACTAGTAAATATCACATTATTTAACATGTAGCTTGGCATCTTGAAAAAGTATGGGACACCATAGTTTAGATAATAATACTTTATGTTGGTAGCCTCACCAACATAGTGTCCACCAATAATTCCTTTATGAAATTCATGGAGTACTTAAAGACACTCATTTTCATGATAAAGCATCAAAGGATTTAATCTCATCTAAGGTTTTAGACGTCCCCTCCAATGAGTTGGAATGGTGCAGTGTGGATAGCTAGTTCCTTTTTAGCCTATGGATTCAAATAATCTAGCATTGTATCAGTAGTTTAAAAAGTTGTATCTTTTAGCTCCTTAAGAACACATGAAATACAAAATAGTTGTACATTAGGTAGGTCATCCTCAATGGCTCACATTGGTTCACAATAATCAACTTTGGAAAGATGGTCAAGATCGTAATTGGTCTTACCTAGTTTGACCATGATAGAGAATTATAATTCTTAGAACAATACAATCTAGTGGTAGATGCAATAATGCAACACATGTTTATTAACTAGATATTTTAAATATTCAAGATCTATATAAAACACAAAAGGAGTTACCAAAAAGTACTATTAAAACTCTTATAAAGCATAAAACATGGAAAATGATTCACACTCTATTATGTTGTAATTTATCTTAGCTAGAGTAAGCATTCTACTTCAAAATAGATGGGGTGATCAACATGACCTTCTCTAAGCTATACAAGTATCTCACTAATGGCCATTCTAGAAACATCAACATGAACATGGAATGGTTTAGTCTAATCAGGGAACCAGAGAATTGATGTAGTGATGAGCTTGTCTTTTAAGGATTCAAAGGCTTCTTGGCAAGAATGGGTTCAAATAAAGTGTTCATTATGTTTTAAGAGTTCCTCTAATGGTGCAAAAATCATAGCATAACCTTAGATGAATTTTTGATAATACCTAGTATGACCTAGAAAACCATGAATCATGTAATGGGATGTTAGTACTCACAGACATAGGATGAAAACTACCTTAGTGGGGTCTATAAGAAGTCCATCTTGACATATAATGTGACCAAGAATAATTTGGAATGGAAAAAGACATTTCTTTAAATTAAGTGAAATTTGAAGCACTTAGCAATGCTCAAACATAATCCTTAGATTATAGAAGTGGTCCTTCAATAGGCTATAAATTGTCCATTCATCCAAATAAACCTAAAATAATTTATGGATGAAGTCTTTAAATGTTTCAACAGCTATACGGGAGAATACAATAGGTGTATTTTATACCCCCATTCAATAGAAAAGGTAGTCATATGTCTATCCTTCTCTATGATCTAAACCTGATGGTACCTAGATAATCCATCTATGAAAGTGTTATGACACATTTGAGGATTTCTTCTATGAACGGTGTTAGAAAAGGATTAGTAATGCAGGATGTATTAGTATGTGGTAATCAACACAAAGTCTAATGTGCCAATATTTCTTTATGCTTATTATCATGGGGCTGACCCACTCAGACTCATCAATTGGGGATATAACTCCATTATGCAATATACTATCAATTTCCTCTTTCACCCAAGCATGTAAATTTGGATTCATCTTATATGGCCATTTCCTAACTAGGGAGCACCTTTAACTAGTTTGATATGCATTTTACCTAAGGATGGATGAACACCTTTCATTTCACTATAATTCCTTGCAAAAAAATCTTGGTAATCTTTTAGAAACTCAAATACTTTATAAATATCAATATCAGACCATTAGTTACCCATAATACTTATCTTTGGTGCTTCCTCCATGCCAATATTGTGTTGAATGGTTTTAAGAGGTTTCACATATAGGTGGTCTATTTTAAGACCAATATCATGAATAATTCAAGTGCCATAGTCTATGGGTACATCCAAATGATTTTTTAGTGGGTCGTGTGGTTTGAAACCTTCACCTTCATCAACATAAAATTTTATTTTTTGTTTTCCTTTGTGAATTTCTTTATGGCATGCTTGATTGAGAATAATTTATGGTGCAAGGAAGGACTCTGTAGATGGATCATTAAATATAACCAAGCCTTATTATGGTACACCATGTATATGTCGTAGCCAATCTTTCATAGGACTGGGGTTACCAATAACTGTTGATGCATGGCTTGGAGTGTAAGGCACAAGCCCATCCTTGGGTATGAATAATACAATGTTGATACCATGTTATTTATCAAAAAATGATATAAATGGGTACCTAAATATTTTTCTTTATGAGCATACCATGCTCTATACCAAGTGTGTAAAGTGAGGTAAAAAGCATGTACCCATAGGTACTCTTTCAATAAATATTATTCTACCAACCACATGGTTTCACAAGATTCTAAGTGTGGTTCTAGTGTTTGAACTCTAATATAATTGATTGTACCCCAAACATAGTTGTCATGATGAAACCAATCATATCAAGCAAAGCATAATTGATCCTAATGAATAAGACACTCATTATGCATTTGCCACCACCTTACAACTATGCCATCAAAAAGGTGAACTAGTGAATGCATACAATCAGTATTAGAGTCATTGAAGGCTTCGAGTCATTAGATGAAATCTCAAACTTCTATTTACCCATGAAACCATGGAGCTTCATCAAACCTTTCTAGTGTTGTAGCCATAATTGGTCCACTCATGACCTATCTGATAATAAGATGAACAAATATATGGCATTTGTGGTACTGGCATGGAATGCCTTTACAACTTCCCATGGAACCACACATTGTTCTAGTGAAGTCATAGTTAGTATGGGACCAACAATTAAAAGCATTACTTGTAGTATCAGAAAGGGACTATGTGACCATCCATCAGAGGATGCCATCAGGAGTAGGATCATGATGATCACCATCTCTTATTGTGACATTGTAGATATGATTAATTCCCTCATCCATGTTAATAGTTTCTACATATGGAGGTCCATGTGCTTGGTCCGATGGGATGATGAATCGTTGGTCAATATTTTCAAAATTGATATATCACTTTTTGAAGCTTAAATCAACTTTATTTACATAGCACCAAAGATGACCCAATAGGGTTAGAAAATCATCAGCTTTATCCAATTTGATAACTTTAGAGTCATCCTTAAAAATTACCCCAAGGATATCAATTGTTATATTTTTAATAATGACAATGGTATAGCATGGGTTTTATTAACCATAAATACCACATGATGTGATGGTTATAACATTGGGCTAGCCATTTTTTTCCATGCATCCTTTGTGAAGACATTAACCTCAGCTCCAATGTTGACTAAAATTTCTCAGATCACCTAACTATTGATGGAAACATTCACCAGTATTTCCTTATCGTCTTGAGGGCTAGGAGGAATAGGAGTATCTTATTGCAAAGCATGATTTAATTGATGATCTTTAGTTGGCCTTGGAAAATGAGGACAATCTTCAATTAGCCTTGTTACCTAACATTTAAGCCATTTACTCAACTATGGGACACTATTTTATTCTGATAGACACTTGAAAGTTATTGGAAATCATCCCATGCTACATTTTGAGGTTTCATGGCCTTTTGTATATTAGTGCATTGGGTGGCTTCTCAATCCTTAAGAAACTAAATTTATCCTTGTAGTTCCCATACCAAGGTCATAGTATATTGGAACATGTCTTTCTATTACTGGTCATCAAGATACTTCATTACATAAATCTATTCACATTATATCTTCTTAATAGGTGGAATAGATGTAGACTGAGACTATCATTTGTAGTGTGTGGTAATATTAACCTATTGGGCCATCAAAGTGCTAGAGCATAGTTACTAGTGAGGTTTCTCAATGCAAATCATACTATCACCTTTTTCATTTATTTCCTTAGTGATGGTTGTGTATAAATCAAGGCATTCCTCCAACTGATGCTCTTTTTTACAAAAATCACATGTTGGATATATGGGACAATCTTGTTAATAGTGATCTAAAGACCCACACTTATATCATGTTCATGGTGTAAAATTTCCACCTCCTCATCCTCATCCTCAACCTCATCCATAATATCCACCATTATGTTGATTGTTTGGGACAGAGGTTTGGTGCATACCATGTGCTTGTGCCTCATGTATATCATTGATAATTTGATATTCATTTGTGTCATGGTTATAAGCATCGCATATCTTTCAGTAATTAGACACTTTATAGTGTGTAGGCCATTTTAAAAGAGGACAAGAGTAGAAATCATGATCTCCATGGAAAATTTCATAAGATTGCTTTAGTATAACATAGATTTTCTTGCAAGGGTAATTACTTTTATTATGACCTTCAAACTCACAATCAATACACCAAAGACCACTATAATTATCATAAGCATTATTTGTATTCAACTTTTCTAATTGTCATGTTATTAAATCTATTTGAGTTTACATGTAAGGATTAATTCTAGTATTGATTCTACCAATAGCTTCAACACAGAGGGTAAAATCTTAGGCCTCTCATGGGTTAGTAAAGGTCCTTTGAGATAGTCTTCATCTAAAGGGAAGAAACAAGCCTCCCATGAACAATTAGTCATGCTGAGCAGCATTAATCTCAAATGAGAGATTAGATAAGAGTGTTTTAAATCATGCATCATTCTCACATATACTTTTGGTGAGATCCTATTTTATATCCTTTAGTGTAACAATACTTCTCAAATTTGGAATATCAAATTCCTGAATAAATGTTATCTTGATATGGTTATAGTCAATTACTACTTGTTGAGGGTCATACTTCCTATACCACTTGTGTACTCTTTCCATAAGTGTTGTTATAAATTGTGTTGTCTTTTACTCAAAATAAGTTATACCACCCTCCCTCTAGATAAGTTCACACTTATAAAAATGATCCATGACATTATCTATACCCTGATATTTAATTAAATGAATCATCATTTCATAATACATAGTCAGTAGTTGAGGTACTTATAACAGTGGTTGAGAACTCTCAAGTCCCATTCTTGGGAGTGGTAGTCCACCACTTCCTCCTATTCTACCTCCTAGTCCACCTCCAATGCCTCTAACAGTATCTCTGACTCTACACTATCTATATCCCATTTATGTATAATTAAATCATTTGGCTTAAAATCATGAGTGCGTACTATGGTTGGGGAACTGGCTTGGTTTAAATGTCATTCTATAGTCTCCAGTATCCAACTACTTTCTCCCACATATGACAAAGCTGACATTGGTCATGATCCAAAAGTTGGTGAGTCCTCCTTGTACCCTTTTTATTTCCTTCAGATCTTGACAACACTTCTTGAGTCCTCCCATCCCCTTCCTACTCTGCTTCCACCTTAATTTTTTTACCAAGCTTCATCATATTTATGATTTCACAACTCCCACTGATTAGATACTATTGAGAAAATATAGTGTGAACTTATATTTAATTTGAAGATATATTGGTTAGTATTATTATTGTAATTGATTTGGTTGAGTAAATCACATAGAGTGAAATTATACAAGGATATTAGTTGCTAGAACAACCATCCTATATTTGTGATAAGGGTTGTTAGTTATTATTAGAATAACTAATCTAATATTATGATATTGTGTTATTCTATATTTCCTTAGTTTTCACTAAGTGTTTTATATTTTATTTAAGAGTCCCATTTATTTTAATAAATATTTTGTCTTAATTATTTTTCATGTTTTTTTTTGAGTTTAATTTAAAAGAATTTAGTGTGTGTGTTTATATTTTAAATTTATAGTTGTGAGTCATTTTTTAATTTTATCA
The DNA here is from genome assembly GCA_037957365.1 of Torreya grandis. NCBI lineage: Eukaryota > Viridiplantae > Streptophyta > Pinopsida > Cupressales > Taxaceae > Torreya > Torreya grandis. The sequence goes on from JARHVA010001577.1 coordinate 2,206,905, forward strand.
CATCTTTATTTTATGTCAAAAATAAAAGTGTCAAAGTGTAGAGTTATGTTTATTTTTTTTTGTCAAGTCCTTTTTAATTAGGATCTTTGAATAAAGTCTCTAAAGGCAATCTTCAATAAAACTAGATTTTCAAAATCACATGTTTGTAATTGAAATTGAATGTATTATCAGTTGAAACTAACATTAGAGTTACTCATCCCTAAATTCACACTAAGGGAGTTAATATTGAGAAAATATAGTATGAACTTATATTTAGTGTGAACATATATTGGTGAGTATTATTATTATAAGTGATTTGGTTGAGTAAATCATGTAGAGTGAAATAATACAGGGATATTAGTTGTTAGAACAACCATCCTATATTTATGATAGGGGTTGTTAGTTGTTGTTAGAACAACTAATTTAATATTAGAGATTGATATTCATATATAATTATAAAGACTTTATTAATAAAAGGAATTTGAATGACCAAAATATTGTGTTATGCACTCTCAAACTTCGGCTCATTCATACATTATGGATTAAATCCTAACATATACCATTACAAACCAACAATCCTTCACCAATCACCTTTGCATTACCTTCCCAATTGGAAGATTTTCAAGTACAAAATTAATGAACAACTTCTTTAATTCTAGTGGGAAATATCTAATATATTGACCACGTGGTTCTTAGATAAATTAAACTAATATAGGGATATTAGTTGTTAGGACAACCATCCTATATTTGTGATAGGGGTTGTTAGTTGTTAGTTATTGTTAGAATAACTAATCTAATATTAGAGATTGATATTCATATATAATTATAAAGACTTGATTAATAAAATGATGAAGTTAAATGACCAAAATATTGTGTTTTGCACTCTCAAGCTTCAAATCATTCATACATTATGGATTAAATCCTAAAAGATACCATTACGAACCAACAATCCTTCACCAATCACCTTTGCCTTACCCTCCCAATTGTGTGGCTCATGTAAGGATGGGTTGATCCCTCCATATCCAGATTTTCAAGTCCAAAATTAATGAAAAACTTCTTTACTTCTAGTGGGAAATGTCTAATATATTGACCATGTAGTTCTCAGAGAAATTGAAAGTTTGCTTCTTCAGGACAAGAGTAAGTGGTTAAATCATATTCCAAGATGTATATATTCAATAGCCCTCTCCACCATATATTGACATCTTATGTCCATGGTGTTCCCAAACATGCTAAATCCCTCTGACACTCTATCATCTAGGATTTCCTCCTTTCAAACTTTTGTGACCAACCTTGAGCATTGGTGGAGAACCAAGCATGCAAATGAATAGGGGATTTGACAAAGTTTCATATAACGAGATATAGAGGTGTTATTCAACCCATGTACATGTAGAGACCCCTGGTTTAAGACAAGGAATTATAAAATTATCCTCAACCTTAGTAAGCAATTATTTAATATTATCAAGAGATAAACATTTGATAATTTTCCATTACTACGTAATAATCACTATTGGTCTCGATAATAGAACCAAAATGTTGGTTTTTCTATCAAATTTTCCTTAGAGTACTAAAGTGTCTAGTTCCCAACAAGCTAATGTATTAGCATTGCATGCAAGAATGAACTCTTGTGTGCTCACCTGAAGCATGTACCAAGGAACCAATTCATATGGGCTATGTTATACAGTAACATACTAGTCAAATAATAGTGTTTATTCATATAAATAATTATTGATTACATATAAAATAAAATACAAGATTGTGGACCTTATTTCAACTATGTAAAAAAACATGATTATTAAGATAACTACCATGAGACTCAAATTATTTATTATGTAAATTCATATAATGCATATTCTATTCGTTATGGTCAAATACAAATCACATCTCACATCATAAGCATATTGATAATTCAATATTGAAACTAAACTAAAACATGTAACATAATAATAAAACTAATAGTAACTTCCATGATTTTTCTATTACCAAAATCAATCGATACATAATACTAATGTTTAGCCAATGTTTCACATATCTATATGGGGGTATTTATACTTTTTTTCCCAAACCAAGTTATTACATTATTTATGAAACTTAGGTGACTAGCCAATGATATCCAGTAGACTAAGAGTCCTATTAGTTGTTTACTTATTTCCCCTAAGGACCTAGGCCTTAGCACCCCTATATTCTCATTCAGTATTGGATCCTTATTGCCAAATGTCTTTTTTCATGCAAGTTAGTGAAAAATCTATGTATGAGTAAAGTTTTTTTTGTCCTTGAGAATTATTTCTCAACCATTTCCTGCTTCCCTCATGTTCCCTAGGTCTTTCATTCATATACTAAGTCATTCACTCTTAGGTCCTCCATTTGTTATGCCTCTTCTTTGACTAGGTCTTCTCATGTCATGATATTCTAGGTCATTGTCTTCTTTTTATAATTTGGTTCTTTGCTATGGTCTTCATATGCCATGTTGGTTTTGTGCCATGGTCTTCCTATGATATGCTCCTTTTGCACCAAACTAGTTCCACACCAAAAGCCAATATACTTAGTCAAAATATGGGGTCAAACAAGTTGTAATTTTGATCAGTTAATTTTTTGAAGTGTCTAATCTATCATCTATTTTATATTTTAACTATGCATATTTTCAATTGATTTCTAACTTTTGTTTTATAGGACTGAACCAAAAATCTATTCTAAAGTATCAAAGTCAATCTAATCCTATTTTAGTCTTGTGAACTTATGTAAATCACTATAAATAATCATAATATGATAAAATCATGTATAAACACATTCTATAAATCCTAAAATCTTTTTAAATCTCTAAAAAAAAAAATTGTTGAATCTAAAAAATTTCTTAAGTTCAATCATGGTTTTGATTTCAAGTTATGATTTTGCCTCTATCAATCATGGTTTTACCCTGACTACTAGTAGTCTACCTAACCATTTTGGCAAAATCACTTCTTTGTATTTGCAATTTTGGCATGATATCTTTGGTTTTACAGGTCCTATAAGTGATTTTGAAATTAACTAACCACCCAGAAGCTGTGATAGTTTACTAGCAGTTTGCAATATTTCTAGTCATAAATTGTGATCTAGGTGACCTATCTACACTCATGGCTTTTTAATATCACTAATTATGCATCATGGTTTTACTAACTAACCACTAGTAGTCTGCCTAACCATATTGGAAAAATTGCTTCTCTGTATTTATGGTTTTGACATGATATTTGTGGTTTTGTAGGTTCTATAGGTGATTTTGACTAACCACCCAGTATCCATGATAGTCTACTTGACAACTTTCAAAATCACTTGTCCCATCTATAATTTATACTAGTCAATTTTGAATTTGACTCTCTAGAAGTGAATTTGATTAATAATTGACTATGTATCTATGATTTTGATTATTTTAGTAGTTATTTTACTCATTATATTTCTTTAAAAATTATCTTTTGAGTGCAATTCCTAAGATCATTTTTAGTGAATTTTGAGTCATCGCAAGGGTTCTGCAAGAATATATGCCTCCCCTTAATCCTGTAAGGGGAGCTTCCCCTTAATGTTGTAAGGGACATGGCCCCTTGACCATGCTAGGGGATACCACCCCTAGACCCCTACATTATGGCCCCTCATTCAAAAACATTATAGTGTAAAACCATGATTTTTTAGTATTTTATTGAGGCTTATTACACTAACATTTGGTTTAGATTTTTATAGGGGAAAATTTGGTGGTAGTTTTATCTTGCTTGATTTTACCTAACCACTTGTCTTATAGGTCATATTTTGACACATTTTTGTCTTTGTCTAACATCTTGTCTTGCAAGTTTCCCCTCAAGATTTCCAAATTAAAATAATTAATCACTTTAATTATAGGACACCTATCAAATATTTAGGCATTTTGAAAAATTTCATGTATATATTTTGTATATATCACACTTAATTAATCATTTAATGTATTTTTTGTCTACTTGATTGTACCCAAGGGCTACGGTGGTGTATGCTCTCCTCCATGCATCCTAGTGGCTAGTCTTGGAGGATCAAAAACCACTAACAAACCCTCCCATTTTTATATTTAGGGGAAATGTCATGTGAAAGTGATACTCATGCACTTGTTATATTCTTAAGTGGATTATGATCATGTATTTCACCACCACACACAATTCCACACTTCATGTTCTAGCAGAGTATAAAAATCAAGGACAAATATCATTATGCCAAGTGGTTGACCCCATACAGGTATTCTACGAAGGAAAAGAGTTAATCTCTGACCTAATCATCAAATAACACCCTATAAAAAATTGGGCCCCATGTACCTAGTGTATATTGAGGATGCCCCTAGAGATCCTATATAACATTCGACCATAATAGATGACATGATTTTGGAGTTAGTATCATCTCCCAAGTGATTTTTAAGTGCAAACAAGGTTAAAAAGGTTTGGTATATTCTATAATAGGTCAATAGCTTACAACCTCACTTGTGAATCTATTAGATGGTGCAGTCATCGAGTTACACTCCAAAATCAGTTTATTAGTGATAAGTTTGTGGTTTGCTTGAATTGGTGAGTGTTGTGCCAGACCAATTCTATTTGTGAGTCGAGTCATCCTTTTAACCAAGCCTATACACACCTATCTAGGCTCCTTCATATATCATCATCTTGTATATCCTTGTCTCATCATCATATTATCTTATACATATTTATCAATATCCTCTTATGCATATTTGATTTATACATTTATGTACATCTTTTTAAGCCTATCTCATCTTGCATCTCATCCTATCTCTCATCACCCCTCTCCTCTTAGTCACATCCTAGTCTTATCTCATCGTCTAGCATTATTCATAATCCCATCCCTTACCTTAGCATCCCTTCATCACATTTTATTATAGTCTAACCTTATGCTCTTCATTTAGTCTTAATAGTGTCATATTCAAGACTAAGTCCATCTTATCCATAACTAATCTTGGTTACATCCTTGTCCTTTTCAACATTGTATCCTCACATCACATTTTATTACTCATCCTCAGAGTCATAGCCTAAAATGTATTACCCATCACAAAACCCACCTCATCTTAGTTGACAAATTGTCACTTGTCTTGACCCTTTCTATCCTAATCACCTTGTCCACCAATTTATCTCTTACAACCTAACTTAGTCACAGTCTAATTGTCCTTATCATACCCTTGACTATACTAGTGAATGTGTTAAGTCTTTAGTTGTGCATTGGTCTTAACCTACATTGGAAAACAAATATTTCTACATCAGGGTCCCAATTCTAAGCTTGCTTGTGTCTAATCAAGTTTGACTCATACAAAAAATCTAATTATATCAATCCTCCTGTCTTATTAATCAAGTCATCCCAATTTAATTCAAATCATATTATCCTTGAGATATTATTAATCCAATCAATCCCTAATCAAAATCAATCTCTTAAGATAGTCTATTCCCCTATCAAATCTTAGAGCATGTCATATCTCACACAGTCAAATCTAGTTTAAATCATCGAAAGTCTAGCTCACATCCTAATTTGATCTACTTCATCTTGTCTTACCTCATCAAACATCACATCACATCAAAATATCCAATCAAACTAAATCAATCCTTTGTCCAAAAATTTTCCACACATCCCATCTTCATCCCTCAATCTTTCCATTCAATCCCCCACACCTTTCAATTGGGCTCGGTGAACCACATCATCCATAATTTATCCCATCTTGATCCATAGAATATAAAACAATTTTTTTAAATAACCCAATTAAGAAATTCCTCATGGCCAATAGGGATATACTCCTTTTTTTCCTCCTTGAGATGAGCACTCCACATCCTATAGATTTTGACCATGTCCACCTAACATTACCTCAAATTTACACCCATTCCCATCCATCAATTCCTAGTACCACTGAGTCCCATTTGACTCCTCCATCCACCAATCATGGCCAGACATCTACCCCTTATTATATGATCAAACGTAATCCAATTCTGGCCACCTCATGTACTACTAGTCCACCCACTTAGTCTCATCAACACCCATTTTATCTAAACTCTAATGTTTCCACATCTAAGTCAGAAAGTGAAGAGAGGCCCTATACCCCTCTTCCACAAACTTATTTCTATAGACATAATGGTTTATCCACCCATATGAAATCTTAATCCTACCAAGCCTAATACCTCTTGCTATAAATCCAATCAGTATTATATATATCACCAAACTTGGGGGCATACTATTAATTGATGTCATAATTTTCAAAACAATGTCTAAGACCTCATCGACCGTGATGACATATAAATTGAGAATGAATTAGATGGGTCTATATCCAAGGGTGAAAAATAAGAGGTATGCCAAGATTCTTTCTATGATCACAATCAATCCCTTCCCTTTCTGAACCAAGGTCAAGACACTAATCCCATCTTCCATGATTCACCTATCTTTGTAAAATCCTCCATTGATGATGTTTATATTTCCCATAAACCTAGTCCTTCCTTATCTCCTAAGGCCTTATTCCATGGAACTATCTTTGGTAAATCCATTTTTCCTCTATCATCTTTCTCTCATCCATCATATAAAAGAACCCATGTTGAGAGGTCACTTTCAGAAAAATAATCCTCTATTAGCAATATTACCTCATTAATGTCACTTGTACCCTCATCAGAGTTAGCATTGGATTCAATAAAATTCTTATCTATATCATGATCATGTTTAATACCAATATTTGAATCAAATTCCTCATTAAAAACATCATCCCTAAAATATATTACAACAGATGATGACTAGGCTTGACTTTTAAGGATAAATCTAATTCAAATGTCAACCAATCGTAAGCCATATATTTTGATCCTAATAAATATGATAAATTCATAATATATTTTATGAAAATTCATGGGGATAATTCACATGAACATCATAATTTGGTGCACTAATCCAATAGGTCACATTTACTTGATGGTTTGATCTCAAGATATCATCTTCAACCCAATCTCTCTCTTTTGGACTTTATCTTAATAATATATTTGAATATGTACCTAATTTTTTAAATATTCAAATCAATTATTGAAGGATATAACCTCTCTCATGTAACTCATAACTCATATTCTATCTCATATAATTCATTTCCTTCCCAAACTTCTTATTATGTTTGCACTAGGCAACCACCCTTTAGGTCTCAAGGACCAAAACTAGAACTAGGTTTCAAAGAATCAATATTCAGGTATAGATGGTATTAAAATATTATAAAATACCTATCCATACCCATTTAAATTGATGAAACACTCCTAAATACCCTTTGTCAAGATCTAAGCTCTTTGTGGCTTAATAAGGCTTGTAACCCTTTTCATGGGGTTTTCAATTTAATTACCATATTTAGACACTATTTACAATAAATAAACACATTTATAGGCTTAATTTATATCCTCTAAGGTGTGGGTAAATTTCCATTCCCTGAATCTTCCTCTAACTATCACTTCCTTTGATAATGTCCTCTAAACTAGGCCTAATTAGGCCTATTCCAAACCCTCTATTGTCAAATCCGTATTGTATGGCCTAGTTTCATACCCAAACCACTTAAATCACTTAATTCATGTCTAAGATAGTAATATTAAAAAAAATTACCTTTTTTCGACAGTTAAATCTCTCAATATCTTCCAAACCCTAATCTAGGGTTTTTTAAGCCCTACACAGGCCTATGGGCATATAAAATTCAATAACTTAGGTTACACAATGTTTAAAATGGAAAAATAAATTATATTATGTTTTTTTTAATTCATTTATTCTTTTAAATTATTCTATAGTCCTTTTTACACTCGGCACTTGCTCAAAACAACAAATATGCAACCCACTATGCATTCTTTAATGACTGTACAAGGGTGTAGGCAGACAATAGGGGTTTATTGAGTTCCAAAAAGGTTGTATTACCATTGATACATATTAATTCACATTAAAAATCCCTCCAAAAATTATTCATACTTTCCCTTGTGCCTTAATAATATTTTTTAAGGACTATATACCAAAATAAGGTACACACAATCATAAAGCAATAATGAGCATGCAAGAAACATGGGTTTGTATGGTGACAACTTACAAACTAAGGATATGTTGTTTGATTTAATTATCAATCCTTATTATATCTTCCATTAATTCCAATAATATGTTAATATCATGTCCATTCCTTGATCAACTTTTGAATATTCTTCGATCCTCTAAATTAGGGGTTTCCTAGTGGCAAACAAGGTTCTTGACAACTAAATGTTTATTTCAACCTCCTTTAGGCCTCCAAAACTCTTCTTAGGTATTATAAATATTTATTCCAACTATAATTCCCTCAATAAATCAAATACCAACACTCACCTCATAAACTCTCCTTTATGTCTCTTGGCATTGATCTTGCAAATAGGGTCTTTTGACTATAAAAAAGGAGCATGACTGTAACAAATAAACCACCACTTTATTATGATTGTGTACTATTTTCCATTATTCATTAGGAATTAAAATATAAATTTATAAATAAACACTTTATTCACTAACCATTCCTCACTCATATTGATATGTTGTGTATTAATAACTAAGCCTTTCCCTTATTTCTTGATTGTGCCACATTTTGTAGGTTCTCATGGAGACAATGTCTTATATCTCTAAATTTATCCATCTACATAGGTTATAAAAGTCATCTAAAGGTATGAAAATTCTCCACATATATACAAATTTATATGTTATAATGGTTCCATCTTCAAATTTGAAGAAAGCTCTCCAATACTCTTATTTCCTAGACTGGGAACTACAGTCCTTAATCAAACCTGCAACTTCACATCAAAGATAACATGAATATGGCCTAAAATCCCTATAAAAGACAACACATAGTAAAATATCAACTAAAATAATTTCAAAAAATATAAAAACCATTTATTTATTGTTTAAATTGGATCATTCTTATCTACAAAACTATCCATACAAGGATTTCATCAACTTCTTGAGAGGTACACCAAGTTTTATTACCTTGCTCCCTATTTTTACTTCTTAGATATTATTATAACCTCTCTCTCATTTTATACTATTCCAACCCACACTCTCTATATGAATATCTTTTATTCCAATTTCTACATTAGATTCTAAGTAGTTACACTAAATTACTTTTCATAGCTAACCCAATGTAGGATTAGTGGGTGTGTTACTAAATGAACTTCTTTCTCTAATGACTTATACATTTATGGTTTAAAAACACCTTTTTAAATACACCTTGGTCCTATTGAACCATTATTCACTCCTCTAACCTCTTTATACCATGTTTAAGCCCTCCTAGGCTCTTAGAAGCATTTGAATTTTCAAATTTCTAGTTTTGGAGGGAAGAATCATACAAGCCCTATAACCCACCTCTATGACTTAAAATGGACCTAATAAATCCCCTCACACACACTGACATTTAATTTTGACCAAGTTTGACTTATTTTGAATATAAATAAAAAATAGTTCTTGTTTCAGCTTGATGCTCCTGCATCATACTCCCTAAGAGGGAGGAAACTTGAGAAAACAACTTTTTTTATTAACTTACAATTGGTTTTTTTAGGATCCTTCATATGAAAAATGATATTGCTCTTGTGTTCTTGTTCATTTTTATTTTCTAAACACTTGTACTTCCTCTTTGTAGCTTTATCTATCTTTCTTATTCATACATCTTACATCTCTATGAATTAATTAAATTATTTTAGCTCCTTATTTTTTACATGTTCCATCTTTTCCAAGTCATTTTTTTCTCCATCATACTTAGCTACAATTAAATGGTGCCTATTCCTCTTACTTATGATTCTTTATTGACTTTCTCCTTCATTGTTTCCTCTTGATTCTTATTTTCTTAGTACAGTTTGTTCCTTGTCCATACTTTAATATTCTCCCTTAGGCTCTATTGGATTCTCATTAATGTCAACATCTATCTTGTGATTGTATATAATCTATTTTTCTTCCCATTATTCAAACTTCTTGACATTTTTATGCCTTTTCTTATCACCTTGTTCACTATGCAAGAGGAAATTCTCATTCCTTTCTTCCTCACCATAGTACATTATGATTTGACCAATATTTGACATTCCATACTCATTTTCATCAAGTATTAACTCAACTTTAGCTTGACCAATTGAATATATCACTTTATTTTCTTGTTCATACTCTGTTTACTTGCTTGCTTGCATCTTTGTGTGCACAACTCTTTGTGCTTTCCTTTGTTGCTCTTTTTTTGAGTTTTATTGTAGTTATTCATTGATATTTATCTTATATAAGTCACCTTATTTCATCCCCTTAGATTTATTGAATACTTATTATAAAATCTTCATCTCTTCTTATAATTTTAGTGTATCCATCTCTTCACAATCCTCATCAAATTTTGGTTCACAATATTCTTAACTTACTTGGGCAAATTGTTGTTTGTATTCTCCTATAATTCCCTCATTTTTAAGAGTCATATCAACCTCTTCATTCTACATACATTTCTTCTCAAGAACTCTTTGAGGTGTTTCATCCTCATCATACTTTACTACACACTCATCCATTAATGAAATTGTTTCTATGTACAAGATATCTTCACTATTGGAGTCAACTTCAAATGAATCATCATAAAAAAAAATTAGAAAACACATCTTGAAAACATTAATATTTTATGCACTCATATGGTTGTACCTTCACGTCTTTGATTTTATTCACTTGCACCATCTCTATCATTTGCTTTTTGGGCTTGCCATCTTCCTCTACCTTCATGTTTGCTTGGAGTACACTTAGAACTTGATCCTCTTGTACTATTTTATTTATTTTTAAAACCCACTTCCTACCTTGTACCTTCTTGGGATGCCACCTTATTATTTTTTCATATCTCTTATTATTCATACCTTTTTTCTCTACCATGCCAACTTCATGTACCTTGCCATTTGTTTTTAGTTTCCACGTTTGTTCTTGTTTCCACCTATGATTTTGCCTTGTTTAACCTCTTGTTTGAGGTTCATATATTCCATATATTTAATTTATTTTTTAATCCAATTAGGCCATACATACCCATGCCCTTATTATTTTTTTGAGGTCTACAATTTTTCATTATTTCTATCAACCTACATATCATCCTTGTCTTCATTATAGATGCAATCAAAATCAACATTTAGGCATTCATTTACATCCAATGACAATTTATGAAAGCTCATGTATTATTTTGTGTCTTCATGGGTGACCCTCATGTATTATTTACATGTTTTTTCTCTTTTTCCAGGTGCTATACATGGTAATTCATTATAGTATTCCTCATTCTCTTAATCTTCTACATGTGGAATGCCTTCAATATTCATCATCCCTTCTTCTTCAAGAGGTTATTTATTTTTGTCATTCTCTTGACACTTGATGGGTGATATTATTGGACCATACTTCACCAAATTTTATGCCTCATTCTAGGCCTTCGCCACATTTATCTTCATACCTAAAAACACAAACTTAAAAACAATGTTAGCATACAAAATGAGAGACCACATAGTCTCTTTGAATGTATTTGGCATATACATCTTCCATCTCTTCTTGTCTTCACTTTATTGTTCTCTTCTTGGAACTTATATCTTATTATTATTCTCCTCAATGATAACTCTCTTTTCTATCTCTCTTTCTTTTTTCTCATTTGACAACATCTCTCTTCTAATGCCTCTTTGGGATGCCTTCTCTTTATTCTTCTCATTCTTCAAGGCACTCTTCTTGTGCCTTCTTCTTCTCACAAGTTACTATATTGGCCACTTCACGCTTATTATCATGTTCCATCCTTTCCCTTGGATTTATTTTTCTCTTATGATATTCATCATGAGATCTATCCTCTCTATACCTTACCCCAATTCTCTTATTATGTCTTCCACTTCTCTTTCGATATCCATCTTCTCACTTTATTTTCTTGTAAATATTTCATCTCATACCTCATTTGTGACTTTCCTCTTATTTTATTCCTCTATATAGGAACTCTTATTAACCCCCTTGACTCTCTTTTGGATTCTTTTATCTTCCCTCTTCTCTCTTGTCTCTCTTGGATCTCTAATGTTCTCTTTTCCCTCTATCTTTTCTAGACTTCTCTTGACTAGCTTCTTGTCCTTCTAAAAGGACTTTGGAGTATGTTTTTCTCTCTCCTAAAAATTATATATATATATATATTTATCTCAATATATCATACATATAATCATACTCCTTCTCCCTTAATACCCTACAAGTACCACCTCAAACATTCCTTATAACATGTTTTGGCAATTTCAGTTAGACAAGTTTCAAAGAACTTCAAAACAAAACTCAAATAAAAATTAACCTTTATCTGATACCAAAATGATGTATATGCATGGGGAGAATTTATATGAACATCATAATCTGGTGCATTAATCCAATAGGTCACATTCACTTGATGGTTCAATCTCAAGATATCATCTTCAACCCAATCTCTCTCTTTTGGACTTTGGATTAATAGTCTCTTTGAATATGTACCTAATTTTTGTAATATTCAAATAACTTATTGAATGATATAACCTATCTCATGTAACTAAAAACTCATATTCTATCTCATATAAGTCATTTCCTTCCCAAAGTTCTTGTTATGCTTGCACTAGAAAACCACCCCTTAGGTCTCAAGGACCAAAACTAGAACTAGGTTTCAAATAACCAATATTCATGAATATATAGTCTTGAATGATCATAAAATACCTATCCATACCCATTTAAATGTATTAAACACTCTTAAATACCCTTTGTCAATATCCAAGCTCTTTGTAGCCTCATAAGGCTTATAACCTTTTTCTTGGGGTTTTCACTTGACTCACCATATTCAGACACTATTTCCAATAAATAAACACCTTTATAGGCTTCCTTTATATCCTCTAAGTTATGGGTAAATTTTCATTCCCTAAGTCTTCCTCTAACTATCACTTCCTTTGATAATGTCCTCCAAACTAAGCCTAATTAGGCCTATTCCAAACCCTCAATTGTCAAATCCATCCTATTATTTCTCTACATTTTTGACAATAACATTCAGAAGAAAGAAGAAACCAAGGTTAAGGGTCAGGGGTTTGATGTTACCCAGATTAAGTTTTGCACCATATCCAAGCGTTGTGAGAGCTCCTCTTTGGCTATGGAGGAAACACCTATAGAAAGAAAGAGACTCAAACACAAAAAATGTTAGAGTAAGATATGGTGGACTGCCAAGCTACGTGCTCGATCTCGGAAGCGTAAAGCTCTGTAGGGTATGACAGTCCACTATTTATGGAAAAGAGTGTTGTATAAAAAGAAATGGTGAAAGACTAAGAAAGAGAAATAAAGATAATGCATACCTATTCTCTGCAATCAGTCTGTCACAGTCACCGATGTCGGTAGTCCTGTCGAGGTCGGTTGGTCAATAATGCCAACGTCGGTTAGTCTACCGATGTCGGTAGGGGCAATGGGCCTTGGATAGGTTTTAGGTTATGTTTGTTGTTGACAGAGGAGTCTGAGAGTTTAAAGGTTTGTACAGGGTTTTAGGGAAGTGAATAGGGTCTGAGGAAGGACAAAGGTAGAGGATAGGTGTGAGAAGAGGGTAAGGATAAGAGGAAGGTTTTTCAGCCTCTCTAAGAAGAAAGTCAGGTCAGGTCTCAACAGTTCTTAGAAATAGAAAATGGAAACTAATTACCAATGTATTCTAAATACTGAAATAAGATAGAAGAATACTTAGCTCTGCTTAGTGAAGAACCAGAGGTGTGAGAATGCTTATTCCTATTGTGGTTGATGTCAAGGTCCTTGTACAATGTCTCAATCCAATTTGGAGTGACTTGTGCAGAGTATCTGGAGCTAAGAGAGTGATAGTTGAAGTCTGATCATTGGTCTCAGAGTGTGTGCATCAATATGCGAAGAGGCAGGGGAACTCAAGGTTAGAGTCTAACTTATGTAACCGACGTCGGCTATCCCACTAGCGTTGGCTGATAGTTGACCGATGTCAGCGGCTAGAGAATGGGTAAAAGGGCTATTTGGCCCATTTCTCCACCCGCCAAGTGCTTTTGTCGTTGGAGAATGGTCAAAAGATGGGTTTATTAGGCACGAGAGTTAGTTAGGAGGTTAGGATGGAGTGAGAATAGGTCATGGGTAGTTAGGGTTTAGATGACCTAGTCTAAGGGTGACTCATAGGGTAGGAAATGGTCTTAGGGTGAGGTGTCCAAGGTGAGGTGTCCAAAGTGAGGTGTCTAGGTGAGGTCATTAATCTAAAATAAGTAGTTTATTTTAAATTAATAAGGTGTGTAAGTGGTTAGAAGGAGACCAAGGGGGGGTCGACACAATGTTGGTGTCTACATTTTCCCCTTTTTGTCTTGTAGTTTGTCCTGACGAACTGCAAGACAAAAATAGATGTTTCCCCAAGTATGAGATGAGGTATTCCCCCTCAAAGTGGGAATCGAGAGAAGGGAACCTGAAATCAGGTGCCGATTTGATAGGTAGTGGATGGGTATGGTGAAGTTGGAGTGTGAATGCTGTAATAGTTGAGATTGCACGTATACCACTTCATGTGATAGGTAGGTCAAATTGTCACAGGTAAGGTCAAGGAGCACTAAAATCAAAGTAACCAGTCCCCAGCTTATTAGTGGTAGCTGATTGGGTTAAATGATCAAAGCTATATATCCAATGGTCGAGGAGGACTAAAATCAAACTAATCAGTCCCCAGCTTTTTGATTGTAGCTGATTGGGTTAGATTGATCAAAGCTGTAGCTCCAATGGTCATCGTGTTCCAAGTATCTGGGCTAGGAAGTGCTCCTAGAAAACATGAAAATGTCACAGATATTAGGGATCAAATTGGTCATGATCTGACAATACGTGTGAGGGTCATAATGTGGGGTGCGTATAATTTGCTAACTATTCGTGAGGTAGCATATATGCAATTAAAACAACCAAGGCAAAGTTGTCTCGAAAGTGGTCATGGTCTGAGGAGATAGTCGTGATCTCCAAGGTCATTGGTTGAGTCAGGCTAAGATATAAGTGATCTCAAGTGTTGTTTGTTGTGGGTAGGGAGATATATGTGATCTCCAATGTGCCCCATGAGAAGTCCAAGGTGACTTCTACAATGTCAGGGCTAGTTGTGTGGGCATGATTTTGGACTGGTTTAGATAGTTGGTCCATTAGGTAGATGAACTAATGAATGGCTGAGCTAACCTCAAAAGACCCCATGTCAACTGAGTGCTGCCTACATAGCCCTTGGTAAGGGCCTCAGGCCAATGTATTTCTCCCCAAAAGGGAAGAAGAGTAGGTTATGGATTGGGTTTGACTAGGTTAGGTCATGGTTTAAAGGTTATATGGTTGGTCCATCAGGTAGACGAATGAACAAATGGATGGCCGAGCTAACCTCAGAAGACCCCATGTCAACTGAGTGCTGCCTACATAGCCCCTGTTTTAAGGGCCTCATGCCAATGTAGTTCTCCCCAAAAGAGAAGAAGAGAGTAGGTTATGGATTGGGTTTGACTAGGTTAGGTCATGGTTAAAGGTGATATGGTTGGTCCATCAGGTAGACGAATGAATGAATGGCTGAGCTAACCTCAGAAGACCCATGTCAAATGAGTGCTACCTACATAGCCCATGTGAGGGACCTCAGGCCAATGTAGTTCTCCCCAAAAGAGAGAAGAGAGTAGGTTATGGATTTAGGTTTGACTAGGTTAGGTCATGGTTAAAGGTTATATTTTTGGTCCATCATGTAGATGAATGAACAAATGGCTGAGCTAACCTCAGAAGACCCCATGTCAATTGAGTGTTGCCTACATAGCCCTTGGGAAGGGCCTCAGGCCAATGTAGTTCTCCCCAAAAGGGAAGAAGAGAGTAGGTTATGGATTTGGTTTTGACTAGGTTAGGTCATGGTTAAAATGATGAGTGTATGATGATGTTACAGCCTTTTCCATATTGTGTGATGGTGTATGCTATAACATAGGTTATGTGGTTTTTCATCCTTAGCAATTTTCCATATTTGTGATGGTGTATGCTAAAAATGAAATGAGATTATTTATGCTTCATCAAGTTTCCATATTGGTGATAGTATATGCTTGACATAAATGGTGTTTCATTGATAGTTTCCATGTGTATTGTTTTCCATAGAAATGAATGTGAATAATTTATATAACATAGTGGTATTTGCATTAAATAAATCATGATGTTATGTTAGTGGGTATAAAATGTTTTGGTATGTGACAAAGGTGTATAAGAAGTGAAAGGCACGTTGCTCTTTCATTGACAAGGACCATAATGATAGCATAGATAGGGTTGTTGCAAACAAAAGCTCCCGTTCATGCATTACGTCATTGACCATTGGTTTGTGTTAAACAAGTACCCGAATCACTTGACGTTAAGTGAACTTAAAGTCCCTTGAGAATGTTGGGGTAATAGGTGTGATTATGTGATATGTCAGGAGAGCGTAACCCTTTTTTTTTAGCAGGGATAACTTTGCCCCTTTTATAGGTGACCCTGAGAATGACTATAGGCAAGTCCATGACTTAATAGTTTGTCAGTCAGTTTTTTTTTGGTAGACTGATCAATGCGGGAAGTCTACTTGGGATGTTGTTTTGTTTTGTGGTCATGTGAAGCTAATCAATGCGGGAAGCTTCTAATAGAGTGTTGTTTTTAGCAAAATTTGGGCATAGCCATCCTTCAAGGGAATGGTCTATAGTTTTGCTTTATATGTTTTGAGGTTATTGAATAGTTGTCCTTCAAGGGAGCAGTCTATTAGTTACAGTAATGATGCAGCTGTCCTTTGAGGGAATAGTCTACATTTATAGTTTATGACCTTTGTATATTTTGTTAGGCATCCCAATTTTATGTTTTGTTTGTTGACGAAACTTTTAGTCATGGACTAGACTATAGAGGTTTGGGGGTTTCCCTTTTTATTAGGACAAAGCATTTACTGCTTTAAAAAAGGGTTAGCTAATGTTTGTAGGGGAAAAGGGTTGAAAGGAATAGGAATGAGGATGATGGGGGTTGCTCAAGGGATGAGCTCAAGTTAAACATCAAGTGAATGATTACTTGATTAACAATAGAATGGTCACAGATGTAAGGCATTAAGGGGCTCAGGTTCTGATTGGCCTTTAAGAGAAGATAGATGATAAGTCCCTGATCCATACTTGTGCGTTATGATATAAGGTCTGAGTCAATTAGGAGCAAACTTACTTCGTTTGCTTCTTTCCATATTGGTCACATGTTTGTTTTCTTTAAGGATGAAATCTCCAATTTTAAAATCTCGCTCTTTCATATTTTTGTTATAAGCACGCTTGATGCGATGTTGGACGTGAAATAGGTTAGCATGTTGCTGGCATTTGATACAACACCGAACATAGTCACTGCAGTCTTGGTTAAGAGTGGGCCAATAATAGCCCAGGCAGAGGATGCACTTGGCAATCGAGTTACCACTGAAATGTCTTCCACAAATCCCATCATAGACTTGTTTGATGACATGAGATGTCTCAGTGGTGGTTAGGCATCAAATAAGGAGACCATTGAAGCCTCATTTGTAGAGAAGACCCCCTAGCATGGTGTATCGAGCAGTACTCTTGATAAAAGCCCATCGTCCATTGCTAGAGAGATGAGGAGGAATGATAGAATAAGTCAAGTAGTCAACAAGTCATTTATACCAAACGTCATGTGGACTAGAGAGGTTAGGAGGGATTTCCCCCAAAGATGTTGGTTGAGATGTGCCCAAGATAGAAATCTTAGGTTTTGGTGGTTGAGAGGGCTTGGCAAATGGATATGTTCGAGGGGTAGAAACCTGCTTTTTTCCTTTATTCTTTAAGGTTTGGGACCTGATGGCCACATTAACAGTGTTGATTTTGAGTAAAGGGGGAGAAGGTGGTAGAGGGACCATAATCTCACATTGAGATCCCAATTTAGGTGAAGAGGTTTGGGAGGCATGGGATGGTGTCAGTAATTTTTCAAAATAATGGTTGAGAGAACCCTCAACAAAAAGGGTGCCTTTTTCCAAGTGTTAGCAAATGGCAACCTTAAGGGCGTAGTAATGCTCAGTATCATGTCCAGGTGTGTGATGATACCAGTAGATTTTAGTGTCATCGAACCAAGATGGTTTTGATCTGAGAGGTTGGTATGGTTTAATAGGTGAGAGAACGATGCTAGAAGACTGCAACAATCGACATAACATCGAAGCATAAGAACCCATTAATGAGTCTGCATTTGTTATTGTAGTAGGGGTTGACAACTTCTATTTAGAAGTTGTATGGGGAGGTTTTTGTACCTCATTTTTGGTTGATGGTGTGGCCACACACGTAGATGACACTTTCTTAATGAGAGGTGTCAAATTTTTTGGATGAAATATATGTTTGATGGGTAGAGGGACTAATGGAGGTGATTTGTTTTTGTAAGGTGTTGGAGTAGGGAACACTCCTATTAAAGTAGATGGATGTGGACCCAAGATAGAGGGTAATGGTGAAGGTGGGGGAGGAATTCTATGACATGGTTTAGTAGCCTTCTTTAGTACAGTGCAAGGACCACTACTATGCGGGGCAAGGTTCAAATCTACCTTCACTTGTGGGTCAGTGAGGTTTGATACAGGGCGAATACCGAGAGATGTAATCTGCTTTAGCATGGTGGATGCTTATGAGGGTTTAGGTTTAGAAATGGAAGGTTGAGCTTCTAATGATTTATAAGTGGAAGCCCACTCCTTGTCATAGACTTTGGGGTGAATTGTCATGGAAGGATTGGTAGTATAAGGTGAAGTGGAATGTGTAAGATAAGGAGCTTTAAGTTGCTCCCATAGCACCTCATGTTTTAGGTTCCTAGAATGGAGAAATCCTAAGTTATTTTCCAATCGAGAGAAAGGTTTAGGTGATGTCATGTGAGGTCTTATAGTCGGTCCATTACAGGATTTGGGTGATCACGAGAGTGGAAATGTGTTAGATGCAGCGATCATGGGCCAAAGGTGAGAGAGAGCCATCATCGGATCTTTCTCGACTGAAGTGGGTGAGATGGCAAGTTATTCTCTCGGTGGAGAAGGAATTGGAAAGTTTGGCTCTTCGAGAGGATAGAGCGTAGGGATGATCGTGCCTTCCATGTGTGGTCTAGGAGCGGGGAAAGTATGATCCCCCATTGGTGATAAGAAGGATGAGAGTGAGGCTACTAGTGTTGGTGCCATCAAAGCATCCTCCAATATGGGAGAGGTGAAAGTAGACTCTCCTATGTGTGAAAGGGGGGTTGATGGAGGACTATCCTCCACCGATGGATGACAAATAAGAGAGGAAGGTTCCTCTAAAGGGTGAAGTAGAGGGATTATGGCTCCTTCTACATGAGGGTGTGGGGTATGAATGGTAACTTCTTCCAATGGTAGAAGAAGAGGGAATGTTGGGGAAAGAGGAACATGTAATATGGGTTCCTCACGAGGTAGAAGTATGTGTGGAGGAGGTGTTTGATGTCGTGGGGGTGATATGGGTAAAATAGGCTCTTCTACCTATGGTGGAGAAATGAGTTGATGAACCTCTTCAGTTTGTGGGAGAGGTTGGTTAGGAATGAAAGGAGAGACCATGTCAACCATGTGTATATTGCGCTCTTGAAGGTCATCGGCCATGGTGTGAACATTGTTTTGACTTGGGGGATGGTTAGGAAAAGGTTGCCTAAAGACATCCATGTTTTGGTTGGCCGATGCATTGGGGTTATCCAAAACAAGATCCCCTTTGTCTAACATGTCCTGAATAATGTTTTTGAAGGTTTTACAATTGTTTGTGTCATGACCTTTGACATGATGATAGTTACAAAAGTCATTTTCCCTATACCATGCAGGGATGGCTTGTGAGGGGTTGAATTGGACAGGTCAGATTTGAGGGAGATTAAGGACCCCCTGCTTCACTAGTTTATCCAATACGAAAGTGTATGATTCTCCTATTAGAGTATATTGATGCTATATATACCGTTGTTGGAATTGTTTTGTGATGTTTTGTGATGTAGAAGGTTCAGATTGGTTGGTTGTAGTAGAGGATGATGATCTAAGTACCACAACATTTGCCGATCCCTTGGACTTGGAATGAGAAGGTTTAGAAGAAGATTGGGAAGAAGAAGGGTCATTAGATTTTTCATTGGTATTTTTACTATGTAATTGGACTCTATCCTCTTCGACTACAAGGATTTCAAGCTTTTAGGCCATGGTGAAAGCTTCATCAAATGTGCAGAATGTTTAAACCTGCAAAGTGGATGAGATGTGCTTAGCACATGCTCTTGAAAAGAGCTCAATGAGCTCAGGTTAAGGTAATGAAAAGGAGAGTTGGTTGATTAAACCTCTCCAATGGGCAACGAAGTCAGCTATTGATTCATCATCAAATTGTCTAATAGAATATAGGTCTGTGATGGATATTTTCTTGGTGATGTTGATTGAGAAGTGGTCGAGGAATAGCTGAGCTAGTTGAGTGAAGGTAAAGAGAGAATGACTGGTAATGGAGCTATACCAATCAAGGGCAGTGCCAGAAAGTGACATGGGGAATGTGTGAAGTAATAACGCATCATCGTGCACTATGAGGTAACAAGCGTGTCTAAACTCTCGCAAATGTTGTTGTGGGTCCTCTTTACTCTGAAAGCGAGTAAATTTTGGGAATTCCCACTGGCTAGGATATGGTCGAATAGGGACCGAAGGATGGATAGGTTCATTACAGATTTTTTCATATGAAAGAACATTCTTCAAACCTAAAATAGATGTCTCAAGGTTGGACATCTTCTCCATCAGCATCTTAATTAGATCAGTAGATGGATTGGCTTGAGGGGCACCCTTAGGTTATAGGGTACCTAGAAGGCGTTAGGAGGGGCGTATGATGTACTTGGTTGAATTTATGTAGGCACAACATATTGGTAGTTCATCATAGGGACTGATGTTAAGGCCAAGGGGACTTGTGCCACGAAGTTGGAGGGCACAACTTGACTAGATGCCACCAAGGGTGGTTGGATGGCGGCGACACTACTAAAAGGATAGGTAGTCACTCTTGTATTTATGGGTGCAAGAGTGGGTGGGATAGAGACAATCAAGTTATAAAAAGGTGTTGAACTTGGTTGAATTGTTTGTGATTAAGGGGGTTTAGAAACCCCGATGGAGGTAGGTCTAGAAATAGAAGGGGAGGCCAAATCTTGAACATTGGACATGGTTGGGTTACTGGTTGAGGCAATGGCCTGAGTGACCATAGGTTGGGTAATGGAAGCTGTTGATATTATTGTCATTTCAACCAAGGAAGTTGGCATCCCATAAATAGGGTTACTTGAAGGATCTCACATTTGGCTTCTAGCGAGATAGTGTTGGAGAGCCTTGAGGTTGAGGTCAAGGAATCTCTCAAAGTCTTGATCCCCCTCGAGAACAATAGGAGGTTGATTTGGGGTAGGTTGGATAGGAGTATGTTTAGTGTCTGAAGTATACTCCATTAGAGGACTTGTTATGAAGGGTGAAGGTGGAAGTGGTTGTTACCTTGTGTGGTCAACAAGAGATTCGGCTTGACTGTGTGTCAAAACTATCCAAGGCAAAATGGGTTTAGGTTTCAAAAATTGTGTGTTTCAATTTCAGAAAACCAGAATTTATGTTTAACAGCAAAAAAGTCAGGTTTTAAGCTTGCTGTTTGGGATGAATATTTGTTGATAGTGACCGATGTCAGTTGAAAAACCAATGTCAGTGAAGATATGTTGCCGATGTCAGTGAGATAACTGATGTCGGTGAAGATGGGTTGCCGATGCCGGTGGAAAAATTGATGTCGGTTTCTATGTAATTCCAGAAACACAATAATCTGATAATTTTTGAAGGAAGAAGAAATTTTGAGTTGTTTTTGGACTTCAGAATGATGCTTCCTCACCAGCTCAAACAATTAGATAAAAATAGTAGAAAACGTGATTTGGCAAGCAACCTCTAAAATGTTAGATTCCTAGGAATAAATTTTATAGTCGTGGTGGCTTATGCCTTAGAAGAATATGTTTGGGAATTGGGCTTGTAGAACGGGTCCTAAAGAGGAAATCTATGGTTGGTTTCAGGTTATGTTTTGGTACTCAAATATCTATGTTAGGTTCAGTACATGGCCTAGTGCTGGGGCTTGCTCCCTTCACTTCACGAACCCAGAGCCGAGCTGGGCTGCTTAGCCAATATATACTTTGCCTATAGTTTATACTCTGCCAGAGAACAGAGTGGGTCCTCCTCTTGGTGGTGAAGTCCAAGTAGGATCACCAGGAAGGGTAAGGTATCCGTTAGGTGATGAAATCCTAGATGGGCCTTGTCTTAAGTATGTTTAAATGTTTAATTTGATTTGCTTGTGATCTAGTTTTGTAACATTTGTGCACTACAATTTATTCATAATGCATTTTAATTACTAAGTGAGAGGGCTAAGTATGCATTCAAGCAAGAATGAAATGCAATAGTTTTTTTAACCCAAATTGAAATGTTTTGTTCAGATGCAAACAATTGGAGAAAAGGTTAAGATTATGAATTTTCACTACTCTAAGATGCAGGCAAGAAGTGACAAGAAGAAAAAGAAACGTTCTTTTTAACTTCTGATAATGGTTTTTTTTCAAAATAAAGAGATAGAAGAAGGATGCAAGAAGAGAATCTAATGCATCTATATGAAAGTTTAATTTTTTAAAAGAAGAATGAACCCAAGGAAAACTCCAGGGGTCCCACCGGGCATGCCAGAATATTTCTCTACATTTTTGACAATTACATTCAGAAGAAAGAAGAAACTAAGGTTAAGGGTCAAGAGTTTGATGTTACCCGGATTAAGTTGCACACCATATCCAAGAATTATGAGATCTCCTCTTTGGATGTGGAGGAAACACCTGTAAAAAGAAAGAGACTCAAACACAAAAAATGTTAGAGTAAGATATGGTGGACTGCCAAGCTACGCACTCAGTCCCAGAAGTGTAAAGCTCTGTAAGGTATGACAGTCCACTATTTATGGAAAAGAGTGTTGTATAAAAAGAAATGGTGAAAGACTAAGAAAGAGAAATAAAGATAACGCGTACCTATTCACTGCAATCAGTCTGTCACAGTCACCGATGTCAGTAGTCCTGTCGAGGTTGGTTGGTCAATGATTCCAATGCCGATTAGTCTACCGATGTCGGTAAGGGCAATGGGCCTTGGAAAGGTTTCAGGTTATGTCTATTGTTGACAGAGGAGTCTGGGAGTTTAAAGGTTTCTACAGGGTTGCAAGGAAGTGAATAGGGTCTGAGGAAGGACAAAGGTAGAGGATAGGTGTGAGAAGAGGGTAAGGATAAGAGGAAGGTTTTTCAGCCTCTCCAGGAAGAAAGTCAGGTTGGGTCTCAATAGTTCTTAGAAATAGCAAACGGAAACTAATTACCAATGTATTATAAATACTAAAATAAGATAGAATAATACTTATCTCTGCTTAGTGAAGAACCAGAGGTGTGATAATGTTTATTCTTGTTGTGGCTGATGTCGAGGTCCTCGTACAATGTCTCAATCCAATCTGGAGTGACTTGTGCAGAGTTTCTAGAGCCAAGAGAGAGATAGTCGAAGTCTGATCATTGGTCTCAGAGTGTATGCGTTGATATGCAAAGAGGCGGGGGAACTCAAGGTTAGAGTCTAACTTATGTAACTGACGTTGGCTATCCCACTGGGGTCGACCGACAGTTTACCGACGTTGGTGGCTAGAGAATGGGTAAAAGGGCTATTTGGCTCATTTCTCCACCTGCCAAGTGCTTTTGCCATTGGATAATGGTCAAAATATGGGTTTATTAGGCATGAGAGTTAGTTAGGAGGTTAAGATGGAGTGAGAATAGGTCATGGGTAGTTAGGGTTTAGATGATTTAGTCTCAGGGTGACTCATAGGGTAGGAAATGATCTTAGGGTGAGGTGTCCAAGGTGAGGGATCCAAGGTGAGGTGTCTAGGTGAGGTCATTAATCTAAAATAAGTAGTTTATTTTAAATTAATAAGGTGTGTAAGTGGTTATAAGGAGACTAAGGGGGGGTCGACACAATGTTGGTGTCTACACCTATATGGCCTAGTTTAATCCCAAAAACACTTGAATCACTTCAAGCATGTATAATAGATAACTATTACAAAAATTCACCTTTTTATGTTTAAATATCTCAATATCTTCCAACCCCTAATCTAGGATTTTCTAAGCCCTACACAAGCCCATGGGCATATAAAATTCAATAACTTGGGTCATAGAAGTTTAAAATGACCAAAGCACTTGGATTATGTCTTTTTTCATTCCCTTATTCTTTTTAATTAGTCTAGAGTCCTTTTTCCACCTACCACTTTCTCAAAACAACAAATATATAACCAATTATGCATTCTTTGATGATTGTGTAGGGGTGTAGGAAAACAATAGGGGTTTCTTGAGTTAAAAAAGGTTGTATTACCATTGATCCATATTAATTAGAATTAAAACTCCCTCAAACACTTTTTCATACTTTACCCTATTCCTTAACAATCTTTTGCAAGGACTATATAGCAAAACAAGGTACACACGGTCATAAAAGCAATAATGAGCATGCAAAAAATAGGGGTTTGTATGGTGACAACTTAAAAATTAGGGGTATATTGTTTAATTTCATTACCAATCCTTATTATATCTTCCATTCATGGAAATAATACATTAATCTCATGCCCATTCCTTGATCAACATGTGAATCTTATTTAGTCCTCTAAAATAGGAGTTTCTTAGTAGCAAATAGGGTTCTTAACAATTGGGTGTTTATTCAAACCTCCTTAATGCATCAAAATCTCTTATTGGGTATTATAAATATTTATTACAACTATAATTACCTCGTTAAATCAACTACCAACACTCACCTCATAAACTCTCCTCTATGTCTCTTGGCATTGATCTTGCAAATAGGGTCTTTTGACTATAAAAAAGGGGCATGGCTATAAAAAACAAACCACCACTTTATTATGCATGTGTACTGGTTTCCATTATTCATTAAGAATGAAAAAAACCCTTTATAAATCAACACTTCTATTCACTATTCATTCCTCGATCATACTGATATGTTGTGTATCAAGAACTAAGCCTTTACCTTGTTTTTTTATTGTGCCACATTCTATAGGTTATCATGGAGACAATGTCTTATATCTCAAAATTTATCCATCTACATAGGTTTTAATAGTTGTATAAAGCTATGGAAATTCTCCATATATATACATGTTTATATGTTATATTGAGTTCCATCTTCAAATCTGAATAAAGATCTCTAATACTCGTCTTTATCTCTAATACTCGTCTTTCCTAGACTAGGAACTACAATCCTTAATCAAACCTGCAACTTCACATCAAAGATAACATCTATATGTCCTCAAGGCCCTATAAAAGACAACACACAATATAGTATCAACTAAAATCATTTCAATAAACATAAAAACAATTTCTTTATTGTTCAAATTGGATCATTCTTGTCTACAAAACTATCCATACAAGGATTTCATCAACTTCTTGAGAGGTACACCAAGTTTTATTACCTTGATTCCTATTTCTAATTCTTGGAGCTTCTTCTAACCTCTATCTCATTCTCTCCTATTCCAACCCACACTCTCTAATGAATATCTTTTCTCCCAACTACTATGTTGAAATCCAAGTAGTTACACTAACTTACTTTTCATAACTAACCCAACGTAGGATTAGTGGGTGTGCTACTAAACAAACTTATTTATCTAATGACTTAGACATTTAAGGTTTAAAAACACCTTTTTTAATACACATTGGTATTAGTGAACCATTATTCACTCATCTAACCTCTTTAAACCATGTTTAAGCTCTCCTAGGCTCTTAGAAGCATTTGAATTTTTAGATTTCTAGTTTTGGAGGGAAGATTCCTAGAAGACTTATAACACACCTATATGACTCCAAACAGACTCCAAGGACATAAATGGCCCTCTATGACTATAAATCAAAAATATTTATTGTTTCAACTTGATGCTCCTACATCAAGAGTTCTTACAATCTTTATCTATCAAAGATAGTCAGAGTGAATTTGATCATGCCTTAGATGCATGTACTATAGTTGGTCCTAGTGAACCTTTTGTGAATCTTGAGGAGTTTTTATATGATTTTGAAACTATATATTTCTTAGGAAAACCTATAATGATAATTTTTCCTCACCACCACTCATTGACCTCATCATACCATCTCTCCCATCTTCATCCATCATAGATCTATTTCTTCTTATCAATGATCATTTAATCACCTCCCTCCATAGGGATGAATAAGAACATACATTGTTGGACCCTTCCTCAAGTAACATAATATGTGCCACAAATACAAGGGTCCAAGACCATATTCAAAAATTTATACATGATGATCGAATCACCTTTGATCTAGTAAGTCAATATCAAGAAAAGTCAAATCATCAGCCTAATCAAAAAGTGTCTTCACCAAATAAAACCCTCTTTGAGAAACTAGGGGACCATAAAAATAAAAATAAATCATCATTTATCAAGTCAAATATCAATCTCCTCTAGTGAATCCCAAATTCATGCACGAAGGGGCAGTCAAGATATATGCAAGCTTAAAAATCAAAATAATGTCAAAATCACTATCAATATGGCTGATAATACTTCAAATAATCAGATCAAAGATGAACTATAAATTTAAAGTGTCTTATATCTCTTAAAGTATTTTGTAATATGAAACTAATCAAATATGGGATGTCCAACATCTATAACAATGTGTGTGATTGCTAGTTACACTTCCCAATCACCCATCCCACCTCCCTATCAAGATCATATCATCCATTCAAGTCCTTACATCACCATTAAATCCAAACCCTAAATCCATATATTTCACACCTCATAAAACTAGGCAACATTATCTCTTATATGGGTGATAAAGACACCTATTCTATATGTCTAGAGGGGTCTCAATTAAGAATTAACAAAGGTCACAAGGACATCAATACATCTAACATCGATAAAATGATCCCAATATCAAATATATTTATAATAAGTGTTAGTTAAAGATAAATAAAGTGTCGACTTTCCTACATATCGCACCCATATCCAATAAATTTTGATGCCAAAATTCAAAAAAATTAGAAAAAAAACATTCATCCAATGGTGAAAACCAATCTTATGGTGTCTTGGGCAAGTGAGATGATGAAAACTAGTTTTTAGCATCATGTTAAAATAATCTATTGTCTACATTATACCTTAACACTTAGGGGCAAATCCATTTCATCCACATAATATCCCTTGTCAATCCCCTCCATGTCATCCTTGTCTATCTTATCCATCTATCCATCATTTTCCATCATATCATACATCCTACTATGTCCATCCTTTCTTCTAGTCTTGACCTTCATAAGGGAGTGGAAGATGTCTTGAGAAATGTCCTGGAATCATCCTAACATATCCTCCAATGGACAATCAAACACCTAGATATTTGGTTCCTTCATAATGTGGTCATTGGTGATCTTTAGTCCATTCTTCCTCAGTCCTCATCCCCTTTTCACCCTCATGCTCATCCTTTTATTATCCCATTTATTATTCCATCCATACTTATCATGGTTGCTAGGCTTGTTATTCCCTTTGCTAGTAACCCCACTTTTACAGTGTACATATATTTTCCTAAAAAAAACCTAAAAAAAGAAATATTCTAAAAAAACTCTAAAATTTATAAAATCCATAAAACCCAAAACATTTAATTTGTCTTATCTTTTATCATCTTGTCTTGTCTCAACCTCCTAATAATCTTGTCTTATGTCTTCTTCATCCTTATCCTAAGTTATCATAGTCCCTAGTCTAATCCAAGTACATACCTTGTCCAAGATCCTATACTTAATCTTAATTCACATGATGATCTACTTGGTCCAAACTCATCACCTAATCACTTATCCCATTAACTCTCATCAAGAAAATTTGACAAGACACACTGACACCACATGTTGATATTTGTGTATGTTACTTGTCTGATCTTTGTTGTTTGAATTGTTTGCATGTATTTTATCATGTATATATATGATTTTCCTATGTTTTATTTTTTTAAATATGTTTCTTTTTAGTCTTGTGTCATAAATATTTTTGTCTATTAGGTAATGAATGAGGATGATATGTTAAGTAATGAATGAGGATGATATGATGACACCAAAATCCACAATGATGCTTTTAGGTGACCTCAATGATGTAGAGTTCATTAATTGACCCCTTTATAATCATGCACTTTGGTATAATTTCCTCTTGGTCATACTTATATTATGAGGCATACTACATAGTGTTATATTTACATTATATTGCTTAAGGCTATGACGAGATTTTTTATAGTAATGATGGATTGATAATGGACTGCACTCATCATTTCTCCTATCCTATATCACTTGCCTGATCATCTAATAATATTAATCCCATCATCAATTAAATCATTACATCCCACTCATCTAATATCCAATCATTCCTCAAATCCATTTATCATCTTGTGTATATCCTATAATTATTCATCTATCATCTCTTTAGTCATCAACATCTAACATCTCATCTCCCATCCTTTCTCCTAGTCCTTTAACTTCATATCTAACATATGAGTCATATCATATATCTAACAACTAACATGTCTAATATTCATATCAACCTCCTTTTCCAGTCTAAGCTACATTGGCCTGAGCTCTTTTCAAACTATTTAGGCAACACTTAGTCATATAATGTGTCTAAGGTCATCTCAACCACTCTCACCTTTCTCCTCATCATTCATAATCACATATATATTGTCCCTAATAATCCTAGAGTAATGAATATGCACATGGATAAACCCTCATAACCACCATTTCCTATCTCTAAACTTGCTTTATATCATTCAATACTTTGTTTTATTCCTCAATTGCATTCTTCAACCTATATACTTTGATATTCTCAAGCTTGATAGCCTTCATAAGCATAAATATGTTCATGAATGACCTTAAGAATCAATATCATGTATCACTATACCATGCATAGGTCTCTCATTCATCATATCCACTCAATTGATTCACTCATTCATCTCCTTGTCAAGAATTCACTCACTTTTCTTACACTAGTCACTCTTCTCTTGGCTTAACACACCAAATCTTGTCTTAAGTTTCATGAAGAAAGTTTCATATAATTGATGACTTATCTTGGGCATAATACACTTTCCTCAGTCCCCTTTAAGTTCTCAATCACTCTCTAACATGCCCTTATACACCTCAACCTCATCAGTGAATCCATCTCCTTATAGCATTTTTCACATTTTCCCCTTGTTGTAATAATATAAAAATCATCTAAAATATTAAATAACATATTTTTTCACCCTATATATTAATAAAATCCCCTATAAAGTTTCAAATTATAAATCCTTGTTTAAATAGTACTTCTTTTGTAAGCACTTAGCCAATTAGACATATTAACCCTCTATACTCTAGTCTAGTTATCGAAATCATACTAGACCGTATGGCACCAAACTAAAACCATCTTAATCATTATTAAAAAACCAAAACATGTTAGATTATAAATTTTCAATGAATTCCTACAATTAGAATATAAGATATAGGGTTTTTACTTTCCAAACCCTAGTTGGTTGACTGTACGGACCAAGAGGCTTCAAAATTCAATTTTTGTAGTTATAAGTCCTTTAAAACTGAACCAAGACCTTCTAAAATTATATTTTGACATTATCCACCTATCCACATAGTTTATAAACCTTATTCCATCCTGTAAAATATTTTAATGATCAAAACACATAAATTTTATATCCTTTTAAAGGACTGTGTAATGTGCAGGGGTCTATTTGTATTTAAAGAGATTCCAAGACTGACACATGGTCATTATTGTTATTTTTTATCCCTTAAATTCATAAAAAAAAATCACACAAATCAATAATCCATCACCTTATCAATACATACATACTCATTTCTTGGCATTTACTTTACTAAAATAGGGGTTCTTGATTGTATGCATAGGGTTTAAGGAAAAGTTGACTGTGAATTATATTTTACCATTATATTTGAATTCAATACACCTTATCTATCTTCCTTTCAATCATAATCTATATATATTTCATCATCTCAAACACATCCATAGCCTATATCTCAAGAAACATCAAACTTTCCTTTATTATTTACAATCACAAGAATAAATAGGGTATATGGCAGAGTTGTATTTTTTTCTAAGTTTCCAACACTCTTACACACCATATTCAGTCACTATAAGGTTTATATAATTACAAATACCTTAAATTTATTATACCATGAAATTTATTTCTTTGTTAGTCTTATAAAACACCAACCAAATCTCCTTATACTTGACTGTAACCTATGTACATTCTCTCAGACCTCAAATACACACAAATAGTGACAATTTTATGGCCTTAAGGGCATTTAAAATCAATTTAAAATTGAGATAAATTCAATACCATACAAAATAATCATAAATACACACAAAAGGCCTTTCTTTATTTAGTTAAATCATCCTTTGTTATATTTGCATTCCATGAATGGACTCTGTCAACTTTTTTTGGAGAGTTAAATTCTTTATTTCTTTAGTTTATCCTCCTCCTTATCTAACCTCTCTATCTTTCCTCATACTCTCATCATACTAAAAAAACTAAATTCAACTCCCTATTCATCCAACACCTATGTTGGTTTGAGTCGTTATAAAAAAAGACTTTTACATGTCAGTTCAACTTGATAATGGTAGTTACTCCTTTTTACATGATTCTTAAATTCCACCACCTTTTCCTTATAACATGAAAATTTTTACATATATTAATATATTATGGCATTTCATGACCATATAAACACTTACCTAACCTCCTCTCTCATCATGAACTCATATGACCCCTTTATGCTTGGGTCTCACAATTTGAAATTCAAATTACAATTTAGAGGGAGAACTCCACTCACTCACAAACACACCCTTGACAACTCCAAATGAATTTTTATGACAAAAATGGACCCTATAGTATCATTCACAAACATTTTCATTCCAAAATTGATTAATTATGACTCATAACTACATATAAATCCTTAACAACTGAAAAATGACATTTGCTTTCTAGATGTTCCCATCATACTCCCTAGGAAGGAGAAATTGAGTGTTACACCTTATTTATTACCTTTCAATTCATTTTTTTAAGATCCTCCATTATCACATTACTATTTATCCTCCTTGCTTTCTCCTTTTTCCTCATTAGGATCTTATATTTCTACTTGCTTTCTTTGTCTATCTTCCTTGTCAATGCATATTTTACTTCTGCAAGGTATACTAGCTACTGTACTCTATGTTTTATGCATGTTCTATCTTATCCAACTAAATTTTTTCTTCATCATAATATATCTCTAACAAATGGTTCTTATTATTCCTTATCACTCTTGATTTATGGCTTCCTCCTTCATTATTGTCACTTGATTCATGCATCTCTAAAAGTCTTTGCTCCTTGGCAATGTTGGTTTCTTCTTCTAATGGCTTCATAGGCAACTCAATATTTATCATTTGCTCAAGTAAACTCTTCTTTGATGCATCTTCTTAAAACTTCTCCATTACTTGATGTCTCTTTCTATGACCTTGCTCATATTTCAAGGACAACCTCTCAACCAATTCATCTTTAGCATGGTACAATGTTATTTGACACCTTATTATCTTGCCACCATCATGAAACTAAAATAATAAATTTATTGTAACTTCACACATGGAATAACTTACCTTTTCAATTTTCTCATGCTTTACTTTCTTATTTCTAGTGTATTTGCTTGTGGATTTGCTTGCACAAATCCTTGTGTTTCCCTATGTTGCTCCATTCTTGATTCTTCTTTGATCTCATCTATGAGATTTTATTGCTATCCTTTACCTCCTTTCACCCCTTTAAATTGATATAAA
Source organism: Torreya grandis (assembly GCA_037957365.1). Classification (NCBI taxonomy): domain Eukaryota; kingdom Viridiplantae; phylum Streptophyta; class Pinopsida; order Cupressales; family Taxaceae; genus Torreya; species Torreya grandis. Next base: position 2,238,644 of record JARHVA010001577.1, read on the forward strand.
ATTATGAACATAGTATTTCAATATGGGGATAATAGATTGTGTTATTGAATGAACTAAATCAATCAAAAACACACTAAACTAACACCCTAAGCCTATCTCAATGGGGGAGATTAGTTAACAAAAAAAGAATAGAAAACACAACTAAAACATGAAATAAATACCTTTCATCACCTTCCTTGGATGATAAAAAATGCTTGTTGTAGTGGCTTTCTCAATTTATGATCATGAAGTCTACATCAATGAAGTACGACTACCTCCATCTCTCCTTGGCACCATGTGTGGCTTTGGCTTGGTTTGGCTTGGCTTGGCTTGGCTCAATATATTGAAATTATAACACTAAGATGCAATTATTTTTAATGAATTTGGGCATTATAATTTTTTCATAAAATATCTTCTTGGAATCAATTCATCATTATAACTTTGCATTATCCAAGCCTCTAAATCAATAGGCAAGGCCTCCTATTTATAGATTTTTGGAATGGTTTAGAATCAACCTGAATCATCCATCTCAAGATTAAGATGTGTGGATAAGGATTAATTAAATTATGTAATTAAAATTCATAAATATACTCATCAATATTTTGGATAGAGGGGAATTAACTAGGCATGGAAGGGATTTGATGAGGCATGGGAGGCATGAATCCTGATATTTATGGCATTTATGGCCTAGGGATGTCTTCCCAAGAAATGATGTCACCTAATGATGAAATTAATGATAATAAATTTACAATAAATATTCATTCAAAAATTTCCATGTAAAATTAGCTTAAGGCCCTAATTTGGTTTAATTAGCCTTAAACATGATTAAGCACTTTGATGCAAACCTTGGCTCTTTGTGCACAAATTACTCAAATTGGTCAGAATATCTTGTTATTGGCTCAAAATTTGACTGGATTGGAAATGTAAGTAAATGTTAGATGCATTGGATCTACTATCCCATTTAGGATGTTGTCAACACAAAATAACAAAGGCACATGTCTCATGTAAGAGATTTGACAAAAAAGAGCAATCTAGAGCACCCAAGTACAAAATTAGCATTTTAACTAAAAATGATCTAATAAAAGTTAGCTATCCCATAAATTGAATTACCCCATCTAGGGATACCTTGGCCAAAATCAGCACTTGAATATGATAGGTTCAAATATTTTAATGTGTTTTAGTGTTTTAAGGCCAAATCGTTAATTTTGGTGGAAATTGGTCAAAAGCCTGGTTGGAGGTTATTAGTGGATAGATTTAGGTGTCTACAAAAATATTCTCTAGCATCTCCATTTCCTCTTTAAACATGAGGTAATATATCTCTTTATTAAATTTATCAAATTTTAGACCATGTTGTTCTTCCTCTTCTTCAAAATTCTATCTTATACCAATATGTGTAGTCTTTACTTCTTCATTATCCATCAATTATTCATCTTTATGTACACTTTAACTCTCATCTTACTTCCCACTTATGCTCATCATAATTATTTTATATGATTTTCATTCCTTTTCCATAACCTAATTAATTTATTGACATAAAACTTCATCATACTTATCATAAATGCTTACCTTTCCACATGTTTGGTTTCTCTTCATACCTTTCATCTTGTTTACTCATCTGCAACATCATCTCTTTGTCTTTGATTGGTTACACCATGTTTTCTTGTTTCTTTGACTTGTAATTTTCCTCTCTCTTTATCTTCTCTTGAATTTCACTTGTAATACCAACTTTTTGTTCTCTTTTTATGTTATTCACCACCCATTTTATGCAATGTACTCTCTTGGTCTGAAGTTTGGTTCTTACCTCACCTTCTCTATTTTTATTTAATTGAGATCCTATCATGTTATCTTGATGCAATCTTCCCTTTACTTCTTTTATCCATGTGTTCTCTTATATTCCATTTTTTTTCCTTACATGACCTCTTACTTGAGGTTATCTTCCTTCTTACCAATTGATTGCTTAAGCCACTTAGGCACCACATACCCATGATTTTGTACTATCTTTGAGGATTGTAACTTTTTATTTACTTAGCCAATATGCATATTAGATTATTTCATTTCACATGTGCAATCAAAATCAATGCCTAAGCATTCATTTACCTCCATATAGGACTACTCAAGCTCATCTTTTCTCTCATGTCTTCATGTTTTGCCTTCATGTCTTCATGGTTAGCTATATTTTATTTCTTGTGTGCCTCTTCTCTTTATTTAGGTGTAATGCTCGTCAAAGTATCATGAAATTCCTCTTCCACCTCATCTTGATAATCCTGAGATTCTTCATTATTCACTAGCTTGACTTAAACAATCGGTTATCTTTCCTTGTTATATTATTTCTTCTTATTGGGTGATGTACTAGATTCATCTTTCACAAGTTTTAAGGCCTTATTATTGGCCTTCATCAAAATTTTATTGACACCTGCATACACAAACTTAAAATCAACATTAGAATATAAAATAAGAGACCAACAAGTCTTTATGAATGCCTCTTGCATAGACATTCCCCTCTTCTTCTTGTCTTCTCCCTCAAATGATTATCTTGAAACTTTTATTTCCTTGTTCTCCTCAATTATAACTCTTTTATCCATTATTTATCTTGTTTCTCTCTTGGCAACTCCTCATTCATCATGCCTCTATGGGTTATACCCTCTCTTTTCTTCTTTTCATTTAAGACATGCATCTTATGCCTTTTCTCTCTCTTAAGTATCTCTAGTGGCCACTTCACCTTATTTTTCATACTACAAACAATCCATTGGATTCCTTTATCCTTCGTGAGATTCACCATGACCTCTATCTTCTCAATACTTTTCCCCAACTCTCTTCCCATCTCTTTTACTTCTTCCTCTGCATCTATCTTCTCTCTTTTTTTTGACTTTCTAGGCCTACTTAGACCAATCTCTTAGTAAGGTATCTACTTGCCTCTTATATCTCTCTTGGATCTTTTTTTTTCTCTAGTCCTTTATCTAGGACTTTTTTATATCTCCCTTGACACTCTCTTGGATTCCTTACCTTCTCTCTCTTAAGCTTCAATGTTCTTTTTACTTCACCTTCTCTAGTTCTCTTGACTAGTTTAAGACCTTCCAATAGACGTAAGTAATTTGTCTTCTCTTCACCAATCTACTATTTCTCTATACTAACCTCAATAGTTCATACCTTCACCATACTCTTCTCCCATAATACCCTACAATTTCATCTCATGTAATTATCATAACATTTTATGCCTATATCAAATCAACAAGATTTAAAAACTCAAAATATAATGAAACCAAGAGCTTACCTTGATTTTATACCAAATTATTAAGAGGTACATGGGAAAATCCTCATAACCACCATTTCCTAACTCTAAACTTTCTTGATCTCATTCAAAATCCTTTGCTTTGTTCCTTAGTTGCAATCTTCAACCTATAGACTTTGATCTTCTCAATCTTGATAGCCTTCATAAGCATAAATATGTGAAAAAGGAACCTTAGGAATAAATATCATGTGTCAATATACCATTAATATGCCTATCATTAATCATATCCACTCAATCTATTCACTCATTCATCTCCTTATCAAGAACTCACTCACTTTACTTACACAAGTCACTCTTCTCTTGGCTTATCACACCAAATCTTGTCTTAGGTTTCATGAAGACAATATCCTATCATGTATGATTTATCTTGGGCACAACACACTTATCTCATTCCCCTTTAATCTCCCAATCACTCACTAGCATCCCTTTATACACCTCAACCTCATTAGTGAGTTCACCTCCTCGTAGCCTTTATTCACATTTTCCCCTTATTGGAATAGTATGCAAACAATTTAAAATATTTAATCTTGTATATGGTCACCCTAGATATTTTTACAATCCCCCATAAAGTTTCAAAGTCTAACTCCTTGTTTATATAGTACTTCCTTTATAAGTACTTAGCCAATTAGGCCTATTAGCCCTCCATACACTAGTCCAGTCATCAAAACCATATTAAAACATATGATACCAAAATAAAACCACATTAATCCTTATTCACACACAAAAACATGTTAGATTACAAAGTTTCAATTAATTCCTTTGGTTATAATAGAAGATACAAGATTTTTACTTTCCAAACCCTAGTTGGGTGACTTTAGGGGCCAAGAGGCTTCAAAATTCAATTTTTTTAGTTATAGGTCATTTAAAACTAAACCAAGACCTGATATAGGTATTTTTTGACATTATCCACCTATAAAAATATTTTATAAACCTTATTCCATCTTTTCAAAGCTTCTAATGATCAAAACATAGAAATTATATGTCCTTTTAAAGGACATTGTAATGTGTAGGGGTTTGTTTGTATTTAAATATGTTATAAGACTAAAATAGGTTCATTATTATGATTTTTTCTCCCTTCCATTCATACCAAAACTCACCCAACTCAATAATCCATCACTTTTTCAAGACATGCGTACTCATTTCTTGGTATTCACTTGACTAAAATAGGGGTTCTTGATTGTATGCATAGGGTTTAAGGATAAGATGACTATGAATTATATTTTACCATTATATTTTCATTAAATAAACCTCATATATATTCCTTTAAATCACAATGTATCTATATTTCATCATCTCTCAAACACATCCATAGTCTATATCTCAAGAAACATCAAACTTACCTTAATTCTTGATAGTCACAGGCATAAACAGGGTACATGGCATAATTGTCATTTTTTTTTGAGTTTATAACACTCTTATACACCATGTTAAATAAATATAAGTTATATATAATTAAAAAAATAGTTAGGTTATTGTACCATGGAATTTCCTTCTTTGTCAGTCTTAAGAAACACCAACCAAATCTCCTTCTACTTGACTGTAACCTACATACATTCTCTCATACTTGAAATACACACAAAAAGTGTCATTTTTATGGTCTCAAGGTAATTTAAAAGCAATATAAAACTTATATAAATTAAATACCATAAAAAATAATCATAAATACACATAATAGTCCTTTCTTTATTTATTTGAATCATCCTCTGTTACATTTGTAGTCCATGAATGGACTCTGTCAACTTTTTTTAGAGAGTTACATTATTTCTTTCTTTAGTTTCTCCTCCTCCTTCTCAAATCTCTCTATCCTTATTCCTACTCTCATCATCCTACAATAACTACCTTAAATCCCTATTCATCCGACACCTACGTTGGTTTGAGAAGTTATAAAACAACACTTTTAAATGTCAACTCAACATGATAATGGTAGTTATTCATTTTTACATGATTCTTGAATTCTACCACATTTTACTTATAACATAACACATTTTACATGTATTCACCTATTATGGCACTTCATGACCATATAAACACTTACCTAACCTCCTCTCTCATCATTGAACTCATATGATCCCTTTATGCTTGGGTCTCATAATTTGAAATTCAAATTACAATTTGGAGGTGACCCGCTCACAAACACACCCTTGATGACTCCAAATGACTTATAAAGACACAAATGTACCCTATAGGATCCTTCACACACATTTTCATTCCAAAATTTATCAACTATGACTCCTAACTACATATGACTCCTTAATAACTAAAAAATGCCATTTGCTTGCTAAATACTCCTATATCATCGAATCTTGCATTAATAAAATACTTGAGATGTAATATAAATCAATTAGTATATTAATCAATAATTTTACCCTTAATAATCTCCCCAATTTTACCATTTAATATCCTACACCTATCAATTGGTCTTGATAAATCACAATATCCATATTTTCTTCCATTAGTCATCCATTATCATTGATTAGTTAATTCATCATTTAAAGTTTATGATTTCTTCCTTAGATTAGGGCATGACCAGGACCATAAATTTAGGTTTCCTTTCTATGGTCATCATCACTATTAATCACAAAGTGGATCATGAATTTGATGTAATGCAGTCTAATTCTTTCCCTTCACCTTTTGGTCGATTTATCATATTGTTTATTTTATCTCAATCCCTTCATCATATTGATTGACTTTGTCTTTGAAATAAACTCAGCATTAATATTTTAAAACCATTGTATTATTTTGGCTTGATGTTTTTCCAGCATGGATCCTTTTTTAGGATATTTCTATAGCTCATGGCCTTCTTTATCAATCATCCTAGTTTGCACCTCTCCCTGGCATGTGTCCTTGTTTGGGATACATCAAAATCTTACAAACTTTTTTTTATTATCCTCATCAATTTATGATTGATTCCCCTTTAGGATGTGTCAAAAACTATGACATAGTCATTTACACTCCCTATTCATAGGTATTTACTAGGGGAATCATCAATTTGTATCTCACTACTCATGTTGATTTCAATTTATTTACCATCAATCTCACATCTAACATCCCATTCCCTTGTCTACATATCACATCTCACCCCTCTTTTCTTATTTTTGAGTGGCTATCCACCTCTTGCCTCCCTACATGTCTCCTCGAGGGGGAATCATGTATCCACTAACATCATTTACTAACATTCATCCATGAGCATCTTTCTTCTTTGAAAGACCCTTAATCCTACTTCATTCAGTCACAATGCCCTTTTAAAGAGGGGGAAAATGTATGCATCTTAATTTTCTCACCTATTATGTCTTACTAATTGTGTCTCTAATTATTTCTAATAATATACTAATTAATTCCTCTTGTCACTTATCCACCTAACATAACCCATTTACCCCCCTCTTATTTAGTTATCTAAGTCCCCTCTCCATATTTCATATTACACAAATATCCCACCTATTATTAATCCCCTCATTTATCCTCTTATTAACATCCTATTTTCTTAATAAATCTTCCCATGCTCACTTGTGAATTTTAAATTTCTACAAACCTATCTACCTATCTCCTAGGATCTCCTACATGCCAAGTTCCTAGTCTCCACCACCCTTCTCATTTTCTAGAGTTCTCTCTCTAGAGAAGTCTAAGGAATTTTAAATTTCTTAGAATTCCCTCCAACTCTATACAGAGTTATCTCTCTAGAGAATTCCATGGAATTCTAAATTCCATAAAATATCCCTCCCTTCTCTCTATTCAAATCCACCATCTTCTATTTTGAAAATGAGTCGAATGTGTAAGAAATCTATTAAGCTAAATTCCATCCAATAATATTCTCAAGTCCATAATATTCCAATAATCCATTGTCCATGAGTCAATTTATCAAGTCAATATCATGCTAAAAATATGATTATATTTGAGGCAATCCAACACCAAATCCAATAACCTTTAATCTTAGTCTTGTTTGGAGCATAAAATTAAGGAAGATGTAGGCCTAAATTAAGTATAATCTTTTCATTTGAATTACATTTTTATTTAATTAGCTCAAAATTATAGGTATGTTGGAATGTTATGTAGGATAATGATAAGTTTGTATAAATTAGTCCATTTGCACAAAATATTTGCATTAAAAAAATAAGAAACCATTTTTTTAGGTGATCTGAGTTAAAATGTAGAAAATTCAATGAGGTTTTTGGAGATCAAGACCATACAAACACATTTGTTAAAATCTTTTTAGTTAGTTTGCATTTTTTATAGAGCATCCCAACATTGTGTAAATTTTTAAAGGAGTAGATATTTTTCATATAGGATATTGATTTATTTTTTAGTTAAAATTTTAAGTCAATTTTAGGAACACATTTTTTCACTATCACATTCTGCCAATTGTTACTAGTTCACTCCTAAAAATCATATAATCCTAAAACCTATACATTTTCCCTACTTCTAAATTTAAAATTAATTAATTAGACTGAATTATTTTTATATACATTTGATTTAGTTTGATTATTTAAGTAAGTAGATATTTGTGTTGCAATTTAGTGAGATTATATTTATCCAATAACTCAATATTTAAGAAATGATTAGGTAGAGATAGAAATAAGTGTATAAAAAACTAAAAATGAATAAGATGATATAAATCCTCCTAAATTTATCATGAAAAAATTAATTTTAAAACTTAATCTGTAAAAATTATTCCCAAAAATTATCTTACAGTATGAGGGTTTCATTCACACAATTAAAAGTGTGTTTACATAACCTTCATAGAGAGACATATCACATTATTTCTAGGTATATATTATTTGTCAAATTTATTCTTTGGATCCTAAAATTGGAGATAATTTTATTTTTAGATGTTCTCCTTAATATGAGATGAATGGAAAATTATTTTTCCCTTTCAAAGATTCATATAACTCTCTCCTTCCCTTCATGGCTTACAAGGATTAAAGATGCTTGGCCCTTTTCTTTCAAGAGATTTTTTATCTTCACTAACATTTGGCTAGAGACTTTAATTCTAAAATATAGTAGCATGTTTAAACTAGAGTAGTTATTTTTGATTCACCTTATTTATTTTTAAATATTGAGTAGGAAGTGACCTCATGCTAGGGTTATAGATACAGTGAGATCAATAATGATTCAGAGGATATGATTTATTTTCACATATTGATGCATGTTATTTTTAATTTTTGGGTTTTCTAAAGTTGAACTTACACTCCCTTATTTATTAATTTACATTGTATTTTTTTCAATCCCATGGGTTAATTTTAACCTTTCATAAATATTAATATCACAAAAACTAATATTTAATAAAAATTACTTGTGCAAGCCTTCAACTTAACATATAAATATGTCATTGGGTTGTAATTAGGTTAATCCTAAAACTATAATATTTTTGAGATAAGTTGATTTATTAGGCACTAAAAATTCCAAAAAAAATTCCAATGAAGAAAGAGGCTAGATGGTGAGAAGCCCAAAGTGGTGAATTACATTCACCATTCCTTATGTGTGTTAAATGTAAGTTCCCTTACCTTGTAAATATTAACAAAAATACATGAGAAAATTTCCATTTAGTAATGAATACTCATTGAGGTCATTTAATTAATGACTAAAATACACACAATTAGAAAATCCCACAAAAAACCTAACATAAAAATACATGATTAAGTAACAATTAGTTTAATCCCATATTGGTAATAATTGTGAGACAAAGGTGTAAGCCTTCAACTTGACATAATAATTGGGAGATAAAGGTTCCCCCTTGCCTTAAAATTATTAATAAAAATACATGAAAATAAATGTCATTTGTGTAATTAATACTCATATATCATTCGGGTAATGACTAAAACACACTAGTATAAAATCCCACATAAATTAATATCTAACATTATTGTCATTATCTAGCCTTAGTATCTTTAGGTACCATCTATGGAAACATTATTAAGTTTGTGTAGGGACTTTGAGGTCATATATATGAAGATATATGAGATTCATTATCATATATTAATTATTACGACTAAGTATTATGATGGTTGAATGACTATAAATATTGTGGATAATTAATTGGAGGCTCATCATGATGAAGTCTTCATTATCATTCCAATGAATAAATGATAGTGCGTGCAAAGCATCATATCAAAAGATATAAATTCACCTCATGGTAACATACCAAAAATATGGTATAAATTAGAATCCAAAACAAATATTGAAATGGTCTAAGAGAATACTTTCCCATACTTATCACAACCTACAAAGGTTGTATACAAGTTGAGAGGATTAGAGAAGTTCAGAGGCAATAATTGTGAATTATAAATTTACACATTTATTAAAAAATCATATATAATTCACCTTTGGTGAGATGATCCACAAGGTTAAAGATAGACTAGTTGATGTAGAGGATAAGCAACCAAAAGTTTAACCTCTCAACTTGATGTTAATTAAAACAAGCTACCTCACTTCCTTGTAGCCTTTCTCACTTTTTCCAATGGTACAAAATTAAAATTTATGATTATAATATAATGTTAATTTTTATTACCCTCTATTTATTTACTTCCCTCCATTAATTTTCTTGACCAAACTCCACTCAAAAACCACTTTTCTAACCTTTATCTAGCCCTAATTAGATTTACCAAGGCCTAATTCACTCTCAGTCCTCTATTTTTGTAAACAAAAATTCCATACAGGTCTAAAACCTTTAAAATATCTTATATCATATTCATTCCTATCAAATCACCAATTTTTGTGAATTTTGGATAGTGGCAACTCCTTCAAAGTGAGATTTAGTTTGAAAAACTTAACATAGGGTTTTTACTGACTGTGTAAACCCAAGAAGAGATAAATGAATGATTTAAGTTTCCATGTGAGTTTCAAGCCTATTTGAAATGTTAAAAATTTATGTATTTAAAATCCACACATGATTGAATGTATATAACTTATTTAAGATCCTTTGTAACCCACTTAGGCAAAATTCTTAGTTTGACTATGTGAAGTTTTATAGTCACCTACAAGGTTTGTATTGTTTTCTCCACATAAATTGATAAAAAAAACTAATGTGAATGTATAAAAACATTAAATAATAATGAGATAAAATTACCAAGAAAAAATGATCATTATAAATGTATTCTTTATAAATTCTTCCTCCATTATCCAATCACACAGTCAATTTTATTGTCAAAACACAGGATAACAGGGTCTACCACATTTTTGTCTTCAAAATGAGGAATTTATTCTTGATTTTCTTGGATATTGACTTCATAAAAATTTGAATTATCCTCATTACCAAGGATCCAGTATTTTTTATGTGTCCTAGAAAAACTCTAATTTATTTTGGATTCCTCCAACAGTCATTAGAGGGCTAATTAAAACATTTAAACATACATCAAAATGTATATTTATAAAACACATGACTTATGACACATGTTATATACACATGGTCACTTCAAGAGTTTATACCAAAATTTTAATACCTTGAGATTTCCTCCAAAGCACTCTTGAAGCTCCTAAACTTGCCTAACCAATTCAAAAAGTCTATTTTGGAAGGAAAAGCCAGATTTGATTTTTTGAAGACCTAGAGCTAAAACCAACAACTATAAATGAAAAATAAATGTAATTTAAACATCATAAAATCATTTATACCACAAATCAAACCAAAATTTATAGGTAAAACTAAAATGTTCAATAATTTAGGCCTAGGATTGATGCTCCTTCATCATACTCTAAGGGGAAAGGGAAAATGACTTAGGGACTATTGTCCATGAGTGCTCATAGAGTAATCCCATATTTTTTGATGTCATTATATATCATACATGTATCATATTTAATGTGTTATTGTTTCCACTTGACCAAATACTTAAAATATAGTTTATCCCTCATTTACTTGAACACTTATTTGTCTAATATACATTTCAATTCATCTGGTTTGATTTGAGGCAACTAATTTGATCAATATGTACCTAATGTAATTTAACCCTTTTATGTGTCTTAAATTTTTACTCCTTTGTAAGGGTATAAGTTTGAAACATTAAAAAATGGTAATATGACTACACTACTAGGCAATTCCAACTTATATGCATTGTTAACAAACTTCTAAGCAGCTTAAAAGGACCAATTTTTTTCATCTTAAGATTGTTGTACTAACCTCTTGGAAATATCTCCTTCATAATATGATCCAAAACAAAATCTCCAACTTTAAAATTGACCTCTCTTTTTCTTACATCTGCTTGTTTTTTATATTTCTCCACACTAGCTTTTAATTGTTTTCTTACTTGTTGATGTACTTCTTTCATGGCCACTAAAAATATTCTCCTTTGTCACTCTTATTATCCATCTTATTGATATTACTTATCTCAAACACTCCTCTAGTCTACATACCATATATCACTTGAAAAGGACAATTGCCAATGTTCCTGTTGGAGGAATCATTGTAAGCAAATTCTGCCTAGGGTAATATAAGATCCCACTACTTGAGATTATATTTAGATAGAAACCTCAATAGGTTCCCTATAATCCTATTAACCACCTCAATTTGTCCATCTTTTTGAGGTTGGTAAGATGATCTAAAACTCAGATTTGTCCCTATCTTTCTCCATAGTGTCCTCTAAAAGTGGCCTAGGATTTAGTATCTATATCAAATACAATATTTAGTGGCAGTCTATGAAGTCTTACTAACTCCTTAAATAATATGTTTGTCATCATTGGTGGTCTTGCAAGGAATAAAATGTTCCATTTTGTAAAATATGTCCATAACTATATATATATATATATATATATATATATATATATATATATATATATATAGTCAAAAACCTCTTTGTGTTCTAGGTAGTCCCATCATAAAGTCCATGCTTATGGATTCATAAGGTCTATTTGGGATTGATAGAGGTTGATATAAAACTTCATTATTACTTTTCCCTTATACCATTTGACAAGTTTTACACTTCTCAACATATCTTCTCACTTTTAATTGCATCTTAGGCCAAAAATAGTTCCTAGTGAGCTATTCCAAAGTCTTATCAAGCCCAAAGTGTCTTGTCATACTCCCACTATGCTTCTCTTGAATCACGTTATCCCTTATTGAAATTATTGGCACACATAGTTACATATCTTTGAATAGTAACCCATCTTGTATGATATATTATAGACATGGTTCTTTTTTTAGTGTAGTTGGATGCTTAAAAGCATTATATGCTTCTTTGAAATTTTCATCATCCTCATGCATCACCTTGAGAGACTCAATACCAACACTTTCAATTTATATCTCATGCACTAACAATACTCTTATACTCAATACATATTATACCCTATTGCTTTGTCCTTGCTTATTCTTGATGGTGAAGGTAAAATTCTTCATATACTCCACCCATTTCATGCACCTCTAATTTATTTTAGGCTTATTAGTGATAAATTTAAGTTCGTGATTATCTATATAGATGATAAACTCTTTAGGCATTAGGTAATGCTCCATTTCTTCAAGGACTGCACCATTACATAGAATTCCAAGTCATATGATGCTTACTTCCTCTTGGCATCATTGAGTTTTTCACTGAAATAAGCTATTGGTTTGCTCTCTTGGCTTAAAATAACTCCTATTACCACTCCACTTGCATCACATTCTATTTGAAAAACCTTATTAAAGTCTAGTAGTACTAGACTAGGCTGATCTATAATTATTTATTTCAAATATTAAAAATTCCTGTTAGTTTTCTCAATCTAAACAAACTTAATCTTATCTCCCCTAATAGTATCTATTATTTGAGTACAAATTCCACTTAAGTTTATAATAAATTTCCTATAGAAACTTACAATCTCATGGAAAATCCTTACCTCTCTAAATGTTCTAGGTGTTGGCCATTCCATGATTGCCTTTAGTCCATCTTAATCATGCCTTGAGAAATTAAAAATCCTAAGTACAAAAATTCTAATTTCATGAACTCGTATTTCTTGAGGTTGATTATCAACCTTTTTTCTTACAGCCATCTCATGACTAGCTGCAAATGATGAAGATGTTCTTCCTTACTAGAGCTATAGATAATAATATCATCTAAATAGACCACTACAAACTTACCTACAAAGGTTTAAGGACTTCATTCATAAGCCTCATGAAAGTAATTGGTGCATTTGTCAAGCCAAATGGCATGACCAACAATTCATACAACCCTCATTGGTCTTGAAAGTAGTTTTCCATTCATCCCCTTGTCTAATCCTAATCTAATAATATATGCTTTTGAGATAATTTTTTTAGAAGTATCTTGCTCCATTCAAGCAATCCATCAAGTATTCTATCCTGGGGAGAGGAAACTTATATCTAATTATGATATTTTTTATATCCCTAGAGTTTGTACACATTCTCCACTCACCTTATTTATTGGGCACCAACATTGTAGGGACTACACAAGGACTAAGATTCTCTTTGATTAACCCTTTATCTAAGATTTATTTTACTTGTATCTTTATTTTTGCATTCTCCTTAGGAGTCATCTTGCAATCTTCCTTGTTAGGAAAACTTGATCCTAGAATAAAGTTTATGTGATGAGTAATATTCCCCATCGGTGGAAATGTACTTGGCAACTCATCAAATACAATTTCTACATAAACTTTCAACATGTCTTTAATCTCTTGAGGCAACTCATTCACTTTAGTATATGTCATAACAATCCTAGGCTTGACTACCAATTCAAATCCTTAACTCCTCTTCACTCATAGAATTTAAGAACTCTTTCCCACTAACCATCTTCACATTTGATCCAAGTTGTTGGTCATTATCTTCATCCTTCATAGGAAATAAGGTGTGACTAACTCCATATTTTACCAAGGTATACACATTTATTATACCATCATGGGTTATTTTTATATCATATTCCCAAGTCCTCTCAAGAATCACATGACAAACATCCATGGGAATCACATCATAAAGTACCTTGTCCTTTTACATTCCAACTTGAAATTCCATCCAACTTTGTTCAATAACAAAAACTCTTTGTCCTTTATTCATCCACAAGACTTTATATGGTATGGGGTGAGGCAAATTCTTCAATCCAAGTTTGTTTACCATTTCAGTAGAGACCAAATTATTTGTACTTCCTAAATCTATAACCATTTTACAAAACTTACCTTGGTGGTGGTTCCTTCTCCTTGGGTGTTTTGATCATTACTCTCCTCATACATAAATATTCTCCTACCTCAGGTTCTTCCATAAGTGATGGAGAACAAACACTCTCTTCTTCAACTACCTGAGAAATTTAATTTCTAATTTATATTATTGGAATTCATACTATCCAATCTTATAGCCATTCCCAAGACCTATTTATATCAAACTTGTACTTGAAACACCTACCTTTAAAACCACATGATCCTCTACCTCTTAATGTATAAACACCCCTGAAATATGGACTTCTAACTCTAAATCTTCCTCTTGAACTAGATGGTTGTTCTTATGAAGTGTTAGACTCCCCTTGAATTATTTATGAATAACCTCTACCTCTTTTCTGACCTATGCCCCTCAAAATTTTGCCTCTACCTCTATTTCTTTTATTTTTCTTCCTATTGAGCTTATCCTATACTTTTAAGGCCAAATGGTGACACTCTTCAAACTTATTTGTACTACAAGGCTTAATTTATCTTGAAAAATATATCTCAAACCATTGAGATACCTAGACACCTTATCATTATCATCTTCCATGTGATCTGATCTGATACTTGGTTTACAAAAATCTTCATTGTATTCTTTTACTCTCATCTCTTTATATTTCAAGTTTTGAAGCTTCTTATATAATTTTATGACGTAGTCATTAGGAAAGAACTTGATTTTCATCTTGGAAACCATTATATCCCAAGACCTAATCTTGAATTTCCATTTTTAAACTCTCATCCTATATATAATCCAAACATAAGGACCCATGACCCTTTAGTTTGGTCCTGGAAAACTTCAATTATTATTTTTTTGGTACATCCTCAAAGTCAAAATATCTATCCAACTCTCCTATCCAATCAAGGAGTTATTCTCCACCAAGGATTATTACATACACTATAATATATAGTTTGGGCTTAGATCCTTACCTTTTCACTACCTTCAAAAACCTTTCAAACTTATATTCTTTAGTTTCTCTATACTTCATCTTCCAATTCTGGTGCTTGAGCCTCTTCTTCCTCTTGAACACTCAAATCACATTGTCTACTCCTCTCCTTTGATTGAAATTAAATATTTTGAGTCTTGAATCAAATTTAACTCTAATATTCCTCAACTCCTACAATATTGCATCTCCTATTTGTATGGTTTCTACCCTTTCACCTGTTGCATTTCTTTTAGGTGACATCTTGTCTCTACTTAGGCAATTAACCAGACAATCTTAAATTTTCTTCCTCTTAGATAATGTCACCTCATTTAATAATTTTAGGTGTCTTGGTTTGGTTCTGATACCAAAATTATGTAGAAGATAAGCAATCAAACTTTCAACCTCTCAACTTGATGGTAATTAAAATAAACTGCCCCACTTCTTAGTAGACCTTTTTCACTTTTTCCAATGATACAAAACAATTAATAATGATATTAAAAATATAAGGTGATTTTTAAGTACCCTCTATTTATTTATTTCCATAAAATAAGTTTCTTGACCAAAATCCACACATAAATGACTTTTCTAACCTCTATCTAGCCCCAATTAAGTCTCCCAAGGCCTAATTCACTCCTAGTCCTCATTTCTATACACAAAATTTTTGCATAGGTATAAAACCATCAAAATATCTTAGATAATATTAATTCCTATTGAATAACAATTTTTCTTTAATTTTGGATGTGTAAACTCTTACAAAGTGAGATTTAGTTTAGAAACCCTAACATAGGGTTTTTACTGACTGTGTAAACCCAAGAAAAGATGAATGATTTAAGTTTACAAATGAGTTTAAAATATTTGTGAAAGGTTAAATAGTTATGTATTCAAACTTTAAACATTATTGAATGTATTTAAACTACGAAAGCTCATTTATAACCCACTTAGGCAACATTTTGAGTTTAACTATGTGAAGTTTCATAGTCACCTATAACATCTATATTATTTTCTCCACAAATATTGATAACAAAAACTATAATAAATGTATAAAAAACTTAAATAATAGTGGGATAAACTTAATAATACACAATTATCATCATAAATATATTATTTATATATTTTTCCTCTAATATTCAATCACACATAGTCAATTTTATTACCAAAACATAGGAAAATAGGGTCTGCCACCTTTTTGTCTTCAAAATGAGGAACTTCTTCCTAATTTTATAAGATATTTACTTCATAAAAATTAAAATTATCCTCCTTACCGAGGATACAATATGTTTTAGGTTTCCTATAAACAGTCTAACTGATTTTGGATTCCTCTGACAATCATTAGAAGGCTAATTGAAACATTTAAACATATATCAAAGTGGATATTTCTCAAACACATGAATTAAGACATATTATAGACACTCCATTTAAGAGTTCATATCAAAAATTTAATACCTTTATGTGTCCTCAAAAACACTCCTAAAGCTCTTAAACCAACCTAACCAATTCAAAAAAATCTATTTTGGCGGGAAAAGCCAAATTTGAATTTTTAAACACCTAGAGCTAAAACCAACAACTAGAAATCAAAATTAAAGGTGATATAAGCATAATAAAATCACTTAAGCCATAAATAATACCAAAATTTATAGGTAAAACCTAAATTTCCAACAATTTAGACCTAGGATTGATGTTCCTGTATCCCCAGATCTATCGATTAGCTATAACAAACTAAGACTGCATAGAGCTTTAAAATGGAGGGAGAATAAAATATGGGTTATCATCTTATATTTGTGAGGAATTTAAAGTGGATATTATAAATTTGGGATAAATTTAGATTAACTAAATCAATTGTTCATGGTTTTTTCAATTTGTTGATAAAGTCCTCAATATTTTGGCATAGAGAAGTTGTCATAATTTATCAAGAAGATGGAAGTGTATATTTTCCATGTATAAACTAAATTAATCATGTTAAATCATGTGTTAAAATTAATCACAATAATTGTGTTGGTTGTACATAGGTCAAAGGAATTGAACTAGGAGGAAGCCTAAGAAATGTTGTGAATAATATTCCATATCTCAACCAAACTATCAAATAAATTTCCAAAGATCTAATCATTGTAATTTCTATAAATTCTTGTCCATTTTTGCATAAATATCTATAAAACATAGCATATAGATACAAGGTTCTTGTTTCATATTTTCCAATGTATTTTAACTCCTCTTCATAAATTTTTATATATGCATCATAAATGCAAGTAAGGGACAAACACAAAGCTTCAAGTCCAATAAGACTTCATTCATACCTTTGTCTTTGAGAATTAAAATCCAATGGTACATAATGTGCCAAAAAATATGAATATATTTTTATGATACATGAGAGTGGATGACATGAATGTTTCAAACAAATAATAATTTGGAGCATAAATTGATACTAGCATCCAAAAAAATCAAATAAATGTTGTTATGTCTGGGATAAGAAATAATTATTCTAAAGTCATTTAATAAGATTTAGAATAGAAAAAAAATGTTTACACCTTCTAGAAGTGAGAAATTATTGGAACTAAAATGGATATTTTAACTAGAGATAACTATTAAACCACCAAATAAGGAAGACAAAACTAAGGTAGACATAGAAAAGCTATGAAACTTGAATATAGAAGAGCATAAAAGATACAAAAATGTTGTGAAATCTATGAAAGTAGAAAGTAGAAAGACATATAAATAACTATTATGAAATATATTTGAAAGCATAGGCATTAATGAAGTACCCATTATGTCACAAATAGATATCTAACATAATGATAAATATTGAGAGAAAAGTACAAATTTTGTGGGACTACAAAGATGTGTTTCCAACCACCTTTAGTTAATTCAAAGGGTTAGACCTATCTTTGGGAGATATGAACATTGAATTAAAAGAGTGTACCCTAGATAATCAAGAAATTTTAATATAGGTTGAATCCAAATATGAAGCCAAAGGCTAAAATAGAAATTGATTTCATGATTGGAGTGGGTATTATTTATCTAGTGGAAACATCAAATTTCATAAGTCTTATGGTGGTTCAACCCAAGAAAATAGAGTAAATACTAATGTGTGGTAAATATCATACACTAAATGATCCTTTTCCAATGTCACTCATAAATTAGGTGTTATAGGTGGTTCCAAGGCATGAGTTCTACTCATTCACATATGTGTTCAGTGGATATCATCATATCTATATCACTAAGGAAGACTAGTCAAAAAATACTTTCATAATAGAATGTGGTTCTTTCACACATAGGGTAATTTCATTTGGTTTAAAGAACACATCAATTTTGTTATATATATATATATATATATATATAGTCACTCCATTCAAATATTTCCTTAATTATTTCCTAGAGTATAATTAAATGATTGGCTAGTCTTCTCTCTCTTAAAATAACACTAATCAAAATTGTGGATTATTCTAGAAAGATGCATAGCCTTGTCATCTAAACTCAATTTTTAAAAAAATCACGCCTTTTATATTTATACTAGGATATGTGATGTGAAATGACAATACTTTGTTTGACTAAGCTAATATTTTACTCCTGGTTTGACTTAAGCCACCCACTAGCTTGTTGGACGTGTGATTTTTTCTAGGGTATACTAGTATTACCACAAGTTCATTCATAATTATATAGATGTCACAACACCCATGGAAAAGTTTTTACATAAGTATACTAAGTTTGAATGGATACCATATTTCCAAAATAATTTTATATAGTTAAAATAATGATTGTTCATCATTCCAATGTTGTTTTTCCCTATCTAGAGTAAAACATTTTATGGCCATGGGCACGCTTCAAGGTCAATGATAGGTGTCATACTTGTAAAACTAGGAGAGGAATATTTAGAATATCCTATTCATTTTTTAAATCAAAATATATCAAATATGTATAATAAATACATCATGATAAAATTAAATACTTATTTATGGTTCTCATACTAAAAACATTATGGCATTAGCTTCTAGTGACTCCATTTGAGTACTTCACAGATCACTGGGCATTGTGATATCTAGTGAACAAGCCCTTATTAGGTGGATAATTCAATGTGGTTAATTTTCTTATAGTATTATCAATATGGGATTGGATCATCTAAATCACATACAAATAGGAGAGTGACTAGGGGACTTATAATAAGACTCATTGATGCACATTTTTTTAGAGTTAGTACAATTCCTAAGAAATTATAGGAGATTGTGAATTTCATGTACATCATGGAACATTTCCAAATAATTATACATAAAAGGAAAATAAATATCTAATTACAATGGTATTTTAATTCATAGTCATCAATGGGTTTTTATATAATATAGGAAATGATGATATCCTTTGCAAAGTGGTTTTAGAGCATGAAAAGGCCCAAGTTTTTACTAAATCACATGAAGGGGTGTTTGGAGGTCATTTTTAGGTGAAATGACCACAAGAAAGATTTTTAAAATTGGTTTATGGTAACCAATAGTACTTTATATTGTGCAAATATTTGGGAAACATTGTAATGGATGTTAGTGAATCGATAAACCAAACTAGAGGGATAAAATACAATTCAACCCCATTCCAAAAACAAAACCATTTGAATAGTGGGGGATAGATTTTTTGAAGCCTATTACTCTAGCCTCTAAAAACTTTAATTGTCACTACATAATATGATCTTTGTGGAATAAGTTGACTTAAAACTATGGAGTAAAATATGATACAAAAATTTTGTATGAGAAAATTATCTTAAGGTTTAAATTCATACAAAATTCTTTCAATGATAGAGGTACACATTTACTAAATAATACCATAAATACACTCATGAATTAATTTATGATATTGCACCAAAAGGATACCTCATATCATTTCAAGGTAATGGCCAAACTAACACATTGATTAAGTTACTTGAAAGAATAATAACCAAAATTTGTAATGTGCAAAGAGATGATTAGGAAGATCACATCCTTATGATATTATGGGCATACCAAACAACTTATAAGTGAAAAAAATGACACACCCCATTTCAATTGGCCTAAAGAATGGAATAAATGATGTCAATGGAATGTCTTTTCCACAATTTGTGAATTGTAATAGTTACACATCTTGGTGATAAATAATATTTGGAAAACTAGTTGATGGAGTTGTTTCACATTGAGGAAACATGAATGGTGGCTAGTTTAAATCAAGAATTTTAGAAACACATCCAAAAGGCTTGACATGATTTTAACTTCCATACTAAACAAAATTAGGAGCATGAGACATGACACACCCCATTTAAATTAGTGTATGGCATGGAAGTGATGATGTCAATGGAATATCTTTCCCCTAGTTCAAGCATTGAAATAATTGCATGGCTTGGTGATAAAAAAATATTTATAAAAATGGTTTATGGAGTTGTTTCACATGGAATAAACTCAAATAATGGATATTTGAAACTAGGTAGTATAAAAACACATCAAAAAGGCTCAACATGATAACAACTTGTAATCAAAGGAAATATAATAGGAATTTATTTACTATTATATGAAATTAGATTCAAAGTGCATCTGTGAAAGTTGAAAATAACATGGAAAGTCCCATATCTAATCCATCATATGAAAAATTATGGAAATATAGTCTTTTGATACTTGTATGGAATTATTATTCTAGTAAGGGTGAATGGGAGTAGGCTTAAACCTTACCATCACTAAAATAGCACATAGGGAAAACCAAAATAAATGTCAAATGGAAAAAGTAGAGTAATATTTTTAATTTTTTTGCAAGTTTGGTAGAATAGTAAAGCATGGTAGAGAGGAAGAAGTATTAGAATAAATATCATATAGAATAACTAGATGTGACATAACATAAAAATAAGGGAAAAGACATATTGAATAGGTAGTTTCTTTGTACCACACTCAAAGGCATAAATGGGTTAGGTTCATAAGAGAAAGCAATGAAATCTTACCATGCATTGAGTCCAATAATGGTGTGTGATGGAACATTTAGATAAATGTGAAAATGAGAAAAAAACATAGCTAACAATGTGAATGATAAATAGGCTTTGAAGTGAAATAAATAAACAAGTCCAAATGGAGTAATAATTTAAAAATTGATGGTGTGTCACATAAAATAAATTCCTTAATTGGAAAAACTAAAAAATAGGAAGGTTTCATATTAGCAACAAGTAATAAATAAATAAGTTAATTTATGTGTAAATTTAGTTTAATGGATCCTCACATGATATCACGATGTATTGATAAAATGGGAACAAAGAGTTGAAATTCATATGTTATGATTACAAGAATAAGAGTAATTCACATTTTGTGCACGTAAGAGAAATATTTTGTAACAAGATAGATAATGCAAAGCCATGAGAATCATTTTTTTTAATAAAATGGGATTCTAGGTGTAAAATTATAAGATAATATAAATCACCAATCAGAATTGAAAAAATGGCCAAATCACAAACCACTTTTGTAATATTGACTGATGCTAAGGAGGAAATAGGGCTAGGGATTGCACTACTTAAAACCAAATGGGATGATCTAGAGATATTTGATTTCATCAATTTCATTTTGATAACATGGCTTGTAAACTAACAATCCCAAGGATCATCTAGGATATTTTAACGAATCATTGCACAACATAATCTAAAGAGGGACACAAATGTAGAATTATTTGCATGAATGAAAATTTTTAGGGGAAACAATGAGCTCATAAAGATGTTTCTTAACTAATACTAAGATGGGGGCATCAAAATCTTACCCCAGATTAAAACTTAGACTAATACTAAGATGTTTTTCTAAGCAATAGGGTTGAAAGCAAGGGGAATTTGTTACAAACTTAAAAATACACAAACCTAATGTACTACCCAAAGATCAAGTATAAATACATATGATCAAATCAATGAATACCCATAGACAAAGTATAATATTATTTGATCATATTTATATTGAGGGGTTAATATAATTAAAACACAGTGCCAAGTAAATTAGAATACATAATATATACAATAACCACACATAAATTGATTGTAACTTACTATTTTTAGAAATGTGCTAAAGGGGGAAATTACTAAGAAATAAATGACTTAGCTATAACTTGGGATTGTAGGACTACAACAGTGACTGTGAAATTGAAAATGAGATTGTGTTAGGTTATTATTAATTAATATAATGGATCTATGTTATCTTAAAAGAGGGTCGTGTTATTTGGACTTGGATAGATTGTGTTATTATCTATAGGGTATGGCTTCATCCTTTAGTGTTTTGACATTTGCATAAATATGAGAGATGTGCCTTCACCTTTAGGTCCTATGTTTATATTCATATGAATTTTATTTGTTTTGGGATCCATTATATTACTTATTATTCATTATAACCCTAGTTAAATGATAAGAGGGAAAATATACTATAATATTAAGTCAACTAGCAAGGAGTTTGGGTTGTGATTTACTCAAACACCCCATGTATTGAGTGTTGCCTACATACCAATACTTTGAATAGGGATTAAACTCCATATATCTCTCTCATGATATGTTGGTGTGTGTAAAATTCTCTTAAAATGATATATGATAGTGTAAAAACTCACTTTTAATCATTGAGTGATTGATAATGTCTAAACTTGACATACTTACCCTGCTTGGTCTATTTTCCATTATGTTTACTTATAATATCTATAGGAACATTCATTGTTCCATTTACTACCTTATAATCACTAAAAACATCATTCAATCATCTTTATTTTTCTTATGATATCTTGTCAACCAAATCCTAGTAGTCTTTGCCCTTTTGGGATAAGACCACACTAGGATTATAGGGCCTCAGCATGGACTTGTCCACTAGTGTGGCCTTGTCCCCCATGATCCAATAGTAAATTTTCAAATTTGATTTGTTTCATATCAACTCTAATTTTATTTTATAAAGTTATTTTGATGGAAATTTTACAAATATTCCCATATATAATCACATCAAGTTCATTCAAAATGCATCTAACAAATGGAAAGCACATTGAGTAAAATAACACTAATTTTTCCAATTCAAATTATGCTTTAATCTAACAATCATATGCCAAGTCTAAAATTATTTTATTATAGGGAAATGGAACTCATTATCAATCATTCAATTTAATATTTCTAGTTGCATTAATAGATCAAAAATAAATATTCACACACTCAGATTACACAGAGTTTTCTAAGGATAGCTCAACTATTCTCTTTTCCCAATTCCCCTCTTTGTATTTGATCTATATTTAGTTTACTATGCAATAACTAGGGTTTTATTATTGTAATTATTTCATGCATAAAATTAGGTCATGTAGTAATATAATTAACCATATCTAATAGTTACAGGTGCTCATACAAAAAAATTTGTCACATAGTTAACCAAGATGCATCTATAGTCAACAAACAAGGCTAAAGTCCAACCTTGTCCTCCTAGAGCATCCCTATCCCAACATAAATTTAAATTTTTATTTTTGTTGTGACATATTTCAAGGATCATTATATTTATTTTTCATCAACATTCAACCTAAACAATCATCATAAGTTTAGTTTGAGCTAGGTTTGTAAAAAAATTGTTGATTTACTATTTATAGCTCATTGCAAATTTTGTAAATTACTATATTTTAAATTTAGGCTCAGTATATTTTTTAACCTAAATAAGTTTCAATTGTTTAAGTTTTTTTTTCATTTTATTGGTAAATCAAACTAAAATACATATAAGCATTTTGGTGAAACTGTAATTTATTTTTTAGAGAATTGCTTGTTGCTTGATTTTTTTCATAGGATTTCATACAAATTTCTATAATTTCCTGACACTAGAAGAAAACAACCTTTAACCTTGGATATTAATTTACAACCATGAGTCAATTTTATTTGACCTTGGTTCTTAATCTAACATTAAATAAATTATATTATGACCTCAAATATCGTCTAATATAAAAGCTCTTTCTTTTGACCTCAGGTTCAAATTTATTGATTTATATACACAAAAAGCTTTCGACTTTATTTTCTATTTGCTTGTTTCTTTTTTTATAAATGATGTTCCAATAGTTTTAAAACTACTTATTGACTATAATTATGGGCTAAGTGGTGATATATTTTATAGACACCATGGTGTCAAGGTTACTTCCCCAATATCAAATCCATTGTATATTACTAAACACATTTTAATTTTCTCATGCCTCATGATATATTGGAAACACCTAGGGTCCTTTTCTTATACCATAAGAATCATTTTAATCCATTTTATTTTTAGTACACATGAGAGGAGTGTATCACCCAAGGAAGTGCTCTCATCACATCCATAGAGATGTTATAGAGGGCTACATGCACAATTTAGCCTCTGTAGTTAGTACTCTGAAATATTGGGTTGACACTAATCTATGAATGAGCAAGTATATTTGAGAACTTAGACAATCATTCAAACCCTTACTTATATCACCCTTTATACCTTGATTTTTCTTATATTGTATTCATAGTCATTAGTTTTATTAATTCATAATATATTGTATGCATCTAAGGTATAATGCCAAATTAATTGGTATTTATTTTTCATATATGCATCTTCCTTTGGTCTCTTATGCAATGGCAAATCGTGATGTTTTTTATCCAATTAATAATGTTATTATTCAAACTTATTGTTCTAATGGGGTTGAAATTCACACTAGTTCTAATACTAAAAATAATGAACAGAAATATGATGTACATAATGAACATGACACTCATATTAATCCAAAAAAACATAATGGAATAAATCAAAATCAAGTACAATAATTATCTGAATATCATCAAGGTCTTTGAGAGAACTTCCAAGAGGTGAATAATATTAGTATTCCACTTCTAGAATCCAAATATAAGCATCAAGATAAATTGGCCACATATCCACACAAAAAAATCCTTTTTAGGTTGTCAAATCCCTTACTTCCAATATTTCCACTTTTATTATTGCGTCCACACCTATTTATAAATCTATAGTTACTTATAAATAATCATCCCTTAGTTTTGGAACATCACTTGGTTTCCAACAAGTATCCATGCCTATGCCTACTCATGCTACTTATACTCCTCCAACATCCTCTACAAATTCTACTCATGAGCATACAGTTCTTGCCTTACAAACCAAGCTATCTCAAATTGACTAAACTCTTTCTGATTTTATCCCCTCCATGGACTCATGTTCATTTTTACATAACCCTTTGGCACCCAAAATTGTATCTTATCCATTATAAGTTAGATTTTTTTATCCTAAGCTTCCTCCTTATGAAGACAAAAGTGATCCTGAATAACATTTATGTGTATTCCAATCAAAAAATTTAGACTATGAAGATAATAATAAATTGTTGACAAATATTTTTTGAAGAAATATCAAAGAATATTATTTTATATGGTTTTATGATCTTCCTCTTCAATTAGTAAATGACTTCAATCCTATGTAAAAATAGTTTTTAACACACGTTTCTATTAAATTTGGTGAAAATCTATCATACACTCAAATTTCAAAGCTCAAACAAGGGTCTAATGAAATAATTAGTGAATACGTTCTAAGTTTGAACTAGGAATTTGAATCAATAGTGGTGGTTAGTATTGTGTTAGTTTTAAAATGAAAACAAATTTGAAAAAAACACACTAACTAGCATACATCTCTAGGCCTAGTTACTAGGGTGAGCTTAATGAGGGAAAACCATTTGAAAACATAACTAAAAATGAAAATAAATGAGAAATATGAACACAAAACACTAATTTCTTACCAAATCCTTGATTTCTTCAAAAGGCTCCTTCTTTGGCTTGCTTAGATT
Organism: Torreya grandis; assembly: GCA_037957365.1. Classification (NCBI taxonomy): domain Eukaryota; kingdom Viridiplantae; phylum Streptophyta; class Pinopsida; order Cupressales; family Taxaceae; genus Torreya; species Torreya grandis. The sequence continues at coordinate 2,264,696 of JARHVA010001577.1, forward strand.
GTGTTTCAGGATATCTTCTTCAATGAAGTGTGACTACCTTCATCTCCTCTTGGTACTTTTGGCTTTGGCTTAGCTTGGCTCAATAATTTGGCATTATAACACTAATTGAAATGGATTTTGGAATTATTTATGCATTATAACTTTACATTATCCAAGCTTAAAATTCATGTGGCAAGGTCTCTTATTTATAGATTTTTGCAAATGGGTAGAATTAACCTGAATCATCCATCTCAATATTGAGATGTGTGGCTAAGGATTAATCTAATTTTGCAATTAAAATTAATAAATAGGCTTAGAAATATTTGGGATAGAAGATTAATTAAGAGGCATGGGAGGCATTGATGAGGCATGGGAGGGGTTAACCTTGATATTTTATACATTTATGCCCTAGGGATGTCTTCCCAAGAAATGATGTCACTTGATGATGCAGATATTCAATATTTATTTCTAAAAATAAGTATTCAACAATTTTCCATGGAATTATTAATTAAGATCTAATTAGGTTTAATTATCTTTTAAGCATGATTAAGTACTTTATGCACAAATTATTCAAATTGATTAGAATGCCTTGTTATTGGTTTGAAATTTGACTGGATTGGAATTAGAAGTCAATGTCAGATGCATTGGATCCATTATCCCATCTAGGATGTTTCCAACACCAAATAATAAAGGCACATGTCTTCTATAAGAGATTTGACAAAAAAGAGCAATCCAAAGCACCCAAGTGTAAAATTGTCATTTTAACTCAGAATGATTTGAATAAAGTTAGCTATACCATAAATTGCATTACCTCATTTAGGGATACCCTGGCCAAAATTAGCACTTGAATATGTCATTTTCACATCATTTAATGTGTTTTAGTTTTTTTAGGCTAAATTATGCATTTTGATGTAAATTGGTCAAAAGCCTAATTAGAGGTTATCAGTCGCCAGTTTTAGGTGTCTATAGTTTGCCCTTATTTGGGAAGATGTTACAAATTATAGGCAAAGTAATGTCTTCTCAAATAATGAGAAAAGGCATGTATGTCACAAAGAAGATGATGGTTAAATAACAAAGCTCCAAATGGTTTTTGAGAAGCCTAGGATGATGCCCCCTCGAGGGAGTGGCTATCACATTTGTTGATGGATGGTCCCTCAAAAAGAAATAAGAAGAAAGGTGGAATTAAGCCATGGTTGAGATTAATCTAAATGAGAAAATGCTTTCATGTATTGGTTTAAAAAGGATGCTAATTTGCCCAAATGAGGTTATAATCAAGAATAAAAGTCAAAATAATGATTTTCCCATAGGTGATTATAATCATTAAGAGGACTTGGATTGGCTAAAGATGATGGTGCCCCAATTAGGGCTGATTAGCAAGCATAACTCAAGGATAGAACTTGATGAATAGATTAAAATATGAGCAGGTGAAAAGTGATGAAAGAGATGAATAGAATAATAAGATTGATCAATAAATGATTTAGTTGTACCTACCAACAAGGAGATGCTCATTCTGATTAGCAATGATATAATTAAAATGGGCAATGGTTTGATTTGATTAATATGGGTGGAAGGATTTGCCAAGGTGCCAAGGAGAAACTTATGCAGCTCCATTGATTGTAGACCTTCTTAAAGCTAATTTTTGTTGTAGCATGTGATGGTAGGAATCATAATAGAACACCATGAAGACTTGGCCAAAATATGTGTAAGGGCTGACTCTCAATCCACATAAATAATTGAAAACAATGCACCAATGATAAAAACCATGATGACAATTTTGATATATGAATATAGATGGACTCAAGAATAATGTGCACAAGGAATCACCCAATGCATACATACAGACTGAGTCGAGGCAATGATGCTAAAAGAAAATAAATAGGAAAGAAAATAAAGAAAAAAATAAATAACTTGAAATAAACAAACAAATATAAATCATAAAAGCAAAAGCAAAAAAAACATCCTAACAATGACTTTGCCCCAATAGGGCAGATCAAGGATAACTAACTAAACTTAGATAGGATAAATGTTTTTGGTATTTTGCAATATTTGAAATGTTTTTAGTATGTTGAGGTCTTTTAACTCATTAGAGAATGACAAGATACCTACTTGCAAAATGGTGAGAGCATTTGGTTGAGGTTGCTCACAAAATGATGAGAGAGTATGGAAAGAGGCACTGAGGTGACCTCAACATGAATTGAGCATGACCCATATAGTCCTGAAATGACCTAAAGTAATAATAATTCCAACCACACAAAAGGTGAAGAAAAATAAACTAGGTCCTAACAAGTTCTCAAATTTGGAAAATGGCCAGTCAAATAAAAATAGTGATGGCAAAGTGATGCAGCAATGCATGATAAGAAAGTGTTTCCCCTAGTTTGTGTACATGTGGTTATAACTAGAATACAATAAAATAGGTCAATGATACTAATCTTCCCATAGGTGGTTATAATTAGTAGAAATACTAGTGAGACATGGATTGCCTATACGTGGTTATAATCACACTACTTTCATAAACTTTCATTATAAACATGGATTTGATAAGATTTGAAACTTGGTCAGAATCCCCTCATAAAAAGTGTGGGAAGAACCAAAGGAACCAAGATCAAAATAGGATTGGGTAGGATGACTAAAAATAGGCTTCAGTCTAGATAGGAATGATATGGTAAAATGGCATGGTCTTGCTAAGGATAATGATGGACTAGTAGGCTAGTAGAATGATAAATAAGGATGTTAAGAGGGTTTCCCCCAAGTGATGGGGTGAATTTTTAGGCATGAAAATAAGATATGTAACAATGGTAATGAAATGGTATGGTACATGTTTTTAGCCTGGGTGTGGTTTTTTATTCTGTTGTTCCTATTGATTGGGAGATGCACATCTTAATTAGAAAATGATACAAATAAAATAATCAATCATGTTAATTTATAACCCACACCTCATTTAAATAGTTTCTCTGTCAAGAAATCAATGCAGATCTAGATGCAAATGATGTTTTTTTATGTTCATTGGTTGTTGATTGTGATTCCTTCAAATGTCAAGACAAGGTATCTTTGTAGCCTTTGTAAAGGAAAGTGTGGCCATGGATGGTAAACAAGGATATATAATGGTTGATATGTTTATTTATGAAATGGAATTATAGATGATAACGAAATGTATAATTGTGGGAAAACAAATGAATATCGAGACTTTTAGTCACACGTAATGTTGTTGATGCCGGATTCAGCATAACTTTGGTTGTGGCAGGGCCAAAGACTTGTTCTCTCAATAAGACCATCAAATATTTTTTTTGTTTAGGCCTGAGAGTAACTACCATCTAATTAGGCTATATATTAGAATCTATTTTGATTTTATCTTTGATATTATCTTCATCAAGCATTAAAATACATTTTATGCTTAGCTATTGGCACCTCAATGATGTTTTCACCAATGAAGTTGTCTTGATTGTTCTAGAATGCCTTTGATAAGGTTTCACTAAGGAATGTTGAATATTATTAGATTCCTTGGTGCTAAAAATGTGTAATGAATGGAAAAAACCAAGGTCAAATGGGTTAGGTGGATAGGACTTAGAACATGTTTGGTCAATAGAATAGAATGGTAAAGTGGATGGAATGGGCTAAGAGGAATGATAAGCATGATATTCGTGCAAAGAATAAAAGGGATAAAATGGCACAACTAAAACGGTCCTTATAGATAATACACCCTAGTGCTCAAGCATAGTACCACTTAAGGTGAATAATATTTATTGTCTCAAGAAGGTCATCTCTATCTGGTGTGGCAAGCCTGTATGCTCTTGATCCATAATCTATAGTAATGATGAAAGGCCCTATCCAATTTGGTTTGAATTTACCTTTATGATTCTTCTTAGTCATGGAATTCTTTTAGTTTTCTTTAAGAACAAGATAACCAAATTCAAATGTTCTAAACTTGGCATGCTGATTATAATGGCCTTTGAATCAATTCTGATATGCTTGAAGATTATTGAGTGTAATTGTGCATTTTTCATCAAGCAGGTCTAGCTCTTACAAGGGAGTTACTTTATAGTCATGATCATCTAAGGCATGCTTGAAAGATACGAAAAGTGAAGGAAACTCAACCTCTATGGGAAGGATAGATTTTATACCATAAATAATTGAATATGGAGTGGCTCTTATGGGGGTACAGTGATTGGTATGGTATGCCTAAAGGGCATAAAATATCTTAAGGTGCCAATCATGACTAGTATCATTGACAATATTTATTAGAATATTGACAATGGTTTTGTTCAATGCTTCAACCTGGCCATTACCTTAAGGGTAATATGCTATAAAAAAATGTTGTGTGATGTTATATTTATCACATAGCTTGTTGAAATCTTTATTCTTGAATGATCCTCCATTATCAGATATAATTTTAGAGGGGATACCGTAGCAAAAAATGAGATGGTTGAAGATGAACTTGGAAATTTTCTTTCCAATCATGTGAGGGGTATAGCTTCAACCTACTTAGTTAAATATTTAGTGGTGGTAAGGATATTTTTATGGCCATCAGATGAAGTGGGATTGATCTTCCCAATGAGGTCAAGGCCTTGTGTAGCAAACAGCCATGGTGTGAACATTAGTTTTAGAGTCTTAGTTAGGGCATGAATCAGATTGGCATGTCATGGACATTTGTCATATTTATTTACATATATAGTTGCATCTACATCTATTATGGGACAATAATAACTAATACATAAGATATTTTTGGATAGAATGGCCTTGCTAGAGTGGGCTCCACATACTCCTTCATGAACTTCTCATAACGCTAGTGTCGACTCTACCAAAGTTAAACAATGAAGTAGAGTTGCATCAAAACTATGATGGTAAAGGGTGGATCCAAGTAGACTATAATAAGTGGAGTAATTAATAAAGGATTTGGTTTGTTTTTGAGATAGGTTAGGTGGTAGACCTGGGTCATGAAGGTAGTTGTAAAGGTCTAAGTAACAGATAGAATTAGGACCAATAATATCAAAAATCATTACAATGGTTGAAGGTTCATATGCTGGTGTGAACAAATTCTCAACAAGGAACTGATACTCTCTAAAATTATTCATTTTTCAATTAGAGAGTTGATAGTAACCATGGTGTCTTTAGTTCTATTACTAGCCCTTGGTATATGCTTAAATTGGATATTTGTAATTTGCTATTTTAGGGTATCGACCATAGCCTTATATGGAACCAACTTGTCATCTTTGGTTTAGAAATAGTCTGTAACCTAATTGATGCTTAATTAAGAGTCACCATAAGTTTAGATATGATATATATTCTAGTGTACTTCCTATCAAAGTCCTACGACAAGTGCTTCATACTCAACCATGTTATTTGTATAAGGAAAACTGATTTTAAATGATTTAGGGATTAGATCCCCCTGTGGTGTAATAAATAAGAGGCCTACCCCTAATTAATGTGTAGTAAATGAACCATAAAAATATATCTTATAGTGATACTCCTCAAGAGGTGTTTCCATGATAGTCATTATGGATTCATCAAGAAATTGAAATGTGACTAGCTTTGTGTCTGAAGGGGTGCTTCAACAAGTTGATCTACAAGGACCTGTCCCTTGACTACCTTTTGATTGACATACTCTATGTAAAACTCACTAAGAAGTATGATCTATGTGTCCATTATTTCTTATAAATTTATTTTAGATAGTAGATACATAAGTGGATCTACTTTTTAAATGACCATGGTTTTATTATTCAACATATAATGGTGCAGTTTTTGAGTTGCAAAGACCATGACTAGACAAGATTTTTTAATAGGCACATAATTGTGTTCATATGTGACCAAGGTATGGCTTAATTAGTATACTACATTCTCTTTTCCATTTTTATCATGTTGAACCAAAAGTTTCCTGAGGGTATTATCGATAGCTTATGGATACAAAAAGAACGGCTTTCTCATAGGAGGTAACAAAATAGGTGGATTAGCTAGATAGTCCTTGAGTTGTTGAAAAGCTATTTGAAAGTGATCATCATAGTGAAATGAAAATCCATTATTTATAATATGTGTAAATGGATGACACTTGTCTACTAACTGAGAGATGAAGCATTAGATTGATTGGATCTTACCTAACAAACTATAGAGTTGCTTCAAATTAGTTGGTGGTGACATCTTGATTATAGCATAGACTTTGGTCAAATCGAATTCAATGCCTCTATGAGACATGATGAAGACAATTAATTTTCTTGAGGTTATACTAAAAACACATTTATTTGGATTGAGTCTGACTTTATACTCCCTCAATCTTTCAAATATCCTACATAGCATTGTTGGATGGTTAACCCTGGTCTTAGAGTTTCCTAATATGTCATCGACATAGTCTTTAAAAATATCATGCATCATATCATGGAATATTATAGTCATGGCCCTTTGATATGTATCTCTGGTATTCTTAATACTAAATAAAATTACCTGATAATAAAATTTTCCCCATGGAGTGGTGAATGTTTTTTTATGTTGGTCTTCTAGTGTTATTTTGATATGGTTGTATCCTAAAAATCCATCCATGAGTGAAAGCGTTTCATAACCCACTATGGAGTTGATGATCATGTCAATATTAGGTAATTTAAAGTTATCTTTAAGGCAAGCTTTGTTTATGTATTGAAAATTAGTTTAGATTCTAATTCCTTTAGGCTTTTTGCTAATAGGTATAACATTAGATATCCATTATGATTAGTCAATGGATCAGATACATCATGCTTCTAAGAGTTTTTCTAACTCTTTCTTTACCAAGACAATAATATAAGGATGCATCTTACATATCTTTTGTTTCACTATTTTAGCATTAGGATTGACCACAAGGTGGTGCAGGACCAAGGTAGGGTCCAAACCTGGCATGTCAGAATAAGCACATGAAAAGATATCTATAAATTCTCTTAGTAGATCTGTAAAGAATTCACATTCCTCCTCAGTGAGGGATGCACCTAATTTTATCCATTTTGGGTCTGATGGAGTCTCTATGTTTACTTCTATTATATCTTTGACTATAATTGTTGAGCCATCTTCTAGGATAGTAGGCAAAGAATTAAACTATTAGACTATATCAGGGTCTTCTATTAAGACTTTCTCTTCAACTTCTCCTAGGCATGATGAATTTGAGTCCCCCAATGGGAGATCTAGCCATGTGAAAAAAATAGTTGGACATTCTTGAAGAATTATATCAAACACTTATTTTTTCTCAAAAGTGAACTTGGATCTATAGCAAGTTCATCTTTGGTGGCCTCCTAGTCTAAATTTGAAGAAGAATGAACACCCCATCTAATTGCACCTAAAATAGGTTTTCACAACTATGCTGGCCTTTATATTTACTTTTTCCCTAGTCAAAAAGTGCCTCACAGAGGTTTTCACTTTTGGACCTTAATGTTTTATGTATTTTTTTTGGCTAAGGGTGTTCACCTGCTCTCCAAAATAAGCTTCAGGATCTAATGTAATTGAGAATCCTAATTTATGATCTCCCAACAAAATGTTGTCCCTAAGGCCTAAAAAGTCTTAGAATTCTCATCATTTTAAAACTCATCAGCTAAAAAATTGGATTCTTATTGGTCCCAATCTATTAGTTGGGGATAGTATAATAGCAATAGGTTATTACAAATGATTAAATTAAGGGTACAAATATAATCATGATTAAATAGGTTAGTCTCGACTAGGTTATCAAAGATAAGGCTATAATCAAACTCTACTTCATTGTCATCATCATCATCACTAGTCGTCAATGATGGAACTTGAATAAGATATGTGGGGTCACCCCCAATAAGTTTAAATCCAAGTTCATAGGGTTTTTAATACTTGGTCATGGAAATTAGCTCTAGTTTTCCTTGTTAGTTGAGTTTGAGGCCTCATCCTTCATAGTCTTGACTCTCCATGATCTTAATAGGAATAGGATACTTTGTACTTTTATAATAATCATCTTGGTTGTCATTGTACAACCATGATTCATCCCCTTCAAGAGGGTCTGGTTCTAGGCCAGATACTGGTACAAACATGACAAGTCCCTTATCTTTGTTCTTTTATTGCCAATGCATGTGTGGGGTAACTTTAGGTCATCCAAAGGTCTTTGGATTCTAAGGAATATTGGCAATATGGAAGGTATCATAGGTCACATATTCCCCTAGGCCATTATCTAAAATGGTGAAATGATTGGAAGCTTTAGGAGGTGTCATGTGGGAAAGAGAATCCAAGGTATTAGGGGAAAGAGAATCTAAGGTATTAGGATCTATACAATTATCCTATGGAGGATCAATAAGTATGGCCTTTCCTTTATCTTACCTAGAACTTAGATTCATGCCACATTGGTAATTGTAGCTTTGAAACTCGGCCTTGAGGTGCTTGCAATGCTCATATGGGTGTAAATCTCTTGGAATATTTAATTCCATCCTTGAGTGAGAGAACTTGATACATTGGTGTAACATTGATGGGACTGCATAAATCTCATGTAACCAAGGCCTTTCTAAAATCATATTATATGATAACTCAAGATCAAGCACATGGCAAAGTGTATCATGGGTCAAAGGCCCAATATAACTGGTAAGTTAATGATGCCTTGTGATTCTCTCTTTTGATTATTATAGGCTTTTACAGTTATCATTTTTGGTTGGATATCTACCATCGTGTACCCAAGAAGCTTGAGCTTTAGAGACACTATGTTTAGGCCTGATCCATTATCTATAAGGACACATTTCACTTTATACCACTTTATATAAACTTCTATGTACAATGGATTATTATGAAGTGGACCAAGGGAAGACATATCGCTTTGGTTGAATATGACTTGTTGGGATGGAGCTAGGTGTCCAACCAAAGCTTGAAATTTATCAGGGGATATGTCACTATCAATAGTGGATTGGGTTAAAAACTCATTCAAAATGTTCTTATGGATTGTTTACATTTGCAACAAATCTAAAATAGAGATTTGTGTTGGTGTCTTTTGTAATTGTTCCACAATATCAAACTTCTTGTCTAGGTCAATGGTGAATAGTTTATTCTGAGGCTAAATGGTTGGTTGGATAACAGGGAAAGTGGAAGATGGTTGTGGGCCTAGGATAGTAATCTTTTACCTCTAAGTTATGATTTCACAATTGAGATTAGATGTTGGACCATGATTGCTAACAAATGATGAGAATGGTGTGGGACCAAATAATACAAGTCTCAGTTATCATTGCACTTGTACATGGTCATATGGCAAGGGCGAGTTATTGGTATAAGGTCCAAAAGTGGAAGTCCTAATTTTTTAGTTTGCTTGTGTGCAGTTTGAGGTCAAAAAAGGATCATCCATGTAATTTGGTTGAGTGATATTGTTTAGTAATGGTCTAAATTGATTAGTGCTCAATTTAGGATTAATGGAGATGGTATTAATGCTACCCCCTATAATATGACCCCCAACCCTATTGTAGTCATGGGCAACTGCATGGTAGGTTTGTTGGTTGTTACCATTCTGACCTTGGTTTTGTCCATTATTTTGATGTTATGGGTTCTGATATTGATTCTATTGATTATATCAGTTCTGATAGTTCAGCCTTTGATTTTGATACTATTGATTTTATTGTCATATCAACTGGTGTTATTTTTGTTATTATTAATTGTTATATTATTGTTGGGTGTTATGTTGGGGAAAGGGGTTTTGATAAATCCCAAGAGTTTGATTGGAGGTGGAGGTACCATTATCCAAATTATCTCCCCATTCTCCAACATATTCTCAATCAAATGCTTTACTTTCACATATCTTCATAAATTATGCCCATTGCCCTGATGATATTCATAAAATTCATTTTCATGGTACCAATTAGGATAAGGAATGCCTTATGGATAATGCTTTGGTATAGTCAAAATAATCATATTAGTAGAGGAAAGTTTGAAAAATACAAACTCAATGGACTCTCCAAAGTCACTAAAGACACGATGAGTAGGTGCAATTCTTCTTGGAGGAGGGGTTTTCAATGGTAAAGTTTATTGCATGGGTCTTGGTTGTTATGCTTGCAATGTTGGCTGGAGAGGTTATCAGGTAAGAGTAAGCTAAAAAGGTGGTGCAGATGATGTTTTTACCATTTAGACATGATGTGACTTGGTTACTCTATTTCCCACAACATTCCTATTATGGTTGAATTGCTTTGGTCTATCTTGGTTATTGACATGTGCCAGTTATGATGCTTACGCTTGGATTGGATGTTGGTTTTGGTAGTTTCCCTGATTGGTGCCTTGGTTATAATTAGTTGAATTAATATTGATGAATCCTTTATTTATGAATGCTCACTTGATCAACAAACCTTTGTCAATGATTTTTTTAAAGGTATGCACACATTGCAGTTCCAGATGATAAACTATCTCACTATGCAAATTTTTAGTAAACACAGTGGCTAATTGTTTATCTAGTAAACTATGGGTGAATTGGCTTGAAAGGGATCTCCATTATTGTAAATAACTTGAAAAACTCTCTCCATTATTGTAAATAACTTGAAAAACTCTCATCATCTTTTTGTTTTACTTATGTCAAGTCAACCAATGAAATCTCATGTTCAAGATTATAAGAAAATTGCTGCACAAATTTATCAGAAAGATCATCAAAATCTATTACTAAATTCTTGGGAAACTTTAAGAACCACTCCAAGGCTTGTCCAACCAAGATCCTTGGGAATAAAAATAAAAGTTATACATCGGTATATGCCACTAGTTGACATGCGATAAAAAAAATTGATTAAATGGGCATTAGGGTCACTTTCCCTTTGTATTTGTCAAATTTTGGGGGTTTGTATCCTGAAGAAAATGGTATCTGCAAGTACTCCATGCTGAATGGATAAAAACACACATCATCTAACTTAAAATTTTTAATCTGTTTCCCAGCTTGATTGGTAGCAATTACATCCTTCATTTATTACAATTCTTAGGTTAGGAAGCTAGAAGGAACATTGGCATGGGTAGGTGGTTGGGTGATCAAAAGTGAAGCACTTTGATTGGGGTATGATGTAGGTATTTGTTTGGATGTGTTGGATTGATTGGGAAATGAACTGGAAATATGCATACTTGGATTAGGATTTGACAATTGGAATTGCATATAGTGTGGTGAAATATTCTAGTTTGGATTGGTTATATAGGCTTGATTTTGTGGGTTTTGTGTTTGGGATAGAGGAATATACTTGTACTATGCCTATTTTGGTTGAAAAGGGACATGTTGACTAATAAAACCTTGTTGTTGAGTGGGAACTTGTGAACCAAGACCCTATCTCTAAACTTGTGGCACATTTTGAACCAGTTGTTGCCTATTAGGTACTTGAGAAACATGGGAGCCTCCTTATTGCACGAATCCTTATTGGGAAGTGAATGCATGTTGAATATTTGGCATCTATCACTGACTAATATTTACACATTATTGGCTAGTCATTATTTGGTTTTGTATTGGTACACTAGTCTGTGATTTAAGAAGTATGTTAGCCACTACCTGATGAGGTAGAACATGAGTTGCCCCCTGTTGAGGTGGAAATATGTTTGGCCTTTATTGTGTTGGAATAATTTATTGTGCCTATTGTTATGGAATACTACTTGTTACCTTTTGAGAAGGAGTAAAATTCATTACATTTTACTATTGAGGCACTGTATTGGTTGTTTGTTGGATTCCTAATCCCATTGCTAGAGTGCTTGAAGAAGTAGTTGGTTGAGGATTACAAGTATTTGGTTGAGATTATGAACCACTCGTGGTTTTTACTAAAGGCACATGTTTTTGGCTAGTTTTTTGTGTATTAGCACCACTTTGGTTTAGATTAGACATTACTTGCGTATTGTCTACTGTGTTTTGTTCATCATTTTGCATAGAAGCAAAAGACACTTCCTCAATGGTCGGCATATAAAATAGGTTATTTCCCAAGGTATTTTGTGTGAATGGATCTATACCCTAATTTTCTTGATTAGTTAAATCTATTAGAACTCCTGTTGAAGGAACTAAGTTAATGAGAGGTTTGTTTCCCATGGTCATTTGATTAAAGTTTCGTGTTAGGTTCAAATACGTTTGGTAAATTGTTTGCATTTGATTGAAGTGATCCTCCATGAGGTCCTTCCCTTTAGCAAGCATGCAAGAGTCTTGATATATTATTGGGGTAAGAGTCAAAGGGTTACTAGAAGAAGATTGTTGACTATAACTGATGTTGGGTGGCCTTCTTATTAGACTTGGAAAATTCTCATGGGGGATGTCTGCTAAAAACTTAGCCCCTACTTTGATGGCTCAAACCAAAATTTCATATTTTTATCTAAAAAATGTATTTCAAACAAAGAGGGATCATATGTGGAAGGGGCAGTAACAGAGTATGATTATTGAGGAAATAGTTATTTAACTATGGGTATTGTAGCTAAGTATTGATCAATTAGTTCTTGATCCTATTCTGAATATGGTGGTGTGTTTACCAAATATTGAGCTAATGGGTCTTATCTTTGTGCCCCTATTTGAGTGTTATAAGATGGATATGAATTGATCTCATAAATGGCATTATCTACATAATGGTCTTGCACCATTTCTTCTTGCACAACCACATTACTTATCCTTGAATTGTACATGAGTCCACTACGTGTAAAGGAATACATGTTGGGATCTGTAGTAAATGTTTCATGATAAAATGTCAAAGAGTTATACAAACTCTAAAAAGATAATGTCTAAAAAGGATGTTCAAACTTAGTCTAGATTTGTCAAAACAATGGATATGTATATCCAAAAAGGTTTAATCAAATATTTGTGAGGAAACAAGATAGTGTTAAGTACCTAATGCTTCACATTTCACACAAATATAAGTAAGTAAATAGACCAAAAATTGAAATGCCAAACTCTAAGGTCAAAGTGTTTCAAATCAGTCTAATCTAGGAAAAGCAAAAGTTGCTAGATCTTTTGGCCAAACACGACATCAAAATATAGACTCAAATAAGATAGGTGCTAGGAATCTTGGCCAAACAATGTCAAAATATAGAGTTTGAAATAAATATTATTTTTAATCTAAAGGATTTGAAACACTTATAACAAATACAAGGCATTTGAATTTTGGATATAAACTTGACCAACTAGGTATGAAATATGAAACAAAAAGTCACTTTGGAATAGTATATTTTATCATAAATGATGGCATAAAATTAGGCTCTTTGTGACAAATAATTTTAGACAAAGGTGAACAACGTAACCATGTTAGACAAAGATTTTACAAAAGGTATAATTGGATTGGTTTAGAAAAATGTGAAAAACTTGGACTCTATGCAAAAAGGTTTTTTGAAACAATGTGTGAAATGATTTGAGTAACATAACCACTTTAAACTACTCAAATGATATAATAAAGTGTTTGTTTCAAAAATCCTAAGGTAAAGATGGTCTAACACAAATTTGGTAGTGTAACACTACCCTTCTCAAATTATGCAGACACTCTCAAAGTTTTGGTAATATCTCTAAGGAAAGAAGTGTTGTACTCAAATGGTCTCAAGGCTCATGGAATTAGAATAATACTACAAAATTTTAGGTTCATAGACTCAAAGTGTATGTATTTATCATGAAATGACTTAACTATAATGATAAACATGATTATGAGTCTCTAAAATGACCTTCAATCCAAATGGGAAATTAAACCCAAGTTAAAACAAGTTTAATGTGTAAATGGTGAAGCCAGTTTAGCACACCAAATTTTAGAACTCAAAAAGGTTAAATTTTGAATGTGAATTATCAATGGACTTAAACAATATTTTAGGCAAAAGGTCTAGACTCATGTGGGTAGCATAACTGTGTTGAAGTTGATGATATGACTCAAAATAATTTGTGATAAATTTGAATAAGGAAAAAAAAAATTATGTAGGCAGCATAATGCCTCCTTATTCAAAACAAATTGGGGACCATGTGTTTGGTTTGCATCATTTGTTTACACCAAGTTTTGACTCCAAACAAAACTTTAATCTAGGACAAAACCAACTAACTAATCACTTTTAGATTCTAAATTGACAAGGTTGCTTGGTATTGTTAGAATCCATCAATATATGTCATTTGAGAGGATTTTAAGTATTCATCCAAAATTAAATGCGCATTATATATTAAGATTTTTACACCCCCCCCTTCTCTCAAATGATAGGACTGTGACATGGACCTTAAGGCACACTTTGCACCAACAATACTTCCATGGTAAGTGGGGATTTGTCTAAGATCTACCAATTTTTTAATGTCTAGGGGGATTAATTGCATAATGACTTTACGTCAAATGATGCAAAAAAAATCATATATTTTGGGCCCACAGCATTGGCTAGTTATAAAAAAGTCTAGTCCTTTTTATAACCACTACATCCTGCTATTCACTCAGTGTAGTGTTATGTCCAAATGTAGATACATCTCATGTGTAACTCAAAAGGAGTGGATGAAGTCAATGTCGAGAGATGAAACCCTGAGTCAAAGATTCCTTAAATAAAGCATGGGAGGTAATGAATTCCCCATCACAAGCCAAGTTTTCATTAAACAAAAATCATAAAATATAAATACTTTAGGGTCGTGTCAAGGTCACCCAATACTTTTATGAGTTTTTGGGGAGTGCTTTAAATGGCATTCTTTCTATGCCTTGGATTAGGATTTTTGTAATAAGGGCGGTACTTTTGATTCCAAGGGTTCCATAAAGGGGACAAATGGAAGAGCATACACATGACATCCTTCTCTTTTCCAATCAAAAACTAAACAACTATTAAAAATAAGAATTGACAAGTGTGTTCAATTTTAAATCCCAAATGAAATATGAGGTGGTGTTCTTTTGAACCCTTGGTCTTAAGTTGTAACTTTGAAAGGCTAACTATCAAAAATTTATTTTAAGCACCTAAATGTTTCATTAAGTACTAAAACAAAGTTCCTAGTTCATTTTAAAAGCATGAAAAGGATGGTCTAAAACATGTTTTAACAAATGCGAAGTCCGTCGGTTACCTGTCTACCCTTAAGGCATCACCCCAAAAGCAAATGTGCTAGATTAGAAACATCCAAAGAAATTTTCAAAATTTTGTGAAAAATCTATGAAAATTGAAGCTAAACTAATCTCAAATTCTGAAATTTTGGAAGAAAACATGTGGTTTAAAAAATAAATCATGAAAAATGGATTTATGACCCCAAAAAAAGCATTTTAAAATGGCAGTTCTTGAGTTTATGTTTAAAAAAAACACAGTGATCAACAATGATTTACCTAACCATCGACACTGTCACTTGATCATCGATGGTTAAAAATGACCATCTATAGTTTACTTAACCATTGGTGATTTATTTAACCATCAATGGTTACCTGTGTAAACCTACGAAGATAAAATTCAGCCAAATGAAGTAAGAAAATAACTTAGAGAGAGTTTTAAGCATCCAAATTTAAATTTTAAAGTTTCCTCATGCTCTCCTTCATACATGAGATGCATCTTGTCCCACTGGGCATGGAAAAATGTTAAATAGGAATTTGACTCAAGAGAGGTGGTTAGTATTGTGTTCATTTCAAAATGAAAATAAATTTGATAAAAACACACTAACATACATCTCTAGGCCTAGTTACTCAGGTGAGCTTAGTGAGGGAAAACCATTTGAAAACACAAATAAAAATGAGAAATATGAACACAAAACACCAATTTATTACCAAATCCTTGATTTCTCCAAAAGGCTCCTTCTTTGGCTTGCTCAGATTGTGCTTCAAGAGATCTTCTTCAATGGAGTGTGACTACCTTCATCTCCTCTTGGCACCTTTGGCTTTGGCTTGGCTTGGCTTAACAATTTTTCAATATAACACTAATTGAAAAGGTTTTTGGAATTATTTTTGCATTATAACTTTACATTATCCAAGCTTAAAATTCATGTGGCAAGGCCTCCTATTTATATTTTTTTGCAAATGGGTAGAATCATCCTGAACCATCCATCTCAAGATTGAGATGTGTGGCTAGGGATTAATCTAATTTTTTAATTAAAATTAATAAATAAGATCATAAATATTTGGGATAGAGGAGTAATTAAGAGGCATGGGAGGCATTGATGAGGCATGGGAGGGGTTAACCTTGATATTTTATCTATTTATGGCCTAAAGATGTCTTCCCAAGAAATGATGTCACCTGATGATGTAGATATTCAATATTCATTTCTAAAAATAAGTATTCAATAAGTTTCCATGGAATTCTTCATTAATCTCTAATTTAGTTTAATTACCTCTTAAACATGATTAATCACTTTGTGCAAAAATTACTCAAATTGATCAAAATGCCTTGTTATTGGTCCAAAATTTGACTGGATTAGAATTAGAAGTCAATGTCAGATGCATTAGATCTATTATCCTATTTAGGATGTTGCCCACACCAAATAACAAAGGCACGTGTCTTCTATAAGAGATTTGATAGAAAAGAGTAATCCATAGCACCTAAGTGTAAAATTAGCATTTTAACCTAGAATGATTTAATCAAAATTAGCTGACCCATAAATTGCATTACCCCATTTAGGGATACCCTGGACAAAATAAACACTTGAATATGTCAATTTCACATCATTTAATGTGTTTTAGTGTTTTTAGGCCAAATTATGCATTTTGATGGAAATTGTTCAAAATCCTAATTGGAGGTTATTGATGGCTAGTTTTAGGTGTCTACACTAAGATACAAGACCATACTAGAAAAAATGACAAATAAAAAGGCTAATAATGAGCTCCAAGATATTTTCACTCAAAGTTTTTTATCACCACTTCAAGAGTCAATTATGTTTCATGAGTTCAAATATTTTGATGAGTTATGCCATATAGTTAAAGAGCATTGTTGGGCTATTTTCCTTTAGTCTAGCATATATTTTCCCTAATTTTGTGCCTAAGAAGATAAGAGTTCCAATGAGCTAGAGTGTCAAAACATTATGCAATAAAAGGTTCTCACATTCTCACCTCAATTACACAACTTAAGATTGGTTCTTATTGGTTTTATCATGCAAAGGTTTATTCATTTACTTTCTTAAGATAGGGCACTCAAACAAGCACTTAGTTCCATGTCTAACTCTTAAATATTCCTTTACCACTTAACTAACCAAAGAAAAATAAACTAGGCATAAACTAATAACAAAAATAGTAATAACTCCATTATATTCATGAAAATATTACATAAGTCTTTCGTCAACACATAAGATTTATTTCATTACCTTCATATGTCATATCCAATATTACAATGACCCCATGATTATAATGTTCAAAAATAACACTAAGTAAAACTAAGGGGTATTTATACATGGTTTACCCCGACCATTTACAAAAAAATGACTCACCAATGGTCATTAACAATAATGATTCATGGCAAGCTGTTTAAAATTAACTCATAAGGACTTAGGCCTAACTAGACCCTATATACTCTCTTTATTCTAGATCCTCATTATTGTGCACATATCTTCCCAAAAATTGGTGTTGGATTCATGCTTAAATATTATTAATTGATCTTCATGTGAACCATTCCCTAACCATCTCCACTTATCATATGTTTCCCATGTATTTCACTAATATTTAAGTCCTACATTCTCAGGTTCATCGTGTTTCATGCTTCCTTATTCCACATGAATTGCCTCTTCTATGCCATGGTCTTTTGTGTCATGTCTCTCCCATACCTGTGCTTCTTTCTACATCATTGTCTTCAAAAATTACTTAGATAAGATATATTCAAAATTAAGGGCCCCACACTAAGTCAATAGTATCCAAAACTATGCATTATGTTCAGGTCCCTTTGGTTTAAAAAATTCAAGTCCCATCTATTCAACTTGATGTTTCACTTCCTCTCAATGATTCAATGCATTTTGGATCTTAGAAGTTATTTTCTTGATTGGTTCCTTAAGTCTTATTCTCTTTGGGTTGTTCCAAAATGTCACCCAATTTAATGGTTAAATGCTCAAGTTATGCAGAAGCATCCTTAAGAACATCCCCTAGTGAAGTAACTTCTATAAAAACCTATCCTCAGAGTGTTATAAAATTGGTGTTCAATTCCTATTGACAAGCACTTATTTTATTTTTTATGACCTCCACATATTTAAATGCTTTGGTGCACTCATCTCTATCTCTTATTGTTAATGTGTTCTTGGAAAATTGATGGCGTTGAAGTTATTTCGCTTGAATCCTTTCTTCCAAAATCTTAGCAGGTTGTGTGGGAACCATATCATCAACTCTAGTAAAAAATATCTTAAACACTTTGATGGCCTCAATGAACTGCTCTATCACCTAAGTTTGTTCTCATTGAGGATTGGACTATTATTTACATTTTTTCAAAAATAGCTAATCCAGAGTTCCCAATTTATCAATAGCCTCTCTAGCAAGAGCAACTCCATCTATAAGGGCTAGATCTTGCTCCAAAATAGACTTGTAGAGTATTAGGGTATTCACTTTAGCTATCATTATTATTTATAATTGGTGTGTAAGATATTATAGATCCTCTTCAAGTCTTTTATTTTCCACACACTTATTGCAATAAAGAGAAACAACCTATTAATGTTTCCTCATAAGTTGTTTCACATCAAATTCAAGGCATTATGCCTTATCACTTTGTCTGCAAATTTCAAAAGGGTCATGCTTGCCTGAGACATTGTGTATGGTTGAGTATCTACCCAAATTTTATAAGGGAGATCCACCTCCTCTGGTGTTAAAATAATACTATCTACAGTAGTTCATGTAAACACCTAAATTTGGCAACTGATAACCTCCAATCAGGGTTTTGACCAATTTCCACCCAAAAAACACAATTTGGCCTAAAAACACTAAAATGTATTGAATGAGTTAAAAATGACATATTGAAGTACCAATGTTGGCTAGAGTATCATAAAATGGGGCAATGCAATTTATGGTCCAACTAACTTTGATCAGTTCATTTTGAGTCAAAGTGCCAATTTTGCACCTAAGTGCTCTAGATTGCTCTTTTCTATCAAATTTATTATATGAGATGCATGTCTTTGTTAGTTTGTGTTGGTAACATCCTAAATGGTAACATTGACTTATAATTCTAATCCAGTCAAATTTTGGACCAATAACAAGACATTCTGATCAATTTGGGTAATTTGTGCAAAAAGTACTTAATCATACTTAACAGCTAATTAAACCAAATTAGAGAAGCCTAATTAAGAATTCCATGGAAACTTGTTGAATACTTATTTTTGGAAATTAATATTAAATATCTACATCATCAAGTGACCTCATTTCTTGGGAAGACACCCCTAGGCCATAAATACTACAAATATTAAGATTCATGCCTCCCATGCCTCATCAAAGCCCTCACTACCTCTTAATTTTTCCTCTATCCCAAATATTGATGAGCCTATTTACCAATTTTAATTCCAAAAATTGAATTAATCCTCAACCAAACATCTTCATCTCAATATGGATGGTTCAAGTTGATTCTGAGCAATCTCAAAAATATATAAATAGGAGGCCTTTCCTATTGAATTAAAAGTCTTGATAATGAGAAGTTATAATGCACAAATGATTCCAAAATCTATTGAAATTAGTGTTACCATGCCAAATTTATTCCAAGCCAATCCAAGCCAAAGCCACAAGGTTCCAAGGAGAAGAGGAGATAGCCAAGCCTCCTTTGATGAAGACTTCATGAGCACAAGCTGAGTAAGCCACTACAACAAGCATTTTGGAGCATCCAAACAAGGTAGAAGAGGGTTTCTTTTGAATTTTATTTGTGTGTTTTATTCATGTTTTTCTTAACTAAGCTCTCCCTAGTGTCTAGGCCTAGATATGCTATGCTAGTTAGTATGTTTCTTTCATTTTGTTTTCATTTTGAAACTAACACAATACTAACCATCCTCTCTTGAGTCAAATTATTAGATCACATAATGGCATGCCTAGTGGGACCAAACACATCCCACACATGAAAAATATCATTCTATAACTTTAAAATATTCATTTGGATTATTTAAACTTTTACAATTTAATTTTCTAACTTTGTTTTGCCATTTTTATTTGCCACGGGTTTACATAGTAACCATAATTGATTAGTAAAACCATCATCAGTTGGCATAGCCATCATCGATCACTATTCTTATAACCATGTTCGGTTAGTATAAATATCATCAGTTAGTAAGTGTTACCATCATTAGTTAGTAGAACTGATGTTGGTCACTATGTTTTTCTTAAAAATACAAATGTGAGAGCTAATAGCCATTTTAAAATGCTTGGTTTAGGTCATATGGACTTTGTTTTGGATGATTTTATTTTTCAAAACCACATGTTTTCTCCTAAATTTTCAAAATTTGACATTAGTTTAGATTCAATTTTCATATATTTTTCACAAAATTTTTAAAATTTATTTAAAATGTTTCTAATCTAACATATTTGCTTTTGGGGTGATGCCTTAAGGGTAGATAGGTAACCAACAGACTTGGAACTTGTTAAAACATGATATTAAGACATAGTTGGCATGATTTTAAAATGAATTAGGAATATTATTTTTGGTGCTTAATGAAACATTTAGGTTCTTAAGAGAATGTTTTCATAAGTTAGGCTTTCAAAGTTCATAATCTTAAGACCAAGGGGTCAAATGAACACCACCCAATATTTTGAATTTGGTGCTTAAAAATGAACTCATATTTCTAAAAAAAATTGGTATTCAATAGTTTCTTGATCTAATTTTGTTTAGAAAAGAGATGGGTGTTACGTGTATGCTCTTCCATTTGTCCCCTTTAGGTAACCCTTAGAATCAAAAGCACCATTCATATTATAAATTTCCTAGTCCAAGGCATAGAAAGAACATCATCTAAAGCACTCCCCAAAAACTCACAAAAGTATTGGGTGACTTTGACATGACCCTAAAGTATTTCTATTTTATGCTTTCTATCATTTCATTTCATCTTGGCTTGCGAGGGGGACTTCATCACCTCCCACGAGTTCTGTAGGGAAGCTTTAACCTGAGATTTCATCTCCCAACACTGACTTCATTTGGTTTCATATTGGATTTACACATGGGATATAGTGGCACTTTGGACATTACACTACACTGAGCGAAAAATAAGATGTAGTAGTTACAAAGAGGACTAGACCTTTTTTCAATAAGCCAAGTGATATGGACCCAAAATACATTATTTTTTTGTATTGTTTGACATGAAAGTCATTGTGCAATTGATTCCCCTATAACATTCAAAAACTTGTATATCTTTACATAAATCCTCACTTTCCATGGAAGTATTTTTGGTGCAAGGTGCACCTCAAATTCCATGTCATAGTAATGTCATTTGAGAGAAGCGGGGTGTAAAAACCCTACTATATAATGCACATTTCCTTTTGGATGAACAATTAAAAACCTCTTAAATGACATATATTGAAAGATTCCAACAATACCAAGCAATCTTATCAGTTTAAGATCTAAGGGAGATTAATTAGTTGGTTTTATCCTATATTAAAGTCTTATTTTTATTCAAAAACTTGGTGTCAACAAATGATCCAAACCAAACACATGGTCGTCAATCTTGTTTGAACAAGGAGGCATTATGCTACCCACATAAATCTTACTTTTTTTTCCTTGTTTAAATTTATCACAATTTATTTTGAGTCATATCATCAACTTTGGTGCAGTTATGCTACCCACATGAGTCTAGACCTTTTTTCCTAAAAATTGTTTAATTCCTTTATTGATAATTCACATTCAAACTTGAACTTTTATGAGTTCTAAAAGTTGGTGTGCTAAACTAGGTTTTCCATTTACACGCTAAACTTGTTTTAACTTGGGTTCAAATTCCCATTTGGATTGAAGGCCATTTTAGAGGCTCATAATCACATTTATCATCATAGTTAGACTCAATTCCTTTCATGCTCAACACTTACGCTTTGAGTCTATGGAACTGACATTTGGTGGTACTATTCTAATTTCATGAGTTTTTGAGACCATTTGAGTGCAACACTTATTGCCTTAGGGATATTTCCAAAACTTTGAGAGTGTGTGCATAATTTGAGTCAAGAAAGATAGTGTTATGCTATCAAATTTGTGGGAAATTATCTTTGCCTTAGATATTTTTTGAAACAATCCTTTTGTCACATCTTTTGGGTAGTCTAGCACTGTTACACTACCCAAAACATTTTAGATATTGTTTCATAGGGCCTCTCGCATAGAGTTCAAATTTGTTTCTACATGTTCAAAACAATCTGAGTGTACCTTTGTGAACCTTGGTCTAGTATAGTTACATCATTCACTTTTTGTTAAGCTTATTTTTCAAAATAACCAAATTTTATATAATTATTTGTAAGAAAAATAAACTATCTCTAAAGTGTCTTTTATTTCATACCTTATACCTATTTAGTCGAGTCCATATCCAAGAATCAAGTGCCTAGTTTTTATTATAAGTGTTTCAAATCCATTAGATTAAAACTTTCATCTATTTCAAAGTCTAGATTTTGATGTCGTTTCGCCAAGAGTCCTAGCACATGCTTTGATTGAGCCTAGCTTTTGATACCGTGTTTGGCTAAAAGACCTAGCAAATTTTGATTTTCCTAGATTAGATTGATCTGAAACACTTCAACCTTAGAGTTTGGCATTTATATTTTTGGTCCATTTACTTATTTATCTTTGTGTGAAACATGAAGCATTAGATAATTAACACTAGCTTATTTCCTCACAAATCTTTGCATAAACCTTTTGATCCTTCTGACAAATCTAGACCAAGTTTGAACATCGGCTTTTAGACATTGTATTTTTAGATTTTGTATAACTCTTTAACCTTTTATTGTAAAAACATTTATTATGGATCCCAACATGTATTCCTACACTTGTATTGGACTCATGTACAATCTAGAGATTAGTAATGTGGTTGCATAGGAAGTAATGTAGCAAGACCCCTATGTGGATAATATTGCTTATGAGATGGATCTGTATCCCTCTTATAATACTCAATTAGGGGAAAAAAGCCAAGATACATTAGCTAACTATTTGGTTAATACACCACCTTATTTACAACAAGACCAAGAACAAACTGCATAATACCTAGCTATAATACCCTCAACTGATGAACTAGTTCTTCAAGAGTCACACTCTACTAATACACCTTCCACTTATGATCCATTTTTATTTGAGTGTCATTTTTTGGATAACAAAGACAAGATTTTTTCAATCCATAGAGGTAGGGGCCAATTTTCCAATAGACTTCCCCCATGAGAATTTACCAAACCTAGTAAGAATGCCCCATAACATAATTTATGATCAATAGGCTTCTTCTAGTGATCCTTTGGCTCTAGTCCAAACAACATATCAGGACCCTAATATGCCTAACAGAGGAAAACACCTCATGGAAGACCAATTCAACTAAATGTAGATGGCATACCAAACCTAGATAAATCTAGCATGAAATTTCAATTAGATGACCATGGTGAGCAAACCTCTTATTGACGTAGTTCCTTCAACAAGAGTTTTGTTGGAGTTAATTAGTCAAGACAATTAGAGTTTAGACCTATTTTAAAAAAACACTTTGGTAGATAACTTGTTGCATATGCCCATTATTGAAGAAGTGTCTTTTACTTATATGCAAAATAATGAGCAAAATATAGTGGACAATGTGCAAGCAACATCAAATCCAAATCAAAGTGGTATTAATGCACAAACAACTAGTCAATAAAATGTGCCTTTATTTAACACTGTAAGTGGTTCTCCAAAGCTAGGAATAGGAGTTTCTACACCCCAACCTCAACTAGTTACTTCATATACCATGCAACCCATAGGATTAGGTAGTCAAACAACACCCAATGTCACATCTCAATAACAGAAAGTATTCCACAATAGTAGGCACAATCTAATGTACCAACGCAACAAAGTTTGAATGTATTGCCACCTCATCAGTTAGTGACAAACATACCTCTTTAGTCACATACTAGTGTACCAATCCAAAACTAAATGATGACTAGCCAACAACATGTAAATATTAGTCAGAAAAAGATGTCAAATCTTTAACATGCTTTCGCTTCCCAACAAGGATTCATGAAATAAATAGGCTCCCATGTTTCTCAAGTATCTAGTAGATAATAATTGGTTCAAAATATAGCACAAGTTTAGAGACAGGGTCTTGATCCACAAGTTCCCACTCAATAGTAAGGTTTGATTAGTCGATAGCATGTCCCTATTCAACCACATTAGGCATAGTATAGTTATATCCCTCCATCCCAACCACAAAATCCTCCAATTCAAACCTTCATAGCCAACCCAAACCAGAATATCACATAATTAAATGTGTAATTTCAAGTACATCCTAATCCATGTATGCATATTCTTGGTCCATTTTCCAACCAAACTAATGTACCCTAACAAATATCTCCATCATACCCTAGTCAAAGTGTCCCAATTATGACCTCCCAACCATCTACCCAAACCAATATTCTCCCTCAAACCAATTTTCCTTCTAATTTCCTATCCTAAGAATTGCAACAAATGACGGATGCAATTGCTAACCATTTAAGCTGGGAAATAGACTAAAAATTTTAAGTTGGATGATGTGTGTTCTTATCCATTCAACATGGATTAATTGAAAATACCATTTCCTCCAGGATATGAACCATCAAAATTCAACAAATATAAAGGGAAAGGTGACCCTAAGGCCCATTTAACTAAATTCTTTGTCGCATGTCAACTAGTAGCATATAGTGATATATACCTTTTGTAGTTGTTTCCAAGGAGCTTGGCTAGACAAGCCCTGGAGTGGTTTTTAAAGTTGCCCAAGAATTTAGTAATATATTTTTATGATCTTTATATTAAGTTTGTGCAACATTTTTCCTATAATCTTGAACATGAGATTTCATTGGTTAACTTAACACAAGCAAAACAAAAGGATGGTGAGAGTTTTGCAAGTTATCTACAGCAATAGAGAGCCCTTGTAAGCTGATTCACTCATAGTTTACTAGATAAAAAATTATCCATTGTGTTTACTAAAAATTTGCATAGTGAGTTAGTTTATCATCTGGAAATACAATGTGCACATACTTTCAAGGAGAACATTGACAAAGGATTATTGATTGAGCAAGCCCTTATTAATAAAGCGATCATAAATCTTATGTTAACTAATTAGAATCAAGGTACCAATTAGGGAAGTGGCCAAAACCAACATCCAATCCAAGTGAAAGCATCACAACTAGCATAGGCCAATAAACAAAATAGACCAAAGCAATTAAACCGCAATAAGAATGTTGTGGGTAATGGATTAACCAAGTCATGTCATGTCTAAATAGTGAAAACATTATCTACACCACTTTTTTAGCTTACTTCTACCCAACAACCTCTCCAATCAATGCCGCAATCACAACAACTAAGACACATGTAACAAATGCAATAACCTTTACCATTAAAAACCCCTCTTAGGACAACTATGCCTATGCATTGTGTCTTTAGTGACCTAAGAGAGCTTATTGAATCTATATTTCACAAACTTACCACTGCTAATCTGATTAGTTGGCCTATACCAAAGCATTATCTACAAGGCATTCCTTATCTTGATTGGTATAATGAAAATGAATTTTATGAATATCATCAGGTCAATGGGCATAATCTACAAGTGTGAAAATCAAGCATTTGATTGAGAATATGTTTTATAATGGGGAGATAATATTGGATAATGGTTTTTAAACCTCTAATCAAACTATTGATATTTATCAAAACCCCTTTCCCTAGCATAACACACAACAACAACAACATAACAATTAGCAACAACAACACTAGCCAATGCAACAACAAAATCAACAGTATCAAAATCAAAGGCTGAACTAGCAGAATAAATGGAATCAATAATAGAACCTATAATGTTAGAAAAATGGACAAAGCCAAGGTCAAAATGGTAACAACCAATAAACCTACCATGTAGTTACACATGACTATAATAGGATTATAGGTCATATTACAGGAGGTAGCATTAATACCATCTCCATTAATCCTAGACTAAGCACTAATCAATCTACATTATTAATAAATAATACCACTCAACCAAATTACATGGATAATCCTTCTTTGACAAGGGATTACACACAGGTAAACTAGAAAATTGAGACTTCCACTTTCAAACCTTATACTGATAACTTGCCCTTACCACATGACCACATACAAGTGCACCAAACATCAAGACTTGTCTTATCTGGTCCCTCACCATTCTCAACATTTGTTAGCAATTATGGTCCAACATCTAATCCTAATTATGCAATCACAACTCAAAAGTCAAAGATTACTATCCTAGGCCCACAACAATCTACCACTTTGCCTACCATTTAGCCTCAAAATAAACCATTCACCAATGACCAAGACAACAAGTTTGATATTGTGGAACAATTGTAGAAGACACCAGCACAAATTTCTATTTTAGATTTTTTGTGAATGTCAATAATCCACAAGAAAATTATGATTGAGTTTTTAACCCAATCCACTATTCTCAGTGACATATCCCTAGATAAATTTCAAGCTTTGGTTGGACACCTAGCTCCAACCCAACAAGTCACATTCAACCAAAGTGATATGTCTTCCCTTGGCCCGCTCCATAATAATCAATTATACATAGAAGTTTATATAAAGTGGCATAAAGTGAAATGTGTCCTTATAGATAACGGATCAGGCCTCAACATAATGTCTCTAAAGCTCATCAAGATTCTTGGGTACACAATGACAGATCTCTAACTAGAAATGATAACTATCAAATCCTATGATAATCAGGAAAGAGAATCATAAGGCACCATTAACTTACCAATTATCATTGGGCCTTTAACCCATGATACACTTTACCATGTGCTTGATCTTGAGTTGTCATACAATATTCTTCTAGGAAGGCCTTGGTTACATGAGATTCATGCAGTCCCATCAATGTTGCACCAATGTATCAAGTTCTTTCACTCATGGATGGAAGTGAATATTCTAAGAGATTTACACCCATATGAACACTAAAAACATCTTGAGGCTGAGTTTCAAATCTATAATTACTAATACATCATGAATCTAAGTTCCAAGTAGGATAAAGGAAAGGCCATACTTATTGATCCTCCATAGGATAATTACATAGATCCTAATACCTTGGAATCCCTTTCCCACATGCCACCTCTTGAAGCTTATAGTCATTTCACCATTTTAGATAATGGCTTAGGGGAATATGTGACCCATGATACCTTACATACTATCAATCTTCCTTAGAATCCAAAGACCTTTGGATGACCTAAAAATACCCCATACATGCATTGGCAACAAAAGAACAAAGATAAGGGCATTGTCATGTTTGTACCAGCATCTGTCCTAGAACTAGACCCTTTTGAAGGGGACAAATCATGGTTGTATAATGACAAATAAGCTGATTTTTATAAAATTAAAAAGTATCCTATTCTCAATAAGATCATGGAGCATCAATATTATGAAGAAAGAGACCTCAAAATGAATCTACAAGGAACCATTGAGCTAATTTTCATGACTAATTACAAAAGACCTTATGGTCTTGGATTTAAGCTACCTGGAGGTGACCCCATATATCTTATTCAAGTTCCATCACCGATGGATAGTGATGATGATGTTGATAGTGAAGTAGAGTCTGATCATAGCCTCACCTTTGATGACCTAACTAAGACTAACCTATTCGATAATAATACCATTTGTACCCTTACCACAATCATTTATCACAACCCATTGCCATTATATTATCCCCAACTGATAGATTGAGACCAACAAGAATCCAATTTGTCGATTGATGAGTTTCATAACGATGAGACATTCTTTAAATTTTTAGGCCTTATAGACAATGTTTCATTGGGAGATCATAAATCAGGATTCTCAATTGCATTGGATCTTGAAGCCTATTTTAGAGAGTGGGCGAACACCCTTAGCCAAAAATAAATAAATAAAATCTTGAGATCCCAAAGTGAAAACCTCTTTGAGGCATTTTTTACCAGAGAAAAAGTAAAGATAAATGTCAATCTAGTGGTGAAAACCTATTTTAGGCATCATTAGATGGGGGTGTTCATTCTTCTTCAAATTTAGACTAGGAGACCACCAACGATGAACTTGCCTATGGATCCAAGTTTAGTTTTGAGAAACAACAAGTGTTTGATCAAATTCTTCAAGAATTTCTTACTATTTTTGTCGCATGTCCAACTCTTCTATCGGGGGACTCAGATTCATCATGCCTATGAGACATTGAAGAGCAAGTCCTAATAGAGGACCCTGATATAGTCTAATAGTTCAAGTCTTTGCCTACTATCCTAGAAGATGGTTCAACCCTTCTAGTCAAAGATACAATAGAGGTCAACATAGGGACTCCATCAAACCCAAAATGGATAAAATTAGGCATGCCCCTCACTAAGGAGGAATGTGAAGTATTTACAACTCTATTGAGAGAGTTTATAGGTATATTTACATGGGCTTATTCTGGTATGCCAAGTTTAGACCCCAACTTGGTTCTACACCACCTTGTGGTCAATCCTGATGCCAAACTAGTGAAATAAAAGCTACATAAAATACATCCTCATATTGTTATCTTGGTAAAGAAAGAGTTGTAAAAACTCTTAGAAGCAAGATGTATCTGGTCCATTTACTACTCAAAATGGATATCTAATGTTGTGCCTATTAACAAAAAGCTTAAAGGAATCCAAATTTATACTAATTTAGTAGACATAAACAAAGCTTGTCTTAAGGATGAATTTATATTGCCTAATATTGACATGATCATTGACTCCATAGTGGGTTATGAAATGCTTTCACTCATGGATGGATTTTCAGGATACAACTAGATCATAATAGCACCAAAAGACCAACATAACACAACATTCACCACTCCATGGGGAACATTTTGTTATTAGGTAATGCTATTTGGTCTTAAGAATGTTGTAGCTACATATCAAAGGCCATGACTATCATATTCCATTATATAATGCATGATATTATTGAATACTATGTTGATGACATATTAGGAAAATCTAAGACTAGAGCCAACCATCTAACAGTGC
The DNA here is from genome assembly GCA_037957365.1 of Torreya grandis. Classification (NCBI taxonomy): domain Eukaryota; kingdom Viridiplantae; phylum Streptophyta; class Pinopsida; order Cupressales; family Taxaceae; genus Torreya; species Torreya grandis. The sequence continues at coordinate 2,293,582 of JARHVA010001577.1, forward strand.
TATGTAGGATATTTGAAAGACTGTGAGAGTAAAAAATTAGACTCAATACAAAGAAATGTGTATTTGGAGTAACCTCAATAAATTTACTTGGCTTCATTGTGTCTCATAGGGTCATTGAAGTTGATTTGGCCAATGTCCATGCTATAATTAAGATGCCACCACCAACCAATTTGAAACAACTCCATAGTTTGTAGGGTAAGATCCAATCAATCTAACACTTCATCTTTCAGCTAGTAGACAAGTGTCATCCATTAAAACATCTTATAAATAATGGAGTTTCATTTCACTAGGATGACCACTACCAAACAAATTTTTAATAACTCAAGGACTATCTTGTTAATCCACCTATTTTGTTACCCCTATATCAAGAAAGCCATTCTTGTTGTATCTATCAGCTACTAATAATGCCTTGGGGGCACATTTGGCTCAACATGATAAAAATGGAAAATATCATGCAATATATTACTTTATATGTACATTGGCCACATATGAACACAACTATGTGCCTATTAAAAAATCTTGTCTATCCATGGTCTTCACAACTCAAAAATTGTGCTATTACATGTTGAAAAATAAGACCATAGTCATTTCAAATGTAGATCAACTCAAGTATATACTATCTAAAACAACTGTACAAGGTAGAATGTCCAAATGGATAATGTTTCTTAGTGAGTTTGGCATAGAATATGTTAATGAGAAGGCAATCAAAGGATAGGTCCTTGCAGATCAACTTGTTGAAGCACCCCTTGCAGACACAAAGCCACTCATATTTCATTTTATTGATGAATCCATAATGACCATCATTGACAAACCTCTCAAGGAGTAGCACTACAAGATATATTTTTATGGTTCATTTATTGTAAATGGATTGAGGGTAGGCCTCTTATTTATTACACCATAGGGGGATCTAATCCCTGAATCATTCAGAATCAATTTTCTTTGTACAAACAACATGGCCAAGTATGAATCACTTGTCATAGGACTTTGACATGCATTACAATGGAATATGTCTCATCTAAAGGTTTATGGTGATTCTCATTTAATCATCAATCAAGTCACAGACCATTTTTAGACTAAAGATGACAAGTTGGTTCCATATAAAGCTATGGTTAATACTCTCAATTGTAAAATTGTTGACATTCACTTTGAGCATATGCTAAGTGCTAGTAATAGAACTACAAATGCCATGGCTACTATTGGCTCTCTGATTTGATAAATAGACAAAGCTAGAGAATATTAGTTCCTTATTGAGAATTTGTTTGCACTGGCCCATGAACCTCCAACCATTATAATGATTTGTGATATTATTGGTCCTAATTTTATGTGGTACTAAGATGTTTACAACTACCTTCATGACTGATTTATACCACCTAACCTATCTCAAAAATAAACCAAAGCGTTTATCCATCACTCTACTCATTATACTCTACTTTGATCCACCTTTTACTGCCATAGTTTTGATGGAACTCTGCTTCTTTTTTGAACTTTGATAGAGTCTACACTAGTATTAAGAGAAGTTCACGAAGGATTATGTGGATCTCATTCTAGTAGGGTAGTCATATCCAAAAATCTCTTGCATACTAGTTATTATTGGCACATGATGGATATAGATGTAGTTTCATATGTAAAGAAGTGTGAAAAATGTCAACAACATGCTAATCTAATTCATTCCCCAACACAAACTTTGAAAATGATGTTGATCCGTGGTCATTTGCTACATGGGGACTCGACCTCATTGGTAAAATAAACCCCACTTCATCTAATGGCCATAAACATATCCTTACCACTATTGAGTATTTCACTAAGTGGGTTGAATCTATACCCCTCACTTATGTGACTGGAAAGTAAATTTCCAAATTCATCTTCAACCATCTCATTTAACACTATGATATCCCCTCTGAAATTATATCTGATAATGGAGGATCATTCAAGAATAAGGATGTAGGCCATCTATGTAATGAATATAACATCACACAATAGTTTTTTACAGCATATTACCCTTAAGGTAATGGGCAAGCTGAAGCATCAAACAAAACCATTATCAATATTCTCAAAAAAATTATCAATGATGTTGATCATTATTGGAAACTATAGATATTCCTTTCCCTTTGGGAATATCATACCCCCATAGGAGCCACTCCATATTCACTTATTTATGTTATAGAATCCATCCTTCTCATTGAGGTCGAGTTGCCTTCACTACACATATTTCAAGCATGTCTTGGATATTCATGACTATCTAATAGCTCACCTGCAAGAACTAGACCTACTTGATGAAAAATTCACAGCTACACTCAACAATATTTAGGTGTATCATAATCAACTGAAAGGCCACTAAAATCAATGTGTCAAGTATAGAACATTTAGAATTGGTGATCTTGTTCTTAAAGAAAACCAAAAGAATACCATGGATGAAAAGAATCATAAAGGTAAATTCAAACAAAATTGGATAGGTCCTTTCATCATTATTGTAGATTATGGACCAAGAGCATATAGGCTTGCCACACCAAATGGAGATGAACTTTCTGAGCTGATGAATATTATTCACCTCAAGTGGTACTATACGTGAGTGCTAAGGTGTATTATTTTTAAGGACCATTTCATGTTGTTCCATTTTATCACTATTCTTATTTGTACAAGTATCATTCTTATCATTCCTTTTGGCCCTTCCATTTGCTTTACCATGAATCTAGAGCTACTTGACCCTCCAATCCTATTTTGACAATGCACTTCTCAGGTTGAACAAGTGGAACTTCTTGACGCTGCATATTAGAACCCATTAAAGCATGATTCGCATCATTATGTTCAAGAAAAGGAATAAGGCAAACTCCCATTCTATCGATCAAGTGTGTTCTAAAGCCTAACCTGTTTGACCCTATTTTTTTACCATTCATTACACATTTTTAGCATTGAGGAATCTGATCAGTTTCATCAGTTGTTTCAAGTACTTCAGATAGAGATCATATTTTGGAGCGATATGATAGAAGTTTTGGTAGTTACATCTTTCATTTGTTATTCCTTTCTTATCACCTATTTTTATACTAATTATAACCTCCTTTGGGAAAATTAGTACCATTAATCTATGCCATTATGTCCTAGTTATAACTACCTATGGTCAAATTAGGGGCAATATTTGTTTATTGAGCCTTGACATACCAACTTGCCACTTCCTATGCCATACTATGCCTTTTTACCAACTGTGCCTGTTTTGTTTGAATTGACTACTACACTAGTCCAACTCCTCCATTGTAAGGGTAGAACTAAGTGACTTGATGTCCCACTTTGGGACTATGTAGGTAACACTCGATAATTTTTTAGTTTAGCTTAGTCACCCTTTCCACCACGCTCTCACCATTTTATGAGCAATCTAAGTTTCAATGCTCTCGTCATTTTATGAGCAACCTAAGTTTAAATGCTCTTATCATTTTGTGAGAAACCTAAACCACACTCTCATCATTTTTCAAGTAACCTAAGCCACGCTCTCACCATTTTATGAGCACCCTAAGTTTCCATGTTATCATCATTTTGTGATCAACCTAAGTTTGAACACTCTCACTATTTTATGAGCAACCTAAGTTGGAATACTCTCATCATTTTGTGAGCTTGAACCATTTAGTGTCTCGTCATTATTGATCAAGTTAAGATACTTCAAAAATTCCAAAAAAAATTCTAAAATTGTTAGAAAAAAACCAAAAACATTGACCATTTCTTTGCCTTAAGGATTCTGGGAACCCTTACTAAGTTACAAGCAAAATCACTTATTTCTTAGTTTTCCCATCTTTTTTGGCTTTTTTCTCTCACACACTTGCCATTTTTTAAGACCATTCCTATTATTCTATCACATCCATTGTGTTATTTTCATCAATTATCACATTCTTCCCATTCCTTAGGTGAACTACATTTATCCTGAAGTTTTTTATTGGATATTACATCCATGGAACAATGTAGGCAGTGTCCACTTGCCTAGTGCATATGGAGATAGCTTGGCCACCCCCTTCCTTTTCTTCTATTCCCCCATTTTATTTATTTGTTAATTTTTCATCTATTTTCTAGGGGTCATGTTTGTATTGTTTCTATTGCATTGTTTGTTTGTTTGTTTTTTTTTTCTTATTTTGTTTATTTGTCTGCCTGTTTGTTTGATTTCAACAATGTTGCCTTGATTCAGTCTATGTGTGTTCATTGGGTGATTCCTTTCCCACACTTATACTCAAATCCATCTATATTCATATTTTTACATTGTCATCATGGTTTTTATCATCGGTACATTATTTTATATTTGAGTATTATATTTTAGGAGTCAGTCCTTATGCATATCTCTTAATGATTATAATTGTCTTTGGGAAAATCATTATGTTGTCACCAATTTACTTTTTTTTTAACATACATGGGCATGTTTTTATCTTGTTTTTTTGTCCTAACTAGGGTAGCTCCATCTTCTCAATGATTATAATCACTTTTGGGAAAATCATTGTGTTATCATACCACGTTGCCACTATTGGGGTATAATACTTATAACCACCTTTGGGAAAACCATTGTACACCATCCCACTTGAATTCTTAGTGATTTTGAATACTTTTTCAAAATAATTATGTTTTCGCCCCATCATATTTCCTTTCTTTGGTCCCCTCATTTTGCTTATTATCGAGGGACCATTTGCCGACCTACTTGGGCCAACCATTCCCTTGAGGGGGCATCATACAGTTAGTTTATCATCATTATAGTTGTAGGCATACATGACCTTTTCATTATTTGAGAAGATGTTACTATGATTATATCTTGCAATTCCTTCCCAAATAGGGGCAAACAATAGACACCTAAATTTGGCCATTGATAACCGCCAATCAAGGTTTTGACCAATTTCCATCCAAAATGCATAATTTGGCCTAAAAACACTAAAATGAATTAAATGAGTTTAAACTTACATATTCAAGTGTTGTTGTTGGCTATATTATCATAAAATGTGGCAATGTAATTTATGGGCCATCTAACTTTGATCAATTCATTTCAAGTCAAAATGCCAATTTTGCACTTGGGTGTTATGGATTGCTCCTTTCTATCAAATTTATTATAAAAGATGAATGACTTTGTTATTTTGGGCTGGTAACATCCTAAATGGGATAACAGATCTAATTTATCTAGCGTTGACTTCTAATTCTAATCTAGTCAAATTTTGGACCAATAACAAGGCATTTTGATCAATTTGGGTAATTTGTGCACAAAGTGCTTAATCATGCTTAAGAGCTAATTAAACCAAATTAGAGCCTACTTAATAATTCCATATAAACTTGTTGAATAATTATTTTTTGAAATAAATATTGAATATCTACATCATTAGGTGACCTTATTTCTTGGGAAGACATCCCTAGGCCATAAATGCCATAAATATCAAGATTCATGCCTCCCATGCCTCATCAAAGCCATCCATGCCTCTTAATTTTTCATCTATCCAAAATATTTATGAGCCTATTTATCAATTTTAATTCCAAAAATTGAATCAATCCTCAAACACACATCTTCATCTCAAGATGGATGGTTCAGGTTGATTCTGAGCAATCTCAAAATTCTATAAATAAGAGGCATTGCCTATTGAACCAAAAGTCTTGATAATGCAAATTTATAATGAAAAAATGATTATAAAATATATTTAAATTAGTTTTACCATGCCAAATTTATTCTAATCCAAACCAAACCAAAGGCACAAGGTGCCGAGGAGAAGAGGAAATAGCCAAGCCTCCTTTGATGAAGACTTCATGAGCACAAGATAAGCAATCCACTACAACAAGCATTTTAGAGAATCCAAGGAAGGTAAAAGAGGGTTTATTTTGAATTTTATTTACGTGTTTTATTCATGTTTTTTAACTAATTTCTCTCTAGTGTCTAGGCCTAGATATGTTATGCTAGTTAGTGTGTTTCTTTCATTTTGTTTTCATTTTGAAACTAACACAATACCAACCATCCTATCTTGAGTCAAATTCCTAGATCACAGTTCACAATCACACTCTTCATTATATATCATTGTAAAAATAAATTTCTTGTTGATTCTTCTCATTCAAGTCTTCCTTGGGGAATATTCCCATATATATAAGTCCTTATCTAGTACATTCTACTGATATTGGGCACAAAGGGAAGGAGTTGAAATAGTAGTCATTGGATTCTATTGTGTGGATTCATCAATAAGATCCTTCCCTATAGAATGATCATGCTCAATTATTTCTACATTTTTCTCATCCTCTTGGTGACTTTTACTATCATCAAGGTCATCCATGCCCATAGTTGTATCTATGTCATCCACCTCTTCACTAGTGGGACTCCCAACATCCACTCATGTTTCATCAAGGGAGGATTCTTTATGATACAATGGTGAGGGATCCTTTTCCTCCATTTAATGATATACTTAAAATTAATGGGTGTTCATGCCTAATTTAGAGATGTGCCACTTGTTTTGAAAGACTTTTTTCATTACATTATACTAGCCTTACATCCTAGACTTGTTAGTGTGGGTAATAACACCAGGGCATATGAATGATTTAAACCTATCAACTAGAGAATTTTTTTAAGGTAGGTAATCCCACTTTAACTCACCATATATATACTCTAGTACACTAATTTCATCAAATACCAATAGCAAAATAATTGTGGGAAAATAGTGGGCCTTTTCTACATTTGCAATAATCCATTCTATAAAACACTAGGAATTGTTATACTTGACCCCTTTTGTTATCTGGTGGGATACATATAAGTGTTCCATATCTAATTATATCCACCTATCCACACCTCTAAGCTTAATCATATCTAAGCACATAAACACTCGAAGGGTGGGATCCTAAAGACTAACAATATACATTTCATGGCTTTACTTCTTGTACTCAAGTACCACTGCAATCTTATCAATCCATTCTTAATATTCTAAACCTCCATTGAGGTTAACACCTAAGCATTATAGATGTGTAAATTTTTTAACTCTCTAGGTAATGATCCTCATTCTTCTCCTTACAATGTATAAATAATCTTCATGAACATGGGAGATAAAAAATCGCACAGCCTCCATACCTTTTCCAAAATAAGGTAAATTAAATAATTGAAAAAAATTAGCATCATTGAGATGATTAAAAATAGTAAGGTCATAGATGAGGTCATTGTTTTGTGTTCTGACACTCAACCCTATAGTCACATTGTAACTCCACTTCATTCCCTAGTTGGTGATGATTCTATTCAAATACTTAATGAGTCAACACATTAGACTCCCACTTCTCCATGCATAATACTAACTCAAGACACTGCATTTATTTGATCAATATTGGGGGTGGGGGTAGTGTTGTTACTTTCTTATTTGCATAATATGACATCTTAGAGTCTTTAGTGTTTTTTCTCTTTGTCTAATGTGGTAAGCTTTCCTCTTGCACATAGGATTCACCAGGTACTTCTTCTCTTATCAAAATAGGCTATACTCTTGCACCCTCAAACTCTTCTTCCTCATGAATAAAAGGCAAGGGATCACTTCATTGGGACTTCTTCTTTGGCTACATCACCCTTTGATTAACTTGAAGTTTGAGGCACAACTATTTCATCATCTTGAAAGAATACGTGATTAAATTTTCAAATTCCATCGGTTCTCTTGCTTTAATGTCCTCCAATGGCTGACACTGACACCTACAAATTATAGTTCCTTCAACTACACTTTTCCAATCACTATTCCACTAGGTTATCTATTCATAATGATCACCTTACTCTATAATTTCAAATTTGTTACTGAAATTTGATAAACACTCTTATAGTAGCTTGAAAATGCTTTGATTGGCTCTATAAATTCATGAATTAGCAATAGTAAAGTTTTAAAATGATGACTATTAAAATTTTATATCTTTGAGGGGTAATCCAAATTTAATTATCAATGACCTCATCATAATTTCACTCATTAATGCTTGTAATGATATTGCCATGATGTCCATTTGGCACACTTACCATTACACACATTATTTTATCACATTTAACACATTTGTCCCATCCCATACTTTTCTCAAAGTTCATGACAACTATAAAGAATTTAAAATTTTACATTTATAAGGTGGGAACCTACTTTATTTATCTTAGCTTCTTATAGTGGTTACATGTTGTATCCTACGTATCCACTTGTCCTTATGCACTTCTACCATGCCTTATTTCTGTACACATTCCATTCTACCATTTCCTTTTCACTTTATAGCTTTCATTAATTTAAACTTCTTACCCCACACTAAATATGTTTTTGGTCTTCCATGACATGACAAAGAAAATAAGAAAGAACCAAGTATTGATCTAAACCTAATCAAAAGGCATGTAACCAATACCATGATTTATTTAAAAACAAACCAAAATCCTAAACTAATCTAGCGGCATATGACTTATTAACAAAATGGAAACATCACTTAGAATGGTAGGGGTGAAGCCAACTACCATTGACATGGCTTGGAAGGAACTAGCCATCTAACCTCTTCAAATTACATGCCCCTATGGGATGAATACTATGAATAATAAATGGACCATACCAATGAACGTGAAGTTTTCCTGAATGGTGTACAAACTTGGAGTCATAAACCAACACATGCATACTAGGAGATAAAGTCTTATTTTTAATGTCTATCATACTAGGCCATCTATTTTCATTTCTCTACTTCTTAACTCCAATTCACAAGAAAATGAGTTTCATCTAACTATAGTAAAACATCTAGGCATTCTTTCAAATATTCATCATCATCAAACTAACTAATGTGTGAAATATGTAAATAAGGTACAAGGAACTCAATTAGGAAAACAACTTAGGCACCAAAGACAAGATTAAAGGGAGTACTCTTGTTCAACCATTTATATGTGGTTTGATATGCCCATAATACTATATAAATGTGATCATCCTAGTTAGTGCAACCAAAATTATAAATATTTGTTAATGTATGACCCAAGATTTTATTTGATGTTTTAGTTATACTTTTGACCTAAGGATTATATGGTGTATTCTTGTCGTGCATAATCATAAACTCATCCAAAATAATGTGAATTGTCTCATTAAATAAATGAGTCCCATGATCTCTAGTCAAACTTACTAGACATCCATACCTTGTAATGATATTCTCTCAAATAATTTTTTTGGTAGTGGTAGTAATACAATCCCAAGTTATCATTACTTCATCCCAATGAGTGAGTTAATCAGTGGTGATAATGATATAACACACACTAGTAAGCCTTCTTATTAGAGTAATGGAGCCAAAAAAATCAATAGCCCATTTCTCAAAGGGTTCATGAGTAAGTATAAAATAAAACGGAATAACATCCCTTTAGTTTGATTTACCCACATGCTGACAGATATCACATTAGCACACATAAGCTCTAGCATCTTTAAATAAAGTGGGCCACCACAATCCAACTAATAAAACCTTTCACACTGTAGCTTCATCGATATAATGTCCTCTAATGACAAATTCATGAACCTCCTAAATAAATTTAGTGTGCTTGTGTTGCATCATGTAGCATCATAATACTTCATCCCATCTAAGCTTATAAATATCACCTCCAATGAGCTAAAAAGGAGCAACATGAATAGCCAATTATTTTTTGCTTGAGTGTTGAGGTGGGATGGTTCAAAACCTATATTAATAAAAAAAATGTGATATCTTTTAATTCCTCAGGCATGTGTGTGACTTGAAAGAGTTACACATCAGATAAGTCATATTCAATGGCACGTGATGGTTCACCAAATTAAATGCATAATAAGTGATCAATTCCATAATTAATCTTACTTTGTTTCACTCTCATAAAAAATTAAAATTCTTAAAAGAGCATAATCAATCAATAAATGTGTCCATGCAACACTGACTTATTCATGAGGTATTTAAGTGCTTCATGATTTCTAAATAAAATTAACAAGGTGGCCAATAAATATTGATGAAACTTTTAAAGTGTGTATACCATGGACAAGGATTCACATTTTCTAGTTGATTAATTTCTTTCATTTCGAGTAAGCTTATAACTAGTAAAGTAAATAGGATGATCAAGACTACCCTCATAAGGTTGTACAAGGGTAGCATCCAATTCCATGCCTAAACCATCAACATGTACATGTAAGGGCTTTATCCAATCTAGAAATTGGAGAAATGGGATAGTGATTAGCTTATCCTTGAGTGCTATAAATACCTGTTGGTGAGCATTTATCCATAATAATTGACCATTATATTTAAGTAGTTCCTCCAGTAGCGATATGATCTTAGCATATCCCTAAATGAATTTATGATAGTACCCCATGTGTCTTAGGAAGGAGTAGACCTCATGCTAGGTGGCTAGTGCTAAAAGGTGAATAATGACTGTAATCTTAGCCAAATACAGCAGGAGACAATCATGACAAATAATGTGACCCAATAAAATTCTAAATAGAGTATCAAAAACACACTTCTTCAGATTCAAATAAATCTAAAGTTATTGGTAGCACTCAAGCATGAGGTGAAGATTAGTATAATGACGATGCACCAAACCATAGATGGTCCAATCATTCAATTATACTTGAAGGAAATTAAGAATAAAATTCCTAAAAACATCTATCGTAATACATGAGAACACAACTAAATCATTATTTAAATTGACGAGCATCACATTGTAAGATAAAAAATCTCATTTAGTTACAATAGTGGTCTTTGGTTTATCTACTTCTATGATCTAGACCTAATGATGCCCAAAAAACCATCAGAGAAGGTATAAATATCTCACCAACAACTCCTAAAATTTCCTTGGTGAAAGTCATTAAAAAAGGGTCAATAACACAAGCAACATTGAGTACTTGATAGTCTACACAAATATTAATGCATCCATCCTTATTCATATTGATCACCATGGGGCTTACCCATTCAGATTCATCAATAGTAGTGATAAATATAGTGCATAGCATACTATCAATCTCCTCTTTAAATTGAGCATGAAGATTATGATTCATCCAATAAGGTCTCTTTCTATTTGGTTGAGAATCCTCAACTAAATTGATGTGCAACTTACCCAATGAATGATACACTCATTTCACCTCTATGTAATTATGTGGTAAAATGTCTTGATATTATTGTAAGAGTTAAAAAACCTTGGTGATCTCAGTATCAAACTAATAATTTCCCATAATGGCCATCTTGGTCACATCCTCTGTGTTAATATTACATTGAACTATCTCGAGTGGCTCTAAATATGATTGATGGTCATTCTATAGTGTGTCTTAGACTTTGTATTCTCTATACTAAGTATTTAAATCCAAGTGATTAATGGATAGATCTAGCAAGTCAAAACTAGTACCTTCATCAACCTAGTACACAACCTTATGTTTGTCTTTATGCATATGTTCCCTCAATGCATGGTCCAGTTAAGAGTCAATAGATGAATAAGATAAATCAAGAGTATCAAATTCTTGTAAAATGGACATGTTATCCTTGTATGTGCCATGTATATGTTGTATGCGGTCTTCAATTGGTGTTGGATCACCTGTAATAGCTTGACGGATGGCTTGCAGAGATGGGTGTAAATCAATGTGAGGTAATGAGTAATATAATGATAAAATCATATTAATATGAATGTTACTCCAGGAATCCCTATCTAGGTGTTATTATTGATGAATATACCATGCTATAGCCCAAGTGTGTAGAGTATAGTAGAATGCATGAACCCATAGATAGTCAACCAAAGATGTCTCATCTACATTCTAAAGGTTTTCACAGGCCTCAAGATGAGCTTATAGAGCATTAATACCATCATAAATTAGAGTGGTATAAATGTGATTATTGTAATGACAATGATAGTGTATAGTAATACACATTTGGTCCTAAGTGAGAAAATTATGATGGTGAGTTACCCATTCATCTTAAAAAACAAAAAGTTTCCAACTGTTACACATACTCTTGGACTTCAATTTGAATACAAAACTTGAGTGTTTGATCTAAATTTAGGGGTCATCTGGCAATCATACGTCTATGAATAAGAGGAACAAACATATGATGCTTAAGTAGATTACATAGAACATCATCTTAGCTACAAATGATGCCAACAATTCATCCAATAAGATCATATTCTCTATGATCCCAATAGTCATAAGCAATGTTGGTAGTGTTATAAATAGACTGTGTGTCCACCTAACATAATATACCATCCATACTAGGATCAAGACACTGAGTTCCTTGAGTTGTGACATTATAATTATGATTAAGGTCCTCATCAATGTTAACTGGTTCAATAAAAGGAAGCCCCTTAGTATTATCTAGGGGAATCATGAAGTGTTGATCATCATTTTCAAAATTTATGTAATGCTTTTTGAAGCTCAAGTTAGTGTTGTTTGCATAGCACCATAGACAACCTAAAAGATTCAAAAAATCATCAGCTTCAATAAAATTAATTACTTCAAATTTAGCCTTAAAAGTGACATCAAAAATGTCAATGGCGGCATCTTTAAGAACTCTTATGGGCAATGCATGAGTCTTATTAACCATGAACGAAACATGTGGATAGGGATGTAAAGGAGGGCTTCCCATATTTATCAAATCATCCTAGGTGAGTACATTTACCTCCATACTAGTGGTATACTAGTTTATCTTGAATGATCCAACAATCAACAGTTGTGTTTACTACTATTTATTTATCACACTTCGTACTAAGTTGGGCATGAGTCTCTTTTCATTGTGCATGGTTCAATCGATGACCCTTTGTAGGCTTTGGTGCTTGATAACTTACCCAATTATTTAAAAAGGGAATGATGACTTCATTAAGAATTCATTTGCATAATTCATAACTCTCATCACATGATAAGTCTTATAGAATTGAGGATTCCTACATTTCAATGCATGTAATTGTATCTCTATCCTTAAGGAAATGAATTTCACCTTGTAGCTCTTATACCAAAATCTTTATGTCATATAATATTTTTTTGTTACTAAGTATCTATGTAGTGATTCACATGAGGCTCATCTCATTTAACCTTGTCATCAAGTGTATTTTAAATTGATTGGGAAGGAACACCACTTCATGTAGTAATATTTACCATGAGACCAGTAAGAGTAGTAGGGCATAGTCTCCATTGAGCAATTAGAGTTTTTTCAATCTATATCATTATATCACCCTTATCATTCTACTCCTTGGTGATGGTGGTATATAAGTTTGGGTAATCCTATAGATGATATTCATTCTTACAAAAGGCACAAGTTGGATAAATTGGGAAGTCACACTTGTAATGCTCTAGAGACCTCTACTTGTAACATGTTCTAAGTGGAAAATGACCACATTCATGTCCACAACCATGACTTATATAAGACCACCCTCCACTATTATCCTAGTTGTTGGATATATAGGTTTGATGAGAACCACACACGTGTACCTCATTAATCTCACTAATAAGGTATAAATAATTTGGATCATGAGTATATGCATCACATATTTTATAATATGATGATACCTTTAATTGAGTACCATGTTGAAGCAGGGGAAAATTTCTCACATCATGGTCTTCTTAACAGATATCATAGGACTAATTTACCATGGTGTGAATACTCTTTCTAGGATAATTATTCCTATTATGACCTTAAGTTTCACATATAACATACCATAAAATACTGCAAGTATCTTTAGTACTATTCACAATGAGCTTCTTTGACTGAGTACTCTTGCTTTATCTTATTCACCCATTGACTCTTAATTAGACCATGCATTGAGGGAACATATACATAAAGGAAAACATAAGGTTGTGTACTAGGTTGATGAAGGTACTAGTTTTGACCTGCCAGATCTATCCATTAATCACTTGGATTTACATACTTAGTATATAGAACACAAAGTCTAAGACACAATATATAATGACTAGAAATCATATTTAGAGCCACTCAATATAGTTCAACATAATATTAGCATAGAGGATGTGCCCAAGATGGCCATTGTGGGGAATTATTAGTATTATACTGAGATCACAAAGGTTTTTTAACTCTTACAAGAATATCAAGACATTTTCCCAAATAATTACATAGAGATGAAAGGAGTGTATCATTCATTAGGTAAGATGCACATAAATTTAGTTGAGGATGCTTGACTAATTAGAAAGAGACCTTATTGAATGAATCTTAATCTACACGCTCAAGTTAAAGAGGAGATTGATAGTATGGTGTACACTATATTTATCACTGTTATTGATGAATCTGCATGGGCAAGCCCCATGGTGATCAATATCAATAAGGATGGATGCATTCATATTTGTATAGACTATCAAGTACTCAATGTTTCTTGTGTTATTGACCCTTTTCTAATGACTTTCACTAAGGAAATTTTAGGAGTTGTTGGTGAGATATTTATACCTTCACTGATGGTTTTTGGGGTATCATTAGGTCTAGATCATACAAGTAGATAAACTAAAGACCACTATTGAAAAAAAATGAGATTAATTAGCTTACAATGTGATACCCTTCAGTTTGAAGAATAATTTAGTTGTGTTCTCATGTATTACGATAGATGATTTCAAGAGTTTTATTCATAATTTCCTTCAAGTATACTTGGATGATTATACTGTCTATGGTTTAGTGCATCATCATTATGCTAATATTCATCTCATGTTTAAGTGCTATTGATAACTTTAGATTTATTTTAATCTAAAGAAGTGTGTTTTTAATACTCTATTTGGAATTTTATTGGGTCACATTATTTGTCATGATTATCTCCTAGTGGATTTAGCTAAGATTATAGTCATTATTCACCTTCTAGCACTGACCACCCAGCATGAGGTCTACTCCTTCCTAAGACACATGGGGTACCATCATAAATTCATTAAGGGATATGCTAAGATAATAGAACTATTGGAGGAACTAACTAAATATAATGGTCAATTATTATGGATAGATACTCACCAACAGGCATTTATAACACTCAAGGATAAGCTAATCACTATCCCCTTTCTCCAATTTCTAGACTAGATAAAGCCCTTACATGTACATGTTGATGGTTCAGGCATGGTAGTGGATGTTATCCTTGCACAACCTTATGAGGGTAGTCTTTATCATCTTATTTACTTTAATAGTTATAAGCTCACTCCAAATGAATGAAATTAATCAACTAGAAAATGTGAAGCCTTGTCCATGGTATACACACTTAAAAAGTTTCATCAATATTTATTGACCACCTTGTTAACTTTATTTATAAATAATGAATCACTTAAATACCTCATGAATAATTCGGTGTTGTAGGGACACATTTGTCGATGGATTATGCTCTTTTAGGAATTTTAATTTTTTATGAGGGTGAAACCAAGTAAGGTTGATTATGGACTTGATCACTTATTATGAATTTAATTTGGTGAACCATAATGTGACATTAAGGATGACTTACCTGATGTGTAACTCTTTCAAGTCACACACATGCCTGAGGAATCAAAGGATATCACATTTTTTCTTAATAAAGGTTTCAAACCATCCCACCTCAACACTCAAGGAAAAAATAATTGGCTATTCATGTTGCTCCTCTTAATCTCATTGGAGGTGATCTTTATAAGCTTGGATGGGATGAAGTATTATGATGTTGCATGATGCAACACAAGTGCACTAAATTTATTCAAGAGGTTCATGAATTTGTCATTAGATGACATTATATCGATGATGATACAATGTGAAAGGTTTTGTTAGCTCGGTTGTGGTGACCCACTTTATTTAAATATGCTAAAGGTTATGCATGTTAATGTGATATCTATTGGCATGTGGGTAAATCAAACCAAAGGGATGTTATTCCCTTTTATTTGATTCTTACTCATAAACCCTTTGATAAATGGGTTGTTGGTTTTGTTGGCACCATTACTCTAGCAAGAAGGCTTACTAGTGTGTGTTATATCATTACCACCACTGATTACCTCACTCATTGGGCTGAAGCAATGCTAACTTGGGATTGTACTACTATCACCACCACAAAATTTCTTTTGGAGAATATCATTACAAGGTATGGATGTCTACTAAGTTTGACTAGTGATCATGAGACTAATTTCTTTAATGAGACAATTTGCATTATTCTGGCTAAGTTTATGATTACACACCACAAGACTACACCATATAACCCTTAGGTCAAAAGTATAACTAAAACATTCAATAAAATCTCAGGTCATACATTAACAAAGATTTATAATTTTATTTTCACTTACTGGGATGATCACATTTATATAGATAGTATTATGGGCATATAAAACCACATATAAATGGTTGAACAAGAGTAATCCCTTTAATCTTGTATTTGGTGCCTAAGTTATTATCCTAGTTGAGTTCCTTGTACCTTCTTTAGTTATTGTGCACATTAGTTAGTTGGATGATGAGGAATATTTGAAAGCATGCCTGGATGTTTTACTATAGCTAGATGAAACTCATTTTCTAGTGAATTAGAGTCAAAGAGTGGAGAAATGGAAATAGAAGGCCTGATATGATAGACAAATTAAAAATAAGACTTTTTCTCCTAGTATGCATGTGCTGGTTTATGACTCCAAGTTTGCACACCATTCAGGAAAACTTCACGTTCATTGGTATGGTCCATTTATTATTCATAGTATTCATCCTATAGGGGAATGTAATTTGAAGAGGTTAGATGGCTAGTTCCTTCCAAGCCATTTCAATGGTAGTCAGCTTCACCCCTACCATTTTAAGTGATGTTTCCATTTTGTTAATAAGTCATTTACTGCTAGATTAGTTTAGGATTTTTGTTGTTTTTAAATAAATCATGGCATTGGTTGCACACCTTTTGATTAGGTTTAGATCAATACTTGGTTATTTATTATTTTCTTTGTCATGTCAAGGAAGAACACAAACACATTTAGTGTGGGGTAATAAGTTTAAATGAATGAAATCTAGAAAGTGCAAAGGAAATGGTGGAATGGAATGTGCACAGAAAAGGGGCATGGTATAAGTACATAAGGATAAGTGGATGCATAAGATGTAATGTGTAACCAATATAAGAATCCAAGATAAATAAATTAGGTTCCCACCTTATAAATCTAAAATTTTAAATTATTTATAGTTGTCATGAACTTCAAGAAAAGTACAGGATGGGACAAATTTGTTAAATGTGATAAAATAATGTGTGTAATGGTAAGTGTGCCAAATAAACATCATGGAAATATCATTAGAAGCATTAATGAGTGAAATTATGGATGAGGTCATCGATAATTAAATTTGTATTACCCCTCAAAGATATAAAAGTTTAACAGTCATCATTTTAATACTTTATTATTGCTAATTCATGAATTTACAGAGCCAATCAAAGCATTTTCAAGCTACTATAGGAGCATTTATCAATTTTTAGTGACCAATTTGAAATTGTGAAGGTGGTCATCATGAATATATAAAATATTGTAATAGTTATTATAGAAGTGTAGTTGAAGGAACTATAATTTTTAGGTGTCAGTGTCAGCCATTGGAGGACATTAAAGTAGGAGAGCCAAGGGAATTGGAAAAATTAATCACGTATTCTTTCAAGATGATCAAATAATCATGCCTCAAACTTCAAGTTAATAAAATGGTGATGCATATAAATAATAAGTCCCAATGAAGTGAGCCCTTGCCTTTTATTCATGAGGAAGAAGAGTCTAAGGATGAAAGAGTATAGCCTGTTTTGATCAGAGAAGAAGTACCTGGTGAATCATATGTGCAAGAGGAAAGCTTGTCACAGTAGACAAAGAGAATAAACACTAAAGAATCTAAGATGGCATATGAGGCAAATAAGAAACTAAAAATACTACCCCCACCCCTAATATTGATCAAATAAATACAATATCCTAAGTCAGTATTATTCATGGAGAAGTGGGAGTCTAAAGTGCCGACTCACTAAGTATTTGACTAGATCATCACCAATGAGGGAATGAAGTGGAGTTAAAATGTGACTATAGGGTTGAGTGTCAGAACACCAAAAATGACCTCATCTATGACCTTAATATTTTTAATCACCTCAATGATGCTAAATTTTTTCAATTATTTAATTTACCTTATTTTGGAAAGCCTATGGAGACTATGAGGTTTCTTATCTCCCATGTTCATGAAGATTATTTATACATTGCAAGGAGTAGAATGAGGATCATTGCCTAGAGAGTTAAAAAAAATTCATGTCTATAATGCTCAGGTGCTAACCTTAATGGAGGTTTAGAAGATCAAGAATGGATTGAGAATATTATGGTGGTACTTGAGTACAAGAAGTAAAGCCATGCAATGTTTATAGCTAGTCTTTAGGATCCCACCCTTAGTGTGGCTATGTGCTTGGATATTATTATTCTTAGAGGTGTCAATACATGGATATAATTAGATATGGCACACTTATATGTATCCCACTAAATGACCAAAGGGTTCAATTATAACAATTCCTAGTGTTTTATAGAATGGATTATTACAGATGTAGAAAAGGCCCACCGTTTTCCCACAATTCTTTTGCTATTGGTATTTGATAAAATTGGTGTACTAGAGTACATTTAAAATGATTTAAATTGGTCTTACCTACATAAAAAGAAGTCTCTGGTTGATAGGTTTAAATCATTCATATGCCCTGGTAATATTACCCCCACTAACAAGTCTAGGATGAAAGGCTAGTATGATGTAATGAAAAAAGTCTTTGGAAATGAGTGGCACATATCTAAATTAGGCATGAACACACACTAAGTTTAATCATATCATTAAATGGAGGAAAATGGTCCCTCACTAGTGTATCATAAAGAATCCTCCCTTGATGAAACATAAGTGGATGTTGGGAGTCCCACTAGTGAAGAGGTGGATGACATAGATACAACATAGGGCATGGGTGACCTTGATGCTAGTAAAATTCACCAAGAAGAGGAGCCAAATGTAGAAATAATTGAGCATGATCCTTCTATATGGAAGGAACTTATTGATTAATCCACATAATAGAGTCCAATGACTACTAGTTTAACCCCTTCCCTTTGTTCCTAGTATCACTAGAACATACCAGATAAGGACTTATATATATGGGAATATTCCCCAAGGAGGACTTGACTAAGTAAACTCAACAAGAAATTTATTTTTAAAATTATATATAATGAAGAGTGTGATTGTGAACTCTGATCTAGGAATTTGACTCAAGAGAGGATGGTTAGTATTGTGTTAGTTTCAAAATGAAAACAAAATGAAAGAAACACACTAACTAGCATAAAATATCTAGGCCTAGACACTAGGGAGAGATTAGTTTAAAAAATGAATAAAAAAATAACTAATATTCAAAATAAACCCTCTTTTACCTTCCTTGGATGCTCTAAAATGCTTGTTGTAGTGGCTTGCTCAGATTGTGCTCATGAAGTCTTTATCAAAAGAGGTTTGGCTATCTCCTCTTCTCCTTGGCACCTTATGGCTTTCGCTTGGCTTGGATTGGAATAAATTTGTCATGATATCACTAATTTCAATATATTTTGGAATCATTTATGCATTATAAATTTTCATTATCAATACTTTTAACTCAATAGGCAAGGCCTCTTATTTATAGAGTTTTGAGATTGCTCAAAATCAACCTAAACCATCCATATTGAGATGAAGATGTGTAGTTGAGAATTAATTCAATTTTTATACTTAAATTTGATAAATAGAATCATCAATATTTTGGATAGAGGAACAATTAAGAGGCATGGAGGGCTTTGATGAAGCATGGGAGTCATGAATCATGATATTTGTGGCATTTATAGCCTTAGGATGTCTTCCCAAGAAATGAGGTCACTTGATGATGCAGATATTCAATATTCATTTCTAAAAATAAGTATTCAACAAGTTTACATGGAATTATTAATTAGGCTCTAATTTGGTTTAATTAACTCTTAAGCATGATTAAGCACTTTGTGCACAAATTACCTAAATTGATCATAATGCCTTATTATTGGTCCAAAATTTGACTAGGTTAGAATTGGAGGTCAATATTAGATGAATTAGATCCATTATCCCATTTATGATGTTACAAAAAATAACAAATACATGCATCTCGTACAATAAATTTGATAAAAAAAGAGTAATCTAGAGCACCCAGGTGCAAAATTGGTATTCTGACTCAAAATGAAATGATCAAAGTTAGCTAGCCTATAAATTGCATTACCCCATTTTATGATAATATAGCCAACATCAGCACTTGAATATGTTAGTTTCAACTCATTTAATTAATTTTAGTGTTTTTAGGCCAAATTATGCATTTTGGGTGGAAATTGGTCAAAACCTTGATTAGAGGTTATCGGTGGCCAAATTTAGGTGTCTATAGTTTACCCCTATTTGGAAATGTATTGAAATCTATAATCATAGTAAAATCTTCTCAAATAATGAAAAGGTTTTGTATGCCTACAACTACAATGATAATAAACTAGTTGTATGATGCCCCCTTGAGGGAATGGTTGGCACAAGTAGGTCAACAAATGGTCCCTCGATAAGAAGTAAAATGAGGGGACCAAAAAAATGAAAGATGATGGGGTGAAAATACAATAATTTTGAAAAATTAGTCAAAATCACTAAGAATATAAGTGGGATGGTGTATATAATTTTCCCAAAGGTAGTTATAAGCATTGTACCCCAATAGTGGTAACATGGTATGATAACACAATGATTTACCCAAAGGCGGTTATAATCATTGAGAAGATGGAGTTACCCCAATTAGGATAGATAAACAAGATAACAACATGCCTCTGTATGGGTATAAAAAGTAATGTGGTGATAACACAATGATTTACCCAAAGGCAGTTATAATCATTAAGAAATGCAAGTGGGACAGTGTGTAATGATTTTCCCATAGACAGCTATAATCATTGGACCCTAATTATGGAAAACATGATTGATTGATTGATTGGTTGATTGATGATGGTAACTTAACACATAGGTTAATAATGAATTGGAATAACCTACTAGTAGGGAGTTGCTCATAATAACTAATAAAGGTTGAAATTATTTCATGGTTAATTACTCTATTTGGGATATGATTAGAATTGAATCAGGATGTCAGTGTTGAAGAGATGTTGATGCTACCATTGTTGAATAAACTTCTTGAAGCTGAGGTTTATTATAGCACATGCCAATAGGCATCATGGTATAAGATCATGAGGACTTGGTTAAAATATGCATAAGGATTGACTTTCAAAATCCAATACTCAAATATAAAATAATGCACCAATGATAAAAACCATGATGATAATGTAAACATATGAATATGGATGGATTTGAGTATAAGTGTGGGCAAGGAATCACCCAATGAACACACAGATTGAATCAAGGAAACAGTGTTGAAAGCAAACAAATAGGTAGATAAACAAAATAAGCAAAAACAAACAAACAAATAATGCAATAGAAACCATAAGAACATGGCCTCTACAAAATTGGTGACAACTTAACAAACAAACAAACAAAGTGGGGGAATAGAAGAAAAGGAAGGAGATGGCTGAGTTGTCTCCATATGCACTAGGCAAGTGGACGATGCATACATAGTTCCATAGATGTAATATCCAATAAAAAACTTCAGGCCGAATGTAGTTCTCCTAGGGAATGGGAAGAATGTGATAAATGATGAAAACAAAAACAATGGATTTGATATAAGAATAGGAATGGTCTTAAAAAATGGTAAGTGTGTGAGAGAAAAAGGCCAAAAAGGATGTGGAAACTAAGAAACAAGTGATTTTTATTGCAACTTAGTAAGGGTTCCTAAAATCCTTAAGGCAAAGAAATGGTCAATATTTTTGGTTTTTTATAATGATTTTACAAAAAAAACTAGACTTTTTGAAGTATCTTAACTTGATCAATAATGATGAGACACTAAATGGTTCAAGCTAACAAAACAGTGAGAGCATTCAAACTTAGGTTACTCGTAAAATGGTGAGAGCATTGAAACTTAGGTTGGTCACAATACGATGAGAGAATGTAAACTTAGGGTGCTCATAAAATGGTGAAAGTGTGGCTTAGGTTACTCATAAAATGGTGATAGTATGGCTTAGGTTTATCATAAAATGGTGAGAGTATTTAAACTTAAGTTTCTCACAAAATAGTGAGAGCATTGAAATTTAGGTTGCTCATAAAATAGTGAGAGCGTGGTGGAAAAGGTGACTGAGCTGACCTCAACAAGTATCAAGATTTGCCTAAATAGTCCAAAAGTAGGACCTCAAGTCACTATATTTCTACCCTTACAATGGAGGAATTCAACTAGTGTAGCAGTCAATTCAAACAAAATAGGCACAGTTGGTAAAAATGCATTGTTTGGCATAGGAAGGGGTAAGTTGTTATGTCAAGGCTTAATAAACAAATGTTTCCCCTAGTTTGCCCATAGGTGGTTATAACTAGGACATAATGGCATAGATCAATGGTACTAATTTTTCCAAAGGTGGTTATAATTAATAACAAGACTAATGATAAGAAAGGAATAAAAAATGAAGGATGCAACTACCAAAACTTTTGTCATACTACTCCAAAATATAATTTTTATCTAAATTACATGGAACAACTGATGAAACTGATCAAATTATTTGATGCTAAAAATGTATAATTAATGGAAAAAAACAAAGGTCGAATAGGCTAGGCTTTAGAACACACTTGGTTGATATAACGGGATGGTAAAGCAAATGGAAGGGCCAAAAGGAATTATAAGAATGATACTTATACAAAGAAGAATAGTGATAAAATGGCACAACATGAAATGGTCCTTACAAATAATATACCTTAGCACTCAAGAATAGTACCACTTGAGGTGAATAATATTCATCAGCTCAATAATTTCATCTCCATCTAGTGTGGCAAGCCTATATGCTCTTGATCCATAATATTTAGTAATGATGGAAGGCCCTATCCAATTTGGTTTGAATTTACCTTTATGATTATTTTTAGTCATGGTATTCTTTTGGTTTTTTTTAAAACCAAGATCACCAAATTCAAATGTTCTATACTTGACACATCAATTGTAGTGGCATTTGAGTTAATTCTGATATGCTTTAAGATTGTTGAGTGCAACTGTGCATTTTTCATCAAGTAGATCTAACTCTTGCAGGTGAGCTACTTAATAGTCATGATCATCTAAGACATTCTTGAAATATATGCTTAGTGAATGCAACTCAACCGCAATGGGAATTATGGATTTTGTACCATAAACAAGTGAATATGGAGTGGCTCCTATGGGGTTATGATGATTGGTATGATATACCTAAAGGGTATGGAATATTTGTAGGTGCTAATCAAGACCGACATCATTGACAATCTTTCTAAGAATATTCACAATGGTTTTGTTCTATGCTTCAGCATGGCCATTACCTTGAGGGTAATATGTTGTAAAAAAATGTTTTGTGATGTTATATTCGGTACATATCTGGTCTACATCCTTGTTCTTGAATGATCCTCTATTATCAAATATAATGTCAGAGGGGATACCATAGCAGTAAATGAGATGGTTGACAATGAAGTTGGAAATTTGCTTTCTAGTCACATGAGGGGTATAGCTTCAACCCACTTAGTGAAATACTTAGTGGTGGTAAGGATATGTTTATGGCCATTAGAAGAAGTGGGGTTGATTTTCCCAATGAGTTTGAGTCCCCATGTAATAAATGGACATGGTGTCAACATTGGTTTTAGAGTTTATAATAGGGCATGAATCAAATTAGCATGTTATTGACATTTGTATCCATCACGGGCCAATAATAACTAGTATACAAGAGCTTTTTGGACATGGTTTCCCCACTAGAATGAGATCCGCATACTCCTTCATGAACTTCTCTTAACGCTAGTGTATACTCTACTAAAGTTAAACAATGAAGTAGAGTTCCATCAAAATTATGGCAGTAAAGGGTGGATCCAAGTAGAGTATAATTAGCGGAGTGATGGATAAAGGATTTGGTTTGTTTTTGAGATAGGTTAGGTGGTATAAATCGATCATGAAAGTATTTGTAAAGGTCTAAGTACTAGATAAAATTAGGACCAACAATATCACAAATCATTATAACAGTTGGAGGTTCATGGGCTGGTGCAAACAAATTCTCAATATGGAATCAATATTCTCTAGCTTTGTCTATTTTTCAAATCAAAGATTTGATAGTATCCATGGCATATACAGTTCTATTACTAGCCCTTGGTATATGCTCAAATTGAATGTCAATAATTTGTCACTTGAGAGTGTAGACCATAGCTTTATATGGAACCAACTTGTCATCTTTGGTTTGAAAATGGTTTGTGACTTGATTGATGATTAACTGAGAATCACCATAAACCTTTAGATGAGATATATTCCATTGTACTACTTATCAAAGTCCTATGATAAGTGCTTCATACTCAGCCATGTTTTTTATACAAAGAAAACTAATTCTAAATGATTTAGGGATTAGATCCCCCTATGGTGTAATAAATAAGAGGCTTACCCCTAAACCATGTTTAGTAAATAAACCATCAAAATACAACTTCCAGTGCTTCTCCTCAAGAGGTGTGTCAATTATGGTCATTATGGATTCATCATAAAAATGAAATATGAGTGGCTCTATGTCTGCAAGGGGTACTTCAACAAGTTGATTTACAAGGACCTATCCTTTGATTACCATTTGATTGACATATTCTATGTCAAACTCACTAAGAACCATGATCCATTTGGCCATTCTACCTTAGAAAGTTTTTCTAGATATTATATACTTGATTGGATCTACGTTTGAAATGACCATGGTCTTATTGTTCAATATGTAATGGTACATTTTTTGAGTTGTGAAGACCATGGCTAGACAAGATTTTTTTTAGATGTATATTTGTGTTCATATATGACCAAGGTATGGCTTAATTAGTATATTGTATGCTCTTTTCCATTGTTATCATGTTGAGCCAAAAGTTCCCCCAAGGCATTGTTAGTAGCTGATAGATACAACAAGAATGGTTTTCCTAGCATAGGAGGTAACAAAACATGTGGATTAACTAGATAGTC
The DNA here is from genome assembly GCA_037957365.1 of Torreya grandis. NCBI lineage: Eukaryota > Viridiplantae > Streptophyta > Pinopsida > Cupressales > Taxaceae > Torreya > Torreya grandis. The sequence continues at coordinate 2,318,480 of JARHVA010001577.1, forward strand.
TTTGAGTTGTTGAAAATCTATTTGGTAGTGGTCATCCCAGTAAAATGAAACTCCCTTCTTTAGAAGATGTGTAAATGGATGACACTTATCTGCATGTTGAGAGATGAAGTGTCAGATTGACTGGATTTTACCTTGTAAACTATGGAGATGTTTCAAATTGGTTGGTGGTGGCATCTTAATTATAGCATGGACTTTGGTCAGATCGAATTTAATGCCCCTATGAGACACAATGAAGCCAAGTAAATTCCCTAAGATTACTCCAAACACACATTTATTTGGATTAAGTCTAACTTTGTACTCCTGTAGTCTTTCAAATATCTTACGTAGTACCATTAGATGGTTAGCTCAAGGTAACAAAATAGGTGGATTAACTAGATAGTCCTTGAGTTGTTGAAAAGATATTTGGAAGTGTTCATCCTAGTGAAATGTAAATCCCTTATTTAGAAGATGTGTAAATATATGACACTTGTCTGCTAGCTGAGGGATGAAGTGTTAGATTGACTGGATCTTACCTGCAAACTATGGAGTTATTTCAAATTGGTTGGTGGTGGCATCTTAATTATAGCATGGACTTTGGTTAGATCAACTTCAATGCCCATATGAGACACAATGAAGGCAAGTAATTTCCATGATATTACTCCAAAAACACATTTATTTAGATTGAGTCTAAATTTGTACTCCCATAGTGTTTCAAATATCCTATGTAGCACCGCTAGATGGTTGGCTCTAGTCTTGTAACAAAATAGGTGGATTAACTAGATAGTCCTTGAGTTATTGAAAAGTTGTTTGGCAGTGGTCATCCCAATGAAATGTAACTCCCTTCTTCAAAAGATGTGTAAATGGATGAAAATTATCTGCTAGTTGAGAGATGAAGTGTTAGATTGACTAGATCTTAACCTACAAACTACGAAGTTGTTTCAAATTAGTTAGTGGTGACATCTTAATTATAGCATGGACTTTGGTTGGATCAACTTCAATGCCCCTATGAGACACAATGAATCTAAGTAACTTCCTTGAGATTACTCCAAACATGCATTTATTTGAATTGAGTCTAACTTTATACTCCCATAGTCTTTTCAAATATCCTACATAGCACCGCTAGATGGTTGGCTCGAGGTAACAAAATAGAGAGATTAACTAGATAGTCCTTGAGTTGTTGAAAATCTATTTGGTAGTGGTCATCCTAGTGAAATGAAACTCTATTCTTTAGAAGATATGTAAATGGATGATACTTGTCTTCTAGCTGAGAGATGAAGTGTCAGATTGATTGGATCTTACCCTACAAATTGCAAAGTTATTTCAAATTGGTTGGTGGTGGCATCTTAATTATAACATGGACTTTGGCTAGATCGACTTCAATGCCCCTATGAGACACAAGGAAGCCAAGTAACTTCCCTAAGATTACTCCAAACACACATTTATTTGTATTAAGTCTAAATTTTTACTCCCATAGTCTTTCAAATATCTTATGTAATACGGCTAGATGGTCGGCTCTAGTCTTGTAACAAAATAGGTGGATTAACTAAATAGTCCTTGAGTTGTTAAAAAGCTATTTGGAAGTGGTCATCCCAGTGAAATATAACTCCCTTATTTAAAATATGTGTAAATGGATGACACTTGTTTGCTAGTTGAGAGATGAAGTTTCAGATTGACTGGATCTTACCCTACAAATTGTAGAGTTATTTCAAATTGGTTAGTGGTGGCATCTTAATTATAGCATGGAATTTGGCCAGATCAACTTGAATACCCCTATGAGACAAAATGAATCCAAGTAAATTCCCTGAAATTACTCTAAAAACACATTTATTTGGATTGAGTCTAACTTTATACTCCGATAGTCTTTCAAATATCCTACTTAGCACCGCTAGATGGTCGGCTCTGGTCTTGGATTTTCCTAATATGTCATCGACATAGTCTTCAACAATATCATGCATAATATCATGGAATATGATAGTAATTTCCCTTTGATATGTATCTCCAACATTCTTAAGACCAAATATCATTACCTAATAACAAAATGTTCCCCATGGAGTGGTGAATGCTATTTTATGTTAGTCTTCTAGTGCTATTTTGATTTAGTTGTATCTTGAAAATCCATCCATGAGTGAAAGCATTTCATAACCCACTATGAAGTCAATTATCATATCAATATTAGGTAATGTAAAGTCATCCTTAGGACAATCTTTGTTTATGTCTTGGAAATCAGTATAAATTCAAATTCCTTCAAGATTTTTGCTAACATGCACAACATTAGTTATCCATTCTGAGTAGTCAATGGACCAGATACATCCTACTTCTATGATTTTTCTAACTTTTTCTTTACCAAGACAAAAATATGAGGATGAATCTTACGTAGTTTTTGTTTCATTGGTTTGGCATCAAGATTAACCATAAGGTGGTACAGAACCAAGGCAGGGTCCAAACCTAGCATGTCAAAACAAGCCCATGCAAAGATACTTATAAATTCTCTCAACAAAGCTGTAAATACTTCACTTTCATCCTTAGAGAGGGACATGCCTAATTTTACCCATTTTAGGTTTGATTGAGTCTCGATGTTTACCTCTATTATATATTTGACTAGAAGGGTTGAACCATCTTCTAGGATAGTAGGCAAAGACTTGAACTATTAGACTATATCAGGGTCTTCTATTAAGACTTTCTCTTCAACATCTCCTAGGCATGATGAATCTGAGTCCCCCAGTGGTAGATTTGGCCATGTGACAAAAATAGTTATAAATTCTTAAATAATTTTATCAAACACTTGTTATTACTCAAAACCAAAATTGGATGCATAGACAAGTTCATCATTAGTGGTCTCCTGGTCTAAATTCAAAGAAGAATGAACACCCCCATCTAATGGCATCTAAAATAGGTTTACACCACTAGACTAGCCTTTATCTTTACTTTTTCCCTGGTCAGAAAACACCTCAAAGAGGTTTTCACTTTGGGACCTCAATATTTTATTTATTTGTTTTTGACTAAGGGTGTTCACCTAATCTCCAAAATAGGCTTCAAGATCCAATGTAATTGAGAATCCTAATTTATGATCTCACAACCAAACATTGTCTCTAAGACCTAGAAATTCAAAGAATGTCTCATTGTTATGAAACTCACCAATTGAAAAATTTGATTCTTGTTGGTTCCAATCTATCGATTGGGGATAATATAATGGAAATGGGTTGTGATGAATGACTAGGGTAAGGGTAAAAATGGTATTATTATCAAATAGGTTAGTCTTAGCTAGGTCATTAAAGGTGAGGCTATGATCAGACTCTGTTTCACTGTCAGCATCATCATTACTATCCATCGATGATGGAACTCAAATAAGATATGTGGGGTCACTTCTAGGTGGTTTAAATCCAAGTCCATAAGGTCTTTTATACTTAGTCATGAAAATTGGCTTAATGGTTCCTTTTTTATTTAGTCTAAGGCCTCCTCCTTCATAATATTTATGCTCCATAATCTTATTGGGAATAGGATACTTTGTACTTTTATAAAAATCAGCTTGGTTGTCATTGTACAACCATGATTCATCCCCTTCAAGAGGGTCTAGTTCTAAGATAGATGTTGGTACAAACATGATAGGGCCCTTAGCTTTGTTATTTTATTTCCAATGCATGTGTGGGGTATTTTTAGGTTGTCCAAATGTCTTTGGATTCTAAGGAAGATTATCAATATGGAAGCTATCATGGGTCACATATTCCCCTAGGCCATTATCTGAAATGGTGAAATGATTGGAATCTTTAGGAGGTGGCATGTGGGAAAGGAAATATAAGGTATTAGGATCTATGCAATTATCCTATGGAGGATCAATAAGTATGGTATTTCATTTATCATACTTAGAACTCAGATTCATGTCATATTGGTAATTGTAGCTTTGAAACTCAATCTCAAGATATTTCCAATGTTCATATGGGTGTAAATCTCTTGGAATATTCACTTCCATCCTTGAGTGAGAAAACTTGATACATTGGTGCAACATTGATGGGACTACATGAATCTCATGTAACTAAGGCATTCCTAGAAGCATATTATATGACAACTCAAGATCAATCACATGGAAAAGTGTATCATGGATTAAAGGCCCAATGATAACTAATAAGCTAAAGTTGTTTTGCGTTCTCTTTCCTAATTATCATAAGCTTTGATAGTTATCATTTCTAGTTGGAGATCTACCATTGTGTACCCAAGAAGCTTGATGAACTTTAGAGACACTATGCTGAGGCTTGATCCATTGTCTATAAGGACACATTTCACTTTATGTTTATTTATATAAACTTATATGTATAATGGATTATTATGGAGCGGGCAAAGGGAAGACATATCACTTTGGTTGAATGTGACTTGTTGGGCTGGAGCTAGGTGTCAAACCAAAGCTTGAAATTTATCTGGGGATATGTCACTATCAATAGTGGATTGGGTTAAAAACTCATTAAAAATTTTCTTGTAGATTGTTGATGTTCATAGAAAATATAAAATATAAATATATGTTGATGTCTTTTAAAATTGTTCCACAATATCAAACCTCTTGTCTTGGTCATTGGTGAATGGTTTATTCTAAGGTTGAATGGTAGGCAAAGTGGAAAAAGGTTATGGGCCTGGGATATTAATCTTTGACCTCCAAGCTATGATAGAAAAATCAATATTAGATGGTGGACCAAAATTGTTAAAAAATGTTGTAAATGGTTTGGCACCAGATAAGACAAGTCTCAGTTCCCAGTGCACTTGTATGTGGTCACGTGGTAAGGGCAAGTTATCGGTATAAGATCCAAAAGTGAAAGTCTCAATTTTTTGGTTCACCTATGTGCATTTCTAGGTCAAATAAGGATTATCCATGCAATTTGGTTGAGTGGTATTGTTTAGCAATGGTCTAGATTTATTAATGCTCTGTCTAGGATTAATGGAGATGGTATTAACACTAACCCCTATAATATGACCTACAATCTTGTTGTAGTCATGTGTAATTGCATGGTAGGTTTATTGGTTGTTACCATTATAACTTTTATTTTGTCCATTATTTTGATGTTGTGGGTTCTATTATTGATTCTACTAATTATTTTGGTTCAGCCTTTGATTTTGATACTATTGATTTTGTTGTTACACCGGCTAGTGTTGTTGTTGCTAATTGTTATGTTGTTGTTGTGTGTTATATTGGGTAAAGGGGTTTTGAATATCCTAAGAGTTTTATTAGAGGTAGAAATATCATTATCAAATGTTATCTCCACATTCTCTAACATATTCTCAATCAAATGCTTGATTTGCACACATCTTCATATATTATGCTCATTGACCTGATGATATTCACAAATTTCATTTTCATGGTACCAATAAAGATAAGGAATGCGTTATGGATAATGATTTGGTATATTCTAACTAATTAGATTAGCAGTATCAAGTTTATGAAATATAGATTTAATAGGCTCTCCTAGGTTAAAGATATGATGCATAGGCATAGTTCTTCCTAGAGGAGAGGTCTATAATGGTAAAGGTTGCTACATTTATTGTATGGGTCTTAGTTTTTGTGCTTGTAGTGTTGGTTAGAGAGGTTTTTGGGAAGGAGTAAGCTAAAATGGTCGTGTAAAAAATGTTTGCACTATTTGGACATGATGTGACTTGGTTACTCTATTACCCACAAAATTACTATTATGATTTAATTGCTTTGGTCTATCTTGGTTATTAGCCTATGTTAGTTATGATGCTTACGCTTGGATTGGTTGTTGGTTTTGGACACTTCCCTTATTGGTACCTTGATTTTGATTAGTTGATGTAAGCTTGATGATCCCTTTATTAATAAGGGCTCACTCAATCAACAAGCCTTTGTAGATTATCTCCTTGAAATTATGTGTACATTGTAGTTACAGATGATAAGTTATCCCACTATGAAAAATTTTAGTAAACACAACAACTAATTGTTCATCTAGTAAACTATGGGTGAATTAGTTTGCAAGGGCTCTCCATCATTGTAGATAAATTACAAAACTCTTACCAGCCTTTTGTTTTTCTTATGTTAAGTCAACCAATGAAATCTCATGTTCAAGATTATAGGAAAAGTGTTCCATAAACTTATTGAAAAGATCAATAAAATTTGTTATTGAATTCTTGGGCAACTTTAAAAACTACTCCAGGGCTTGTCTAGCCAAGCTCCTTAGAAACAACAATAAAAGGTATATATCGTTATATGCCACTAGTTGACATGCGACAAAGAACTCGATTAAATGGGCCTTAGGGTCACCTTTCCCTTTATATTTTTCAAATTTTGATGGTTCATATCATGGATAAAATGGTATCTACAAGTACTCCATGTTGAATGGATAAGAACACATGTCATCCAACATAAACTTTTTAGTCTGTTTCCCAGCCTGAATGGTAGCAATTACATCTTTCATCTATAGCAATTCTTGGGATAGAGAACTGGAAGGAACATTGGTTTAAGAGAGAATATTGGTTTAGGTAGATGGTTAGGAGGTAAAAAGTGGGACACTTTGACTAGGGTATGATGGAGATATCTATTAGGGTAACTTGGTTTGGTTGGGAAATAGACCAAGAATATACATACATGGATTAGGATATACTTGAAATTGCACATTTGGTTGTGTAATATTCTAGTTTGGGTTGGCTATTAAGGTTTGACTTAGAGGATTTTTTGGTTGGGATGGAGGGATACAACTATACTATGCTTTATGTGGTTGAAAAGGGACATGTTGTTGACTAATCGAACCTTGTTATTGAGTGGGAACTTGTGAACCAAGACCTTGTCTCTGAACTTGTGGCACATTCTGAACTGATTGTTGTCTAGTAGGTACTTGAGAAACATGAGAGCCTCCTTTTTGCATGAATCCTTGTTGTAAATCAAAATCATGTTTAATATTTGGCATCTGTCACTAACCAATATTTACACATTGTTGGCTAGGCTAGTCATCATTTTGTTTTGGATTTGTACACTGGTCTGCGATTGAGGAGGTGTATTTGCCACTATCTGACAAGGTATAACATTAGTTTCCCCTTGTTGAGGTGGTAATATATTTGACCTCTATTGTGTATTAATTTATATTATTTATGTTATTGTGTAATAATACTCATCCCTTATTCAGAAGGAGTAGGATTCATCACATTCTATTATTGAGGTGTGACACTGGGTATTGTTTGACTACCTAATCCTATTGGTTGCACAGTTGATGAAGCAGTTGGTTGAGGTTGGGATGTAAAAAATCCTACTCCCTAGTATGATAGTCCACTCATGGTATTAACTACAGGAACATTTTTTTATTAGTTATTTGTGCATTAGTACCACTATGATTTGGATTGGATGTTGTTTGCACATTGTCCACTATATTTTGTTCACTATTATGCTTAGAAGTAGAAGACACTTCTTTAATAATGGGAATATGTATCAAGTTGTCTACCAAAGTTTTTTTCATGAATGGGTCTGAACTCTGATTGTCTTGACCAGTTAACTCTCTTAAAACTCTTGTTGAAGGAACTAAGTCAATAAGAGGTTTTCTCACCATGTTCATCTAATTGAAATTACGTGTTAGATTCAGGCAAGTTTGATATAACATATACATTTGGTTAAAGTGGTCTTCCATAAGGTTTTTTCCTATATTAGGCATATTATGGTCTTGATATGATGTTTGGACTAGAGCTAAAGGATTTCTAGAAGAAGCTTGTTGATCATAAATTATGTTGTGGGGCATTCTTACTAGGCTTGATAAATTCTCATGAGGGAAGTTTGCTGGAAAATTGGCCCCTACCTGCTATGGATCTAACCAAAATATCATATTTTTAATCCAATAAATGATGTTCAAACAAAAATGGGTCATATGTGGAAGGCATATTAGTAAAGCATGACTATTAAATAATTAGATCATTAGTTGTGGGTATTGGAGCTAGTTATTATGCAGTTTGTTCTTGGTTTTATTTTGAATAAGGTGGTGTATTAACCAAATAGTTATCCAATGGATCTTGGCTTTATGCCCCTAATTGAGTATTATAAGAGGGATAAGGATCCATATGATAATAAATATTATCTGTGTAGGGGTCTTGCACCATTTCTTCCTACACAACCACATTACTAATCCTTAGATTATACATGAGTCCACTATGAGTATAGGAATACATGTTGGGATCCATAGTCAATGCTTTACAATAGAAAGGGAAGAGAGTTCTACAAACTTTAAAAAAACAATGTCTAAAAAGATGATGTTTAAACTTGGTCTAGATACATCAAAAGGATCAAAATGTTTATGCAAATATTTGTGATAACACAAGCTAATGTTAAGTGTCTAATGTTACACATCTTACAAAAAAAGATTAAGTAAATGAACCAAAAATATAAATACCAAAAACTAAGGTCAAAGTGTTTCAAATCAATATAATCTATGAAATTAAAAGTTGTTAGGTATTTTGGCCAAACGCAACATCAAAAGGTAGGCTCAAACAAGGCATGTACTAGGACTCTTAGCCAAATGGCATCAAAAACTAGACTTTGAAAATAGATGAAATTTTTAATCTAATAGATTTGAAACACTTATAAAAAAACATTGGGCATTTGATTCTTAGACATGGACTTGATAAAATAGGTATAATGTATGAAACAAAAGACACTTTAGAGATAGTTTATTTTTTTACAAATAATGGTATAAAACTTGGTTCTTTTGACAAATAAGCTAGACAAAAGTGAACAAAATAACTATGCTAGACAAAAGTTCATAAAAGTATACTTGGATTGGTTTGAAAATTTAGGAACAAAGTTTAACTCTATGAAAGAGGGATTATGAAACAATATCTGAAATTTTTTGGGTAGCGTAACAGTGTTAGACTACCTAAAAGATGTGACAAAATGCTTGTTTTAAAAAAAAAGCATTTCAAAATGTAATGCTTGTTTCTAAGGCAATGATAATTTCTTATAAATTTGATATCATAACACTACCTTTCTTGACTCAAAATGTTGTGGTGTATAGACTCAAATTGCAAGTGTTTAGCACAAAATGACTTAAGTCTATCAAATGGTAATAACAATCATGAGTCTTAAATGGCCTTCAACCCAAATTGGAAATTAAACCTAAGTTCCCTCAAGTTTAGTGAAAATGGCAAACCCACTTAACACATCAACCCTATGAACTTATAAAGGTGTAATTTTGAATTTAGATTTTAAATGAAGGACTTAAACAACTTTGACAAAGGTCTAGACTCAATTGGGCAACATAACTGCACCAAAGTGGATGATATGACTCCATGTTTTGATGAACTTTGAACAAGGCAAATTGATGATTTCACATGGGAAACATAACACCTCTTTGTTTAAATGAAAATGAGGACCATGTGTTTTGGTTTATATTTTTTATTTACACCAAGTTTTGACTCCAAACAAGACTTTAATCTAGGACAAAACCAACTAATTAATCGCTCTTAGATCCTAAACTGACAAGGTTGTTTGGTATTGTTTAAATCCATAAATGTACATCATTTAAGAGGATTTTAAGTGTTCATTCAAAAGTAAATGTGCATTATATATTACGGTTTTTACACCCCCCCTTCTCTCAAATGACAATACTACAACATGGACCTTGAGGTGCACCTTGCACCAACAATACTTCTATGACAAGTGGGGATTTGTCTAAGATCTACAAGTTTTTGAATGTTTTAGGGGAATTAATTGCATAATGACTTTTACATCAAACAATACAAAAAAAAAAGAATAGATTTTGGGTTTGTATCACTTGGCTTGTTTCAAAAAGGTCTAGTCCTTTTTGTAACCACTACATCCTACTATTCACTTAGTTTAGTACGATATCCAAAGTGTCACTACATAATGTGTGCAACTCTAATATGGAGCTAAATAAAGTCAGTGTTAGGAGGTAAAACCCTAGGTTAAAGCTTCCCTAAAGAATTCATGGGGGGTAATGATTTCTCCCTCATAATCCAAGTTTACATGAAATAAATAAAGCATAAAATAAAAAGACTTTAGGGTCATTGTTAAGGTCACCTAATACTTTTGTGAGTTTTTGGGGAGTGCTTTAGATGACATTTTTTCTATGCCTTAGACTAGGAAATTTGAAAATAAGGAAATCACTTTTGATTCCAAGGGTTCCCTAAAGGGTACAAATGGAAGAGCATACATGCAACATCCTTGTATTTTTTGAAAACAAAGTGATAATTGAAATAAGTAGTGAACATAAAAGCTTTGAAAGATGAGTTCATTTTTAAGCCCCAAATCAAAAGGTGTGGTGGTGTTCTTTTGAGCCTTCAGTCTGAAGTTGTAACTTTGAAAGCCTAAATTATCAAAACATTTACTTAATCACCTAAATTTTTAATTAATCACCAAAAACAAGATTCTTAATTCATTTTAAAATCATGCCAAAGATGTCTTAATAGCATGCTTTAACAAATTCCAAGTTCGTTGATTATCTGTCTACCCTTAAGGCATCACCCCCAAAACAAATATGTTAGGTTAGACAATGTGGCAAAAATATAAAGAAAATATTAAATAAATAATAATATTAAATAAATGAATACCTGAAAACAACAAATTATAAGGCTAAAAATAAAATATAACACAACACATAAAACCCTATATATAAAATATAAAAACCTGTAGTTAGTATTTTTAATATAACTTTTAAAATATATATAAATTTTTTACAAAATTTGAGAATTTGTCAATAAATCCAAATATCACATTAAGAAATTTTTTAAATCCAAACAGTCAATACAAAAAAAATTATCAACTCTGTTCTAACCATTTTTACTAGAAAAATAAAAAATAGAAAGTGACAGTTACTAAAACAGCTATAACTTCTAAAATATAAAGAATTTTTTTTTTAAGTTTTATAACATATCAATGAAATATTTAGATATATGAATAAAAAAATTTATACAAAAATATTAAGTAAATAAAAAGTTATGACTTATTTATTGGTCATTTTTATTCAAAGCAAAAACAACAATAAAAAAAGAATCAAAACTATGAAACACAAAAAAGTTTATGTATTGCAATCTCATGAAGATGGTCTCACCAGGTGTGATATTATTTGAACTATTAATTTGACTCAAGATAGGTGTTATTATCTTGTTATTGACAAAATGAAATCAATTTGAAAAACCAACACACTAGCTAGCATACATCTCTAGGCCTAGTTATTAGGGAGAGCTTAGTGAGGGAAAGCCATTTGAGAACACAACTAAAAATGGAAATAAATAATAAATATGAACAAAAAACACCAATTTCTTACCAAATCCTTGATTTATCTGAAATTATCCTTCTTTGGCTTGCTCATCTTGTGCTTCAAGAGATCTTCTTCAATGGAGTGTGGCTACCTTCATCTCCTCTTGGCACCTTTGGCTTTGGCTTGGCTTGGCTTGGCTCAATAATTTGGAATTATAAAACTAAGATTCAATGATTTTTGAATGAATTTGGGCATTATAATTTTTACATAAAAGAGATTAAAATTCAATACGCAAGGCCTCCTATTTATAGATTTTTTGAATGGTTTGAGGATCAACCATGACCGTCCATCTCAAGATTGAGATGTGTGGCCATGAATAAATCCAAATAAGAAATTCATTCTAAAAATATCCCCATTAATATTTGGGATAGAGAGGTATTGAATAGGCATGGAGGGTCTTAATTAGGTATAAGAAATCCATAATCTTGATATTTTATGCATTTATGACTTATGGATGCCACCCCCATATGATGATGCAGTTAATAGAAATCAATTTTTAATAGAGATTTATTTAAAAATTTCCATGGAAAATTAACTTAAGGCCATAATTTGGTTTAATTATCCTAAAACATGATTAGTCAACTTTAGTGCAAATTTTGGTTCTTGGTGCACAAATTAATCAAATTGGTCAAAATGTCTTGTTATTGTCCAAATTTTGACTAGATTAGAATTGGAAGTCAATTTCAAATGCATTAGATCCATTATCCCATTTAGGATGTTACCAACACCAAATAACAAATGCATGTGTCTCGTGCAAAATATTTGATAGAAAAGAGCAATCCAGAGCACCCAGGTGTAAAATTGACATTTTGACTTAAAATGATATGCTCAAAATTAGCTGTCTCATAAATTACATTGCCCTATTTAATGATACTCTAGCCAAAATCAGTACTTTAATATATCAATTTTAACTCATTTAATGCATTTTAAAGTTTTTAGACCAAATTATGTACTTTAGGTGGAAATTGGTCAAAAGCCTAGTTGGAGGTCATTGGTGGCTAGATGTAAGTGTCTATAGAGTGCATCCATTAACTACTTGCTTGATTTTAGCTCACATAGTTTAATTAAAAGTATTATAAATTAATCAAAGTTCATAGATATTACACAAACCAAACCAATTACACAACAAAACATCAAAACACACTTGAGACAAGGCTCGACTAGGATTTCATCACCTAGTAGATCACCTTACCCTTTCTTGATTATCTTACTTGGATTTAATCACCGAAGGGATAACCAACTCAATTCTCTAGCTGAGTATAAACTCCAGAAATCGGTACATATTGGTTAAGCACCTATATTGGCTATGGGATTGTGATGTGAGGGGAGCAAGCCCCAATTACCAAGTGACAAACTCAAACTAATATAGACTTCTATTGAATGCCTAAACAAAGCCCAAAACCAATCATAGACTACCTTGTTTAGGACCTATTCAATCCAATTTGCTCTTCACACTTTTTTAACGTATAATCCAAAAGAGAGATTAACAAGAATCATAGGATTTAATACACCCTTAGTGAATGCATTTTTTGCTTTGACTCTTTTTATTTCTCTTTGTTTGAGGTGTGAGAATGTATCATCCTTTTTATCTTCTCGTATGGTTCTCACGCACCAGCAACAAAAACACCTCAAGGAACAAAACGCACCACCAAATCAACCATCACCAACTTCCACCTCTTCATCCATGGAACACATTTCTGAATCCATAGACTCCCCTCACTCTTTGGGAAGTCCTAATCGGGTCGTCCCAAGAGATGCAAATTTTATTGGTTTCCTAAACAACAATCATGCAACCTTACAACACTACCTAAGAACCACATCTTACAAAATCCTGGTTTTGACCCCACATGTAGATCCACCTTATGACATGCCTCTCCACCTCATGGTGAATACCTCCACTACCATGGGAACTACTCAACCTTTAATTTCCCAAACATTATCATCAACTAATAACTCCTTCAAAATAACCCACCAACCTAATCTATAACTCCCCTTATCCCTCTTACTAATCACTCCCCCATATTAGGAGTGCTTACTTCTAGCACTACTCATATTCCTCTAGTTACCTCCAATCCATCAAACACTACTCCACTTCCAAGCTTTATGGTGTCCATACCCTCCATGTTACCACTAATTAGCACAAGAGTCACCACCCTTCCATCGACCACTGACCTAACCACCACTCCAACCCAACACGCAACCTTTATCTATTTTCATAGCCCATAAGGTCATATGCCCTCTATCTAACCAACCACCTCTACCCAACCATTAACATCTACATATCAATATATATCTTCCACCCAACCTCCAAGGACCACACACCACTGCATGGAGTCATCTCAACCATCTACTAGTTATTCACACATTGCCCAACCTCAATAAAACATACAATATAACTATGCATCCCAAGAATTTCAAGAAGATTTCATGAGGTTGATCATGGATAAGATGACTACCCTTGAGTCATCCATCTCTAGAGCCTATAATCTCTTATCCTATGATCAAATTTTACAATGAGACAATTCACCTATTAGTCCCTGTTAGACCTTATATGTCCCAGTGGGAACTTCTAAAATTTACCAAGTTTAATAGTAAAGAAGACCCTCAATAACATTTAAGAGTATTTAGGCATTCATTCTACTTGATTACCCATGATGACGGTCTTCTCCGTCGTACCTTTCCTATGTCATTATCTAGACTAGCATTGGATTGGTATAGTGCCATACCCAAACATTCCATCCTCTCTTTCACCCAATTATCCCAAAACTTTTTGGATCACTTTTTGATCAATATATCTAATAAAGTTTTCATTATCAACCTCTACTCCATTCAGCAATTCAAAGATGAATCTATTACCGATTTTGTGGCTCATTGGAGGAGCCTAATTAACCAAATTTATTTTTTATTGCTGCAACTTGAGCTTATAGATCTCTTCACCCGGGCATGTGCAAAACATATTTCATCCACATTACGTGTCCAAATCTTTTAGACCTTTGATGAAGCTTTTACCATGGCTCACAAACTAGAGAATAGAGCCATTGATGAAGGAAGGTTAAAGTTTAAAATCAAGAACTCATCTTACAAATCCAATGATCCCTTTTCTTCCAAACCAAACAACCAATCCAATTCTAACACTAAAAACAAAGCAACCACCAATGCCATTATCCTCAAAACTGCACCACTGCCATCTACCAACCAATAAAACCCAAGGAACTAAACCTCTGACTCCTCTAATTATTCAAACTAAAACCAAAGGAACCAAAATTTAAATAATCATAAGTAATTAACTCCACTTGGGGAGCCATATCCTTTTATTTTATAAAAGTTACTAAAAACCAATATCATCCAACTTCCACCAATTAAACCACCCCAATAGTTTGATGCTTCTCACCCCATACTGGGGTGGTATAATTAAAATGACCATTGTGCCTTTCACCAAGTCATAGGATATGACATCAATAGGTGAAACACCTTCAAATACCATCTACAATCCTTCATTAACAAATGGTAGCTTATGTTGGATAATCTTGATGCACCACTGAACCAGGCCCTTGACATATTCTATAAGTCTTTTCCTAATCATGCTCCTTCTATCCCTTACCATGATAATAAATTGGACCCATATCATGAGGCACATAATATTAATGTGGTTACTAATTAATCCATTGTTGAAAAAAACATTACCTTAATCACCTCTTTCTCCATTCCCTTAATAGAAGAAAATCATTGGCTTCTATTCTTTTAAACACCCAAAAAAAGGAAGCCACCATACCTACACATCCATTGGAGGATGCCAAACCTACATCCCCTATCATAGAACCATCCAACCCCTCTTTGGAATCTATCTCATAAGAGAATATGACTTCATCCACCCAAACTCTAATTTTGGAACCTTCTATCAAAGGTCAAGACAAAGGTAAGGGAACCAAAATAGAATTTATAACCCCTTCTTTTGCAAGACAACCTATCCCTTTTAAACCAAATAAAACCTCTACCCAACCAACCAAAATCTCCTCCAACTTAATTGACCCTCAAACATCTAAACCCACCAAGATAAATAAAGTGACCAAATCCCATCCAAAACCAACTAAAAAAGTAAAACCACCAAAAGGCCCAAAACCCCAAATTTTACCTCCCTCAACCTTGCCCTCGATTTTGAGTCCTCATACCTCTACCTTGAACATTAAGTCCATCATTTTTATCAAAATCTCACCACCTTTATTGGTCACACCTTCGTACTTACTTTCTAAGACACCTTTCCTCACTATACCGATAATTCCTAAGTTACCTACCTTTCATTCCTCTGCCTCCAACTCATCAACCATCTTGCCTAAAATAAAAATATCAACCAAGAATACCACTTTACCCAAAACACCTACCACCAAACCTACATCCACACAACCTTCTACTTTAACACCCAAAACAAAAACTTCTAAACCTTTACCACCTTTAGCTAAATCTTACTTAACCATTCTCTAGTAGTTATTGCAAACTTCTTCCTTGAGCTTGCCACCCATAAAACCTTTTGACCCTTCACATACCCAAACTTCTTGGTTCAATGATAACTTGATATGTGCATACCATAGGGCACTAGGACATGACACAAAAAACTACAAAGCTCTCCAAGCACTTTTTCATACCCTGTATGAAGATGTTGATCTATTATCAGACAAACCTACTTCATCCCCATTGCCAATTTAATCACCAACTTAACCCATCCAATATTTAATCTCACCCAAAAGTAAAGAGGAGGAACCAAAGCAACCACCCAATCCATAAAACCCCCTTATCCACACTATTCACATGGTTACCTAATCTTGAACCCAACAGAAAGATAAAGGGAAGGCTAAAACATCCATTCTTTGGACTTACCCCTCCTTGAACTCCCAAGTAAACAATACCCAACCATATCTATCTTCAAACAAACCCAAGGTGTCTATCTTAAGTGCCTCCTCATTTAACCCTCCATATCCTAACCCATATGCAATATCCATCCAAAAATCTATCCTCAAATAGCTTCACCAAACTCCAACAAAAATGAGCTTATATGAGTTAGTCTCTACCTCTCCCCATCAACGACAAGCACTCATAGAAGCATTTCAATTCATCAAGGTCCAACCCAATGACCTTCAACCTCTAGCTTCCTTTGTTGGTGCCCATTGAACTTCCAACCTTGTCACCTTCAAAGATTCATAAATACCTTTTATTCATCTAGAGGATCCTAATCCCCCCTCTTCATTACGACATACATTAATCAAACCTACATAAAAATGATGATTATTGATGGAGGAATAACATCAATATTATCTCCTCCCATGCCTATTACCAACTGCACTTACCCACAAACATCATGTCTAAAATAATAATGGTCCTTCATTATTTCAATGATACCATGGCTACTACCTTGGGCATAATGTCCTCTATATCTGTGTAGGGCCCTATACCATTCCTAAACTTTTTTGTGTTGTAGAAGGATAATTCCAATACAATTTTTTAATTGGTCATCCTTTGATTCATGCCATGATTTGTGTCCCTTCCACCTTACATCAAAATGTCAAATTTGAGCATGAAGATCAAGTTGTGACTATCTAGGCTAACCCTAATCCTTTCACATATTATCGTATGACATATTGACCTAATGACATCATTATTTCTCCTTCATATACCTCACAACCATCTGCTAAAAATATAACCCCACCAACCAAAACTCATGACACTTTTAATGTTGATGAAGCTTCCACTAGCTCGTCTATCCCTTCTTCTTAGATTCTAGTAGAGGACCCCATGACAACCATATTCCAATGTCTTTCTTTTAGGGAATATAAATTTTTAGCCTTAGATGCCTTCTATACTAATCAAGAATATGGGAATCTTAGACATGACCCTAAAATTGAAACCATCATCCCCTTTGGGCTCCCTAACCATCAAACAAATTTCATTTATGGGGGACTTGATCAACCACTTCTAGCCCCTACCATTACTTCATCCATCCAACCATTTACCTCTAACTTTTCCTATCTTAGCAAACCAGAGTTCATTAAGTTATATATTCATAGATGTGCTTGGAAAGGATTTAGCCTTGGTCTCTATGAACAAAGGCCTCATGAGTTACCCCATATCAAAACTTTGCAACCTCATGAGTCATTTAGCCTTGGGTATGAACCACCTGAAGAACCCACCAACTCACCCAAATCCATTTCCACCATGGAGGAAGATATCCCATCCTCACCAACCCAACCACTTTCCCCACCTGAAGATCTTGACATCATCCCCCCTAAAAAAATTTTCTAGTTAATAATGTTAGTTTGGGCCCTTTCATCTACCAAAAGGGTGGCCAAACTAAATTCCTTCCACTCATATACCCTAAAATGATAGAAAACAAGTTTCCTACCATCAACACCATCCAACATCAAGATGATGATTTCATTATTACCTACCTCAATGTGGGGGATTCTTCTATCCATAAATCCCTTCCTCTTGAAGCCTTAACTATGTCGAATGAATCTACCATGGATATCAATTTGGGCACTCTTGATAACCCCTACATTTTCAAATTATGCCAATCACATAATGTCAAGGAACTTTGGGAATTTCCCTCTTTCCTCTAAGACCATAGCATAGAATTCATTTGGTCTTACAATGATATGCCTAGGATTGACCCCACCACTACTACCCATAACATAGTCACTCATTGTGATGCCAAGCCTATTAAAAAAAAACTTCAACACATGCATCCTCATATAGCCCTTCTCATCAAAGAAGAGCTTTATCATCTCTTATCTATAAACCTCATTCAACCCATTAACTACCCCTAATGGGTCTTAAATATCATACTTATCACCAAAGTCACTTGGGGTCTACGTATTTATGTGAACTTTCATGACCTTAACCTCATGTTCCTTAAGGATGACTTTCCTCTACCTAGCATTGACTAGCTTATTGATCTTACAGTCAACTATGAGATGTTATCTCTCATGGATGGGTTTTCAAGTTATAATTAGATCTTGATTACTCTTAAAGATCAGTATAAATTTGCCTTTATCACCCCTTGGAGAACATTTTTCTATAGAGTCATGCCTCTTAGGTTAAATAATGCTAGTGAAACCTACCAATGAGCCATGACTTATATCTTCCATGATATCATACATAATATTTTAGAAGAATATGTAGATGAGCTTCTCAGGAAATCTAAATTCTGAAAAGATAACTTTACTATTCTTATGATCATATTTGAATGACTCATATGTTACCATGTTCACCTTAATCCCAAGAAATAAATTTTTGGGGTCCTTTTAGGAAAGCTTCTTTGCTTTATTATCTCTCTTCATAGAATCAAAGTAGACCCTACTAAATTTAGATAAATTTTGGGCATGCCTCCTCCAACTAACCTTAAGCTGCTCTATAGCATGTAGGGAAAACTTCAATCCATTCACCATTTCATTTCCCAACTTTGAGATTGGTGCCAATATTTCCATCACCTTTTGAAGAAATATGTCTCTTTTAAATGGAATATAAATTGTCAAAAGTCCTTTGATTTTCTCAAATAGTACCTTTTTTCACCACCTATCCTCACCTTTCCTAAGGATGACTACCCCTTTTACCTACATGTCTCTACCACTAACCATTTCCTAGGGGTAATGTTGGCTTACTGAGATGAATAACACAAAGAGTAATCCATATACTACATTAGTCACATGCTTGTATAATACGAGACTTGGTATACATATATTGAAAAACTCTACTTAGCATTGACCTTTATGTCCATCAAACTCTACCACTACCTTCTTAATCATAAAACCTATGCCATCATTAATACCAACCCACTCAAGTACATACACTCTAAACCATACCAAAATCAATGTATGGCTAAGTAGTTCATGCTTCTAGCTAAATTTGACGTTGAATTCCTTCATCAGAATTTGATTAAAGGATGGGTCATTATCAACCAATTTGCCAAAGATCCTTTACCAAATAACCAACCACCTCTTCTTGCCTTTTCAGAAGAGTCTATCATGACTCTTTTTCAAGAAGATAGAAAAACCTACCAAATGACCATGTTCTTCAATGGCTCAAAGTGCCAACAAAGAGGGGGTGTTAGAGTTATTCTCATTCCCCTTGATGGAGAACCCCTTCCTCTCTCCTTAAAACTTGACTTTGAATGCACCAATAATATGGCTAAGTATGAAGCCCTAGTGATATGTCTCCAAACTACTCTAGCCTTAAGAATTAAAATAATCCATGTCTTTAGTGATTCCTATCTCGTGGTCAACTAGGTCAATGGATCTTATCAATGTAATAACGATGTCTTGCAAAAATATAAACTTTTGGTTGACAAAATCTTAACATCATTCAAACATTACCTGGTCTAATTTGTTCCTTGATCTACCAATAAATTCATAGATACGATGGCTTGTTTTGATTCTTATATCCCTTTTCAACCTTCCAATTCCAAAATCTTGTCACCATTCATCATTTTACCACTCCCTCTTATAACCAATCTTATCTCCCTACCATTTGTAGTGTAGAGGAAACCCCACCCGACATTTGGTATGACCAAAATCTTAACTACCTCAACCTAGGCATTTTTCTTCCCAACCTCTCTAAGAATTCCTAAAGAGCCTTTGTTTAGAGTACCTCTCATTTCACCATACTAGGAGAATCTTTTAAAAACATGGTTTTGATGGTCTCCTTCTTCGTTGCCTACACAGCCATGAAGCTTCCCATGCTATCAAGGAAACACATGATGGGATATGATGGGGACACTTTATTAACCTAGTGATCACTAAATATATCCTTTCCCTTGGCTACTATTAGCCCACCCTCAACCAAGACTATTTTTATTATGTAAAAAAGTGTGTGAAATTTACATTACACACTAGCCAATAGCCTTTAGGTATGTAAGGAATTTTGGCCTTTTTCTCAATGGGGGCTCAATCTCATTGGGAAAATTAACCCCCATTATTCACAATGGCATAGCTCCATCATCATAGCCACTAAATATTTCACCAAATGGGTGGAATCTATTCTTCTTATCTCAACCAAATTAAAAAATATTATCAACTTTATCGACCATCATATCATCTACCGCTTCGATGTTCCTCATAAGATTATCACTGATAATGGAAAATCCTTCAAAAATAAGCAATTCTAAAGCTTATGTGATGCATTTGGAATCAATTTAAGATTTTCCTCACCTTATCATCTATAAGCAAATGGATAAGCAGAAACTTCCAACAAAATACTAACCAAAGTTGCCATTGCTTCAGGTTGGGATTGGCACTTGTACATCCCATTCACTTTATGGGCCTATCGCACTAGCATTTGAACCTCTATGGGTACCATCCCTTTCTCTCTAATCTTTAGAGTAGAGATATTCTTTCCTCTTGAAGTCCAAATCACCTCTTTTTGCATATCTTTATAAGAGCTTATTTCTGAGGAAGATTTTTGTCATTACCGTTTAGCTCAACTTGAGATACTTGACGAGTATTGTTTAGTATCCCTCACCCACCTCTATATCTATAAAGAGTGTATCAAACATGATTATAACAAGTACCTAAAACAATAGGAATTCAATATCAGAGATCTTATCCTAAATGAAAACCAACACATGACCAACATGGAGAAGATTAAACGAGGCAAGTTTGCTTTCATTTGGCTTGGACCCTACATCATTACCCATAAGTATGGATCAAGATTTTATCATTTGTCCTCTCTCAAAGGCAAACCAGAACCTGAGCCTCTTAATGATTTGCATATGCATCCATTTTTTTGCTAAATAAGGATCAAGCTCACTCCTTTTGTCTAAAGATCATCCCTTGATTACAAGATTTTAAACTTCACCCATCTTTCTGCTCTTCTTTTGAGGATAATTCATTACAATATAGAACCATGTGATTAACCATCATAATCATAGCCTAATCTTAAATTTGGGTACCACAAATCTACCCATATCATGTTTCTCATGGATACTTTTCATCTCTAACAAGATGGAATCCCATGGTCATTATCTCTCAAAAACCACACCTTTTCATATCATTAAGCTTCTTGTGTTAAAATTTTGCCTTCATAAAGGTAAACCTTTGAACCTAATTAGACTTGTCCATGTCTAAAAACATTGCATACAAAAATAATTTGGATACCAAAATACTACTTGGGTCAATATATTAAGCATTGCAGACTCTTCCCTTGAAGGACAGTTGCCCAAAAATAAAATAAAAATTTCTAAATATAAGATAGACTGTTCCCTTGAAGAATATCTATCAAGAGCATTAAACAAATCCAATGACCTTAGACCACTCCCTTGAAGGATGGCTTAGTTAAATTTGTCAAAAGTAGAGTAATTTCTTGGAAGCTTCCCACATTGATCAGCTTCCCATTTACAATAATAAAGCAAAATACCCACCATTACAAAAAAATCTAAATCCATAATTGGCTCTCCAGTAGCATAATAAGTTGGAAGCTGTAATCAGAATTCACATGTATACTTCCCACATTGATCAGTCTACATCGAGCATATGACATAGAATTTTCTATTACCATTCTTAAGCCACCTATAGAAGGGGAAAACTAATTCAAATGAGGTTATCATGCATATCACCCATTACCCTTCACACCAACTATCACCCATCTTCCCTTTAAACTATCTATAAATTAGGGGATTTAAAGTTTACTTGACACCTTGTGATTAAGAAACCTTTTTTATCAAATAATGATCGATCATGCACGATGTTTGAAGGGCTTATATTAATTAATCTAATCCCACTTTGGGTATATTTTTAGTCCTTGTAAAAAAAATCATCATGCCCTATTCTTATATTAATGTGCTTGGTTAATGTTTTCACCATGAATTTTACCATCCAGTATTGTGACAAGAATAATCATTCTTTTTACATTAAGTGAGAATACAAAAACCATAACCATACTAATCATAACCATAACCATAACGTTCATAAGTATCCACATAACCTTAAACATGATAACATTCAGCCAATGACATCCAACACATTTTGTACATGTTTATAACAAACTATGCAATATTTTATTTAGGGTGTGAGGAGTCATACGACACATACATAGTCATCAAATTACACACACATTGCCTAAAGTACATACATACATTATTATCCTACCTAAGTACTAGGTTGATTTTCTAATGACTCTAGATTTATGTTTAGCCATCCTTTTATTTGATTGCTCCCTAAACTAACATCTATAACATTCCCTATCTCAATAATTGTTAAAGGGTGTACTCTATTCTTCTCTTCCACATTCATCCCCACAAGATGAGAATCATATTCTGCTTTGAGTTTTTCACCTTGCCCACCTGTCATAGCCATTACATCCCTCTACTTTGGTTATTTTTCTCATATAGGTACCTTCAGTTGTTTCCTCAGTACACATCCCATTGGACAATGAGGGTCCCCTCTTTAAACAGGTCAACAGTCATGTTCTTCAACCCTACATCTTGTGCAGTGAAATTCTCACCTTCTTAAATACTATAGAGGTAAGAGTTCAAGCTCAATCTCAGGCCATGGGTGTATTTCCTCTTATTGTTGATATAATAGTACTTCCATTATCACCACTACATGTTGCAATATATAGTATATCTGCACATTCACCATATTTATTATCTCAGGTCATGAATTTTATTAATTATCTCCACCATTGTTCCCATTATTCACCATCTTCAACCTTGTGTAGTTCTCTGCAATCTCTATGACCTAAAAAACCAAATAACTCAATGATAGAAATTCATCCTTATCATGATTCTTTAAATAGAATATCTAACCATTCTTCCTCATTAACATGATTCTCCATTCCACTGACTGGGAAGTTCATCTAATGTCATTGATTCCCTTGAACAGTCTTCCCACTTGAAATGGTCATGTCTACTTACATTTTCATATGAACATATCACCTTCGATCTGCTTAGTCATCTTGATAAATCCATTATACACCATCATGATATCTTTTTGTTGCCCTTATCATCCAATCCATATCCAATGTCTTTCCTTGCTTTGTAATCTTATGATTCTTGTGGGATTGGTGGTCATTTATGTGATTGTCACCTATATCCTAGTTGATGTAAATTGGATTGCAACCATGGGCCACTGTAATGATCATGCCTTTAAAACTACCATTGTTTCTAGTGGTGGAAGTTCCCAAATGTTTACTGTTGTAGAAACTCTTCCATCAAAGGTAGGCCACCATGAATTCACAACAATACATTCACCTTCCTGTCTCCTCTACCCTCCTATTACTATGAGCCCATTATCATAGGCTCTAAATGTCAAACACTAACCATTAGTAGTGTTTGCTCGAACATGGCAGTCTTTTCTTTTGTGCCAGCTAAAAGTTCATTTATAGCAAGGGAAAAATCACCTTTTCCAACGGTATAACCAATCTCTTGGGCCACACATCTTCTTGTTGGTTAGGTCCAACCTCACGGAACCAATAAGTCATCAGTTCTAAGGTACTGAGATAGAGGATGCATACTTGAACATCTTTTGTCTAGCTTACCCATGCAACTCTTGGGTCATGCATGGTCCATCCTTTGTCATTCACCACACTGCTAATTTTATACCTTCTAGAATCTACTTAGCCCTTAAATAAATTCTTTGCAAGTAGTCACTTCACTATTACCCTTAAAAATTGGCTCATAGTGATGATGAATGTTGGCTAAATAGACTATGTAAATCTTCAGAGAATCCCATTTCATAAAACTCAGCTCATAGTAGTAGATGTTATTGTTTCTACGCTAGATTCATTTTTCACATTCAAGAAAGGGAAATGAGAAACTAAGAAGAATGGTCAAGGTTAGATGTAGCTGGATGAAGTCATGTGCACCGTTATCCAGACGTCGTGAGAACTCCTCTTTGGTTGTGGAGGATGACACCTGTGGCCTGCTGAAGGAGTGCTGTTGATACCTATGCCTGTTGTTGATGTAGCCTATGTGGAGGACCTATTGCTGGTGTAGAAGACTGATGTTGTTTTTGGTGTAGAAACCCTATGAGAGGGAGAGTGAGAGGTATGGTTTGAAGATTGGCAGATTGATTGGCAGAGTGGCGGATGGTCCAAGCGGATGCAAAGATTGGAAAATGGGATGTAGAGAGTGAACCTCTTACGTCTAGGGAGCTAAACGCAGCTTTGAAGGCTGTCGATGCCAGTAGAACCGCTGACATCAATCGTAGACTGATCGACGTTGATGGTAGTAGAATGGTGACAGAGGCTAAAATTAGCCTCTATTCGTTCTTACACGCTGCCAGGTCAAAGTGTCATGGGAAAATGGTCGAGAGGGGTCTAAATGGATGAGAGGATAGTGGAAGAGAGTGAAGTGGGTCATAAATGGGTCATGGGGTGGTGGGAGGCACCCAAGGGTAGGTATCCTAGAAGAGGTGTGAGGTGGCATGAGTGAGGTGGCATGGGGAGAGAGAAAAGGGATCTATTAATTAAAATAGATGATTATTTTAAATTAATAAGACCTAGGTGGGTTAGGGATAGCTAGAAGTGGCAAGGGACCAAGGGGACCAAAGGGGGGAGAGGACGAGGAGGATGACCAAGGGAGTAAACACGATTTTGGTGTCTACATTTGCCCCTTTTTGTCTTGCTGGTTGTTCTAGACAAACTGCAAGACAAAAATAGGAGTTGATTGCCCCAGGTGTGGGATGAGGTTGATTTCATCTTGTTGGTTGTTCAAGTGAACTGCAAGACAAAAATAGGAAGAGGTTGATTGCCCTGATTATGGATGAGGTATTCCCCCTCAAAGCAGGAGTCGAGGGAAGGGAACCTAGAATCAGGTGCTGATTTGACAGAAAGTGGATGGAGATGGTGGATGGGAACGTTACAATAGTTGTGATTGCGCACATACCACTTCAGGAGATGGTCAGGTCAAATTGTCATAGGTCGAGGGTCAAGGAGTGCCAAAATTGAAGTAACCAGGCCCCAGCATTAGTCGTAGCTGACCGGGTTATTCAATCTAAGCTGAAGCTCCAATGGTCATCATGTTTCAGGTATCTCGGGCTCAGGAAGTGCTCCTAGAAAACACAAAAAAGTCACAAGTAGTGGGGATCAACCGGCTTGCGATCCTATACTTGTGAAGCTCAAAAATAGTCTACGGACAATTTTGCTAACCATTCATGAGGTAGCATGCATGCAAAAACAACTAAGGCGAAGTCATCTTGGAAGTGGTCAGGGTCGAAGGAGATAGGCATGATCTCTGAGGTCGTTGGTCGAGGTTGAGGCTGAGATAGATGATTGGTCGAATGAATGGGTAGATGAAAGAATGTGGCCGAGCTAACCTCAGAACACTAAGTGCTGCCTACATAGCCCCTGTTGTAGGGCCTTAGGACAATATAGTTCTCCCAAAAGGGAGGAGGAGGGTCAAAAGGTTAAGGATTGGTCTTGGTCGAGGTCAAGGTCATGGTCAAAAGGAGGAAAGAAGGTTTGTCCATCAGAGAGACAAACAAACGAGGGTGGTCGAGCTAACCCCAGAAGACGTCATGTCATCTGAGTGCTACCTACATAGCCCCGGTCTTAGGGCCTCAGACCAATGTAGTTCAGACGAGGAGGCAAAATGGTCAATGATTGGTTTGGTCATGAGAATGGTCTAGCATGTCCCATATGTCTGAGAGAACATGCTTGAAATGATGAGAAAAAGATGATGTTACAGCCTTTTCCAAATGGTGTATTCTGTAACATTGGTTGAGGGGTCTTTCATCCCTAGCAATGTTCCATATTCATGATGGATGTATGCTAAAAATGAATTGAGGGCTATTTATGTTTTAGTAAGTATTGGTTTATGCTTAACATAAATTGAGACTGGTTGATAGTTTCCATGTATATTGTTGTCCATAGAAACTATGTAGTCATGATGTCACGTTTGTTGGTCTGAAAATGAGTTGGGTTGGTTTGGTTTGAGAGAATGTGACCAAAGTGCAAAAGAAGTGAAAGGCATATTGCTCTTTCATTGACAAGGACCAGATAGATAGCATAGATAGGGGTTTAGAACAAAAGCCCCGTTTATGCATCATGTCATTGACCAAAGGTTGTGTTAGAGCAGTAATCAAATCACTTTGACATTAAAGTGAGTTCAAAGTCCCTTGAGTAGGTGATAAGAGGAGGATAGGGTAACCTATTTTAGAGTAGAGATGACCTTGCCCCTTTTTATAGGAGACCTTGAGACAACTACAAGCCAAGTCCATGACCCATTTTTTTTTTTTAGTGCAGACTGATCGATGCGGGAAGTCTGCGGAGAGATGTCATTTTGCTTGGTGGTCGTTTGTGAAGCTGATCGATGCGGGAAGCTTCTAAGAAAGGTACTATTTGTACCAAGATTTAGTCATAGCCATCCTTCGAGGGAGTGGTCTATATTTTTGCTTTATATATTTAAGGGCTTTTGAATAGTTGTCCTTCGAGGGAGCAGTCTATTAGCTACAACAATGATAGTACAGCTATCCTTCGAGGGAGTAGTCTACTTTTTTATTTAAGTTGGTGACCTTGGATATTTTGACATCTTGATTTATTTTTGACAAAATTTTGAGTTATGGACAAGACTATAGAAGTTCAAGGGCTCCCTTTTATTAGGACAAAGCATCCCTACTGTATAAAAGGGTTATAGAGGATTTGTTAAGGGGAATAGGGTTGAAAGGAATGAGGATTAAGAGGATGAGGATTGCTCAAGGGATAAGCTCAAGTTAAGTGTCAAGTGGATGAGTACTCGACTAATAGTAGAATGGTCACAGATGCAAGGCATGAAGAGGCTCAGGTTCTTATAAGTCCCTGGTCCATGCTTGTGCGTTATGATGTGGTCTGAGCCAACTAGGAGCAAATTTTCCCAATTTGCCTCTTCGAGATTGGTTATGATGATGGCTAATGCTAGATGGGAAGTTGACTGATATGGTCGCTGATTGGTTGAGACTAGTTGAATGTTTGGTCAATGGTTGGTCGAGGTTTGATTGGTCGGTATTTGGTCTTTGGTTGGGTTGAATATTTGGTTGAGGTTGGGTTGAATGTTGGGTTGCTAGTCTGGTCGAGGTCAGGTTGAAAGAGTGATTGATATTTGGTCGAGACTGGGTTGAAAGGTTGGTCGAGGCTTGGATGAAGGTTAAATTCCCCCAGCGGCTAGGGAGAATGTTTGATAGATTGGTCAAGGTCAGTTGAGGCTTGGTGGTCAGATTGACGGTGTTGATTTCAAATAAGGGGGTTAAAGGCAGCAAAGGGACCATAGTCTGGCATGGAGATCCTGATTTAGGTGATGAGGTTTGAGAAGCATGGGTCGGTGTTGGTGATTTGGTGAAGGGGTGGTCAAGAGGATCCTTGATGAGAAGGGTATCCTTTTTCCGGTGTTGACGAATGACAGCTTTAAGAGTGCAACAATGCTCAGTGTCATGTCTCAGAGTGTGGTGATAGTGGCAAAATTTAGAGTTGTCAAACCAAGATGGTTTTGATCTGAGTGTTGATGAGTGGGGTGGTGTTAAAGGTTTGTTGATAACATGGTTGAGAAGAAAGGTGTCATTCTCCAGACATTGGTGAATGACAACCTTGAGGGCACAACAATGCTCAGTGTCGTGCCCAGGCGTGCGATGATATGCACAAATCTGAGTGTCATCGAACCAGGGCAGTTTTGGTCTGAGAGATTGACATGGTTTAAGAGGTGGGAGATTGATGCGAGAGGACTACAATAATTGCTATAACAGCAAGGCATAAGAACCTGCTAATGGGTCTGTGTGTCTTATTGCAGTGGAGGTTGATGACTTTGGTTTGAGAGGCGTAAGAGGTGTTGGTCAATGGTTTGGAGGAGATATATGTCTGGTGGGTTGAGGGAGTAATGGAGGCAACTTGCCTCTATGAGGTATGGGAGTGGGAAGCACTCCTAGTAAAGTGGATGGATGCGGGCCCAAAATAGAGGGCAATGATGAAGGTGGGGGAAGAGTCCTCTGGTGTGGTTTAGTGGCCTTCTTTGGTTTGGGTCGAGGGCCACTATTGTGTGAGGCAAGGTTAGATATGGGTTTGGGTTTAGATGTGGACGGAGGTGAGTGAGATGTAGCAAACTCAGGCAAAAGGCAAGAGGAAATTGTGACTGGGTCTTCCTCGGTCAAAATGGGTGAAGAGACTGGTTCTTCTCTTGGTGGAGAAGAAATAGGAGAGTGTGGCTCCTCAAGAGGGTAGAGGGAAAGAATGATGGTGCCTTCTATTTGTGGTTGAGTAGGCAAAGTGAGGTCCTCCATTGGTGGGAGGAAAGATGAATGTGGGGCTAATGGCATATGTATGGTTAAGGCATCCTCCAATATGAGAGAGGTCATTGGAGGACTGACAGGAGAAGAAGGCTCTTCTACCCGTGAAAGAGGTTGGTCAAGGTCAAGAGGAGAGACAGTGTTGACGGTGTGAATATTATGGTCTTGGGGGTCATTGGTCATGGTCTGGATATGGTTTTGATTAAGAGGATGGTTTGGAAAGGGGTGTCTGAATATGTTGATGTTTTGATTGGGAGGTGCATTCGGGTTATCTAAAACAAGATCCCCCTTATCTATCATGTCTTGGATGATGTTCTTGAAGGTTCGGTAGTTGTTGATGTCATGGCCGTGGACGCGATGAAAGTGGCAAAATTTGGCCTCCCTATACCATGTAGGGAGGGCTTTTGAAGGGTTAAATTGAGGTGGTTGGATTGGAGGGAGATTGAGGACCCCCTGCTTGACAAGTTTTTCCAAAATGGAAGCGTATGATTCTCCAAGTGGAGTGTATGAACACGGGATGTACCATTGTTGGAATTGTTTGGTGATGTTGTGAGATGTAGAAGGTTGAGATTGGTCAGTTGGTGTCGAGGATGGTGATCTGATGACCACAGTTTTGGCCACTCCTTTGGACTTGAAGTGGGAAGAAGAAGGTCTAGAAGAAGAAGGGTCAGCATATTTTGCGTTGGTATGACGCAATTTGACCTTATCCTCTTCAATGGCGTGAAGTTCAAGCTTTCGGGCCATGGTGAAGGCCTTGTCAAAAGTGCAGAATGTTTGAACCCAAAAGGTGGATGAGATGTGCCTGGCACATGCTCGAGAAAAGAGCTCAATGAGCTCAGGTTGAGGCAAGGAGAAGGAGAGTTGGTTAATCAAGCCTCTCTAATGGACGACAAAATTGACTATCGATTCATCGTCAAACTGCCTAATGGAGTAGAGGTCTGTGATCGAGACTTGTTTGGTGATGTTGATAGAAAAATGGTCAAGAAATAATTGGGTGAGTTGAGTGAATGAAAAGATAGAATGTCTGGTAAGAGAGCTATACCAGTCAAGGGCAGGGCCAGAAAGTGACATGGGAAACGTGCGTAGGAGTAACGCATCATCATGGGCAATGAGATAACAGGCATGTCTGAATGCCCGTAGATATTGTTGTGGGTCCTCCTTACTCTGAAAATGAGTAAATTTAGGAAGCTCCCACTGGTTTGGGTATGGTCGGATCGAGACGGAAGGATGGATGGGTTCATTGCAAATTTGGTCATAGGAAAGGGTATTGCTTGAACCAAAAATAGAGGTCTCGAGACTAGACATTTTTTCCATCAGCATTTTGATGATGTCTACTGACGGATTGGTGGGTGGAGCGCCCCCTAGGTTGTAGGGTGCTTGGAAGAGGCTAGAGGAGGCATGAGACATAGTCAGTTGCACTTGTAGGGGTGCAACATATGTATAACTAGTCACAGAGACAGAAGTGGAGGCTAAGGGTGGTTGGGTTATGGAAGTAGAAGGCATAAGTTGACTAGGTACCGCCAAAGGTGGTTGCATGGTGGAAGTGGCAAAAGGGGAGGTAGACACTCTTGCATTTATGGGCGCAAGAGTGTGTGGAGTCGAGACAATCAAGTTCTGATATGATGTAGAACTTGGTTGAATTGCATGTGGTTGAGGGGGTAATGGAACCCCGATGGAGGTTGGTCCAAAAATAGATGGGGAGGCCAAACTTTGTGTATTGGCCATGGTCGAGTTAATGGTTGAAGCAATAGTCTGAGTCATAAAGGGTTGGGTAGCGGATGGTGTTGACGTCATTGCCGCTTCACCCGAAAGGTCTCGCATTTGGTTTCTTACGAGATAGTGTTGGAGAGCCTTGACGTTGTGGTCAAGGAGTCTCTCAAATTTTGGGTCCCCATCGGGGACAATTGAAGGTTGATTGGGAGATGGTCGAGGAGTTCGTTCGGTCTCTGAACGAAACTCCATTAAGGGACTGGTTGTGGACGGGGAAGGTGGAAGCGGTTGATGTCTCGCGTGGTCCAGAAGAGCCTTGGTTTGACTGCGTGTCAAAACCATTCAAGGCAAGAAAGGGTCAGGTTCCAAAAACTGTGTTTTTTCAGTTTTAAAAACTCAAAATGCGGTTTTGGCAGAAAAAGGGTCAGGTTTTAGGTTGTTGTTTTGGGAAAAACGTCTGTGACAGTGACCGATGTCGGTTGAAAAACCGATGTTGGTGAAAAAACGTGGCCAATGTCGGTCAGATAATCGATGCCGATGAAGAAAGTTGTCGACATCAGTCAGATAACCGATGTCGGTGACTGTGGTTTCCAAAAACTTAGAATATTTGACAGTTTTTGGAAAGAAGAAAATGTCCTCACTAGCTCAAACAAGCAGATAAAGACAGAAAATAAGGTGAAGACAGGCAGACCCTAAGCGTTAAATCCTAAGAATCAACTTTTAGAATCTTGTAGCTTATGCCTTAGAATGATGTTTTGGAGGTTGGCTGTTAGAATGGGTCCTATAAAAGGTAGTCTAGAGCTGGTTTCAGGTTTGTTTAGGCGCTCAAGAGTCTGGGTTAGGTTTCGTACTTGGCCTGGTGCTAAGGAGCAAGCTCCCCTCACTTCACGAGTCCAGTGATAAGCTGGGCCCGCTTAGCCAAAATATACTTTCCCTATAGATTAGACTCTGCCAGAGAACAGAGTGGGCTTTCCCCTTGGTGATGAAATCCAAGTAGGATTGCCAGGACGGGTAAGGTATCCGCTGGGGGATGAAATCCCAGTCGGGCCTTGTCTCAGGTGAGTTTTGATGTTTGATTTGGTGCAAGTGGTTTGGTTGTGTAACATAAAGTGGACTACGATTAATTCAAGATTCGGTTATTAATTACTAGGTGTGGACTAAGAAATGCAAACAAGCAAAAATGAAAATGCAATGTGTTTTAAGCCCAAGTTGAAATGTGAGTTTGAATGAAAACAAGTTGAGAAAGGGTTGAAGGATATGATTTTTGACTAGTCTAGAATGCAAGAAAAGAAAGAAGAAAGGTTCTTTTTAATCCTGATTATGATGTCATTTAGAAGAGAAGAAAGAGGTGAAAAGGAGAAACCTAATGCACCTAAATGAAAAATAAGGGAAAGAACCCAAGGAAGACCCTAGGGTCCCACCGTGTGTGCCAGAATGTTTCTACGCTAGATTCACTTTTCACATTCAAGAAAGGGAAATGAGAAACTAAGAAGAATGGTCAAGGTTAGATGTACTTGGATGAAGTTGTGTGCACCGTTATCTAGACATCGTGAGAACTCCTCTTTGGTTGTGGAGGATGACACCTGTGGCCTGCTGAAGGAGTGTTGCTGATACCTGTGCCTGTTGTTGATGTAGCATGTGTGGAGGACTTGTTGCTAGTGTAGAAGACTGATGTTGTTGCTGGTGCAGAAACCCTATGAGAGGGAGAGTGAGAGGTCTGGTTTGAAGATTGGTAGATTGATTGGCAGAGTGGCAGATGGTCCAAGCGGATGCAAAAGGGGACCAAAGGGGGGAGAGGACAAGGAGGATGACCAAGGGAGTAGACATGATTTTGGTGTCTACAATTATCTCCAAGCTTCTACCCTCACATAATTTTATAAGGTACAACTTCCTCACAAAGGCACATCTTCTTTAGATTATCTCCATTGAAGGTTGTTTGTGGTACTTAGCATTAAGTTCCTTTATTATTTATCCTACCTTACCCATCCATGTCTCTCATCCTACTAAATGTGGGATCATTATGGTAACTATTCACCAATATACACCATGCACTTTCACCATCACCTTCACCAAAATCCAAAACCTCTATTTTACAAAAACCTTCTCCATCAACCCAAACCAACCCATGTGGTCCATCAAATTGGGGTATCCAATTTGAACACCACTCACCCAACCCTTATTGAACTACATTGGCCTAATGTCCACATACTATGTAGGTGTTGCTTCACTTTTAAGGGCAGCTTAACCACTAGTAACTAATTACCCTCCCCTTTTTCTTCTCATTAATTTTTGTTTCTAATAATGCCCTCATGCTTAAGGCATCTTATATTAGAGAAGATATGGATTTTTTCTAACATCCTTTTATTTTAACATCACCTAATACTTCTTATTTTTTCCCCAATTTATGGGAGAACTACATTGGTCTGAGGTCTTTTTGAACTATGTAGGCAGTGCTCAATTACTGAGGTTAGTTCAACTGCATCCTTTATTTTGTTTTCCCTCTTAAAATATCTTCCTCCACTTCTCTACCTATCTCCTCACCACCTCCCTCCCTTCATCTTTTTAATCTCTTTTAACCACATTTCTAGCTTGTCAATCTCTTTTAACACAAGGATTAACAAACTTCTTCATTGGCCCCTCTTATCTCCCATAAAGCCACCACCTACTCTACCTCACTAGTCTCCCCATAGCCTTTCCTTATGAATGCTTTATAACTCACTCCCTCACCCACTTTTCATGTTTTTGGTCCCTCTCTCCACTTATTACCAACCTTTCCCTTTATCCCCTTTCTCTTCTTTCACGATCCTCATCATCTCCCCTCACCCTTGGCTTTTTGTCTTACCCTCTTTATCACTCTCTTTTCCTCACTAATTTCACATCATATTGTGCATCTTGCAAGATTTTTTTCTTCTATTTCACTTTTTATTTATGTGTGCCACCACTCTCCCCACCTTTTACATTTTTTCCTCCATAAGTAGATTCTAAATAGGTCTTTATCCTTTGAGAAGCCTTCCATAATTGTCCTTTTCTTTTATCATTTCTCATATTTTACTTTAGGAATTCCCCTTCTTCCTCTTTCCATATTGGTACTCACTTGTTTTTTTCATCTATGTGAGTATCCATGTTTTATATCCCTGCTTCCATTCTTCCCTTTTCTTCTTATCATCCTTGATCTTCATCCCTTATTTTCATCTCATTCCCGTTCATTATTTATTCACCACCTCACAAATTTTTGACTTATCAATCTCTTCTAATGAGCTAATTGATGACTACCTTCTCTCTTCACCTTCTTTCCCACCCATCCTTCACTTCCCATTATTTTTCTTAACCCATTTCCCATTTTCCATCCCATTCTCATCTCCAAAACCATCTGCTTTGCTTCGTTGTTCCTCTCCTTGCTTCTCATCATCCATGATTACTTGGTCAAGATACCACATGCTTCTTCACTCTCCTGTCATCCTTTTTGTGTCCTCATTTCACTCATTTTTCCTCTTATTTCCTTTCTTCCATTTATTGCCTTATTTTTCATTATCATCACCAAACTATTTTCTCTTTGGTCTATTTTTAGACTTATTTTCAAACCTTTCATATCCTCCCATATTTCTCATACTTCCCTTACCCTTCATGATTTTTAAACTTCTCTCCCCATCATTTTGAACTCTTCAATCTATCATTCTTTAATTCATCCCTCACCCCCCCCCCATCTTCTACCTTTTATTTATTTCCATTTCATTTCATTTTTTTCTCCCTCGATGACATTCCTTGTTCTTCCCAACCTTTTTTTTCTTCCTATATGTCCATGCATGGCTCCTTATAACCTTTTCCACCTTCATCTTTATCTCTAACCTCATTGTTTTCTATACCTATCTCTTCATCCCTCTCCTGATCCACCTTCACCTCATCCTTTGTTGGATCTTCCTTATTTTCTCCCATTCAACCTCTAGCTCCTTAGAGTGTGGTCAACAGTTGTACTTCTTTTACGTACATCTCCTTATCTACTTCCTCATGTCTTCCATACCCTTACTTTAATGTATGAAATCTATTTAGGTTCATTATGTCAAGTGCATCCCTTTATTCCTTTATTGCTTTTTCAAGTTGAGCCTAGATCCTTTTTTTGTTCCTCTCCATGTACTCCCTTCACCCTACCTATCACCTTTTTCCCTTTTAAACCCTCTACCCATTTTTCTCTTATATGATCACAATGTATAGCATGTTATAGCCTCAAAGGTATTCCATTTGAATTTGGTTTATTATGAGATATATACTGATCCTACAGCTCTATAACATAATTGGCCAAGCCCATAGGCTCATACAACCAATTAACAAGATTGAAGACCACTAAGCCATCGGGATTAAGATTCCTTCCCCACCCCCTCTAGTCTTGCCTATTTCAAACTCTTTTTACTCTAACCTTCAGAGATGTTAGAATCAAAACTAAAACCACATTCAATAGGAATATTTGGGGTACTTGTATGTGGATGCTAGCCATACCCTCTCATGTGACCTACCTCCCAACAAATAATTTCCCTTGATTCTCCCTATTCGGCCTACATCCTCCTATGCACTATCATAGCCCTACTCTTTTATCACATTCCACCTAGTAACCTCTGATAGAAGTCACCTCTTCCACCACACTATTTTATTTATAGACTTCTTTGTCCCACCTTCCTTTTCAACTCCCCAATTAGTCTATCTTTGTATATTCTTCTTCTATTTTCCCTCTTATTTTTCCATTTATTTTTTTTTACTCCCTCATTTAATTAATATTATTATTATTATTTGTCTCTCTTCATATTCCAAAACCCCTCAGAGTCTTTCTTTGAATTCCCTTAAACCTCAATGCTTACTTATTTTGGGGCCCCACTGGCTCAATGGTCAAGGGTTTGAATATTTGCCACTTCTCATTTACCCACTCTACTATTTTGCTTCCCCAACTCATTAAATCATACCCATCCATAGCCTGTTAATGACATCATTATGGAGTGTGAAAAATTTTATCTTATTTAGATGGTGATGAAAGAACCCATTGAGTAACCATGGTAATTTGAGTAATGATATATTTTCTAAAGCCTAGTAAATCATATTTCTCCCTTTTCTTTTCTTTAAAATGGTGGTAGAAATTTCATGCTTGAACTTGTTTATCCATGGTTGTAGATTCCTTTTGCATAGTTGAAGCAATCATCTAATTGAATCCTAGATATTCTCATCCATCATTTCTACCCAACTACCTATCAAAAAACATTATCCACTCAACCTCACCTATCAAATCCAACTTCAACCCTATTAACCCAAAACACACCAAGTGGTATACCTAGGTGGGGAAACCTATTTGGACATCCACCAGCCTATTTGGGCATCACCCTCTCCTTCAAACTATGGAGCTGACCCTTCTCCACCAACCTATTTGGGAGTCACCTTCTCCATTAAAATTTTGATATTACCCTTCTCTACCAAATTTCCCAACCATTCAATCACATCCACCTTGATGTTGGCCCCTTTTGACCTAAGATATCGTATATTTTTTGATAACCTCACTTTGGTCCTTTTAACTATATAAAATAATTTTTACATTTTAACATTTGAATTTTCACCACCTCATGCACAACTAGACCATTTTTTTTCTTGAGATCACTTCCTACCCTAGATACCTAAGCAAACACTAACCCTATCTAGGAGACTTGATAAGACTAACTTGATCAACTATGCCTAATGTTGGGGACTAGTTACCTTATCATTTATCTTAGAACCCAACCTTATTGTTATCAACATTAGTATATTTAGTCTTTGTTCAATCTTGATTATCATAAAAAATTGCATTTTGTGCACCTATTGGCATTTCACATGCCCAGCTACCTTGTGGTACCACTTAGTGCCTCCCCACCAACTACTTATCAAACATGCACCTGATTCAGTCTTTCCTCATTGACTTTTAGTTTGAGGGGGAACACCTCCTCCCACACTCAGGGCAACCTAACCTTTGACCAAGTGATTCATTTTTGTTTTGCAGCTTGTTAATTCAAAATTACATAACAAAAAGGGGTAAATGTAGACACTAAAAAACTACACACTTATAGTTTTCAATGACTAAATGCCTTGAGACCCTCTAAATACCCCCTAAACTTTCTTAATCCTTAACCAATCCCTTTTAACCTAAAAAATCACTATTATCCTATTCATATAGTACTATTATAAATTACTATTTGAAAGTACTATTCAAAATTACTATTCACTATTCAATATGGGACCCACTATCACTATTCGTAATGACATGGCAAGTGACATGGAATGTGACATGAAAAATGACATGGAAAGTGACATGTAAAGTGACATGGAATGTGATTTTGGAAGTGATATGGCAAGTGACATAGCTTAGAAGTGAGGTGGCTTGATATGGGACATCATGCCCCACCTGGGACCCTTTCCTAATGTGCTTAATGACCTCATTTAAGCATCACAAGGGTATCCCCTTGAAATATGGTGAATTTACCCTTAAGGGGCCATCATAAAACATGTATTTCTCCTTCACACATGAAAGTGGCATTCAAAATGAGATACCTACCTCTTGTGTGCTTTAAAAAAGACAAAGGGCACCCATTTTTGATTTTTTAACCTAAATTAGAGACCCATAATTAAGGTGGGAATCCAAAGAAACTCATTTTTGACTAGTTCATGTACCCATATGAAAAATGGTGTGACATTTTTTGGGGCATCTCTTTAAGTGCTTGGATGAAGACAAGAAAGGGTGGTGAAAAGTCTATGGTCTCATTTAAACTCACGTGCATGATTCCCATTCAAAATTAGAATCATGTGCAAGGTGGGAGACACACCAACCCAAATAGGAGACCCATGATTAAGGTGTAATCCTAAAAATTTCATATTTTGACTCATTCATGCACCACATGGAAAATTGTGCCATACTTCTACTATTCCTCTTTTGGCATGATTCTTCACAATAAATGCTATAAATACCCCCCTCTCCTTCACCTGAGGTTAAGTTGGAAGTTAGTATTTGGTTATTAAAATCTTGTTATAAGTATTTGAAGGAGGTAATC
This sequence comes from Torreya grandis, assembly GCA_037957365.1. Taxonomy (NCBI): domain Eukaryota; kingdom Viridiplantae; phylum Streptophyta; class Pinopsida; order Cupressales; family Taxaceae; genus Torreya; species Torreya grandis. The sequence goes on from JARHVA010001577.1 coordinate 2,355,698, forward strand.
ATTTATAATGTCATCCACATTTTGGAGGAAAATAATTCAAAGCAATGAAGCTCTATCAAAATCACCTCAAGACATATTCAATAACATCATCAACAACATTCTTTTTCAAGATTGGAAGGTAACATTTGATTTTGTTTATTCAATTTAATTTTATCATCCCCTTGGATTTTTAATCTCTTCATCCCAACTTATCCATTTTATCCCTTTTTTATTTCATTATCGCAATCCATTTTCTCCCTTGCCATCTTTTATCCATTCACACCTTTGTCATTTTTACCCTCATTAGCCTCTTCCCCCTTTGCCATCTTAACTAATTACCTTCTAACCTCATCAGCCATTCACTCATTTATCCCATTTGAACCTTTACCTTTTTATTACCTTAACCATTTATCAACCAACCAAACAACCATTCTTTTGACCCTTATCAAATTACCGAACCCAAATCCACAACCTTGCCTTAGCCAATTTTCAGCATTAGTATAATCAAACTAGTTACTTCATTTTGGTTAACTTAGCAAAGCATCTAATTTTCTCAATTAAATTTTTGTCATTTAATGTATTTTATTTTAGTTTTATAGTCATTTAAGGCAAATATATTTCTTTTATCATTTACACTTAAGTGTTAAAATCAGGTGGATTGACAGCCTCTTAGAAAGCTTTCACTTCTAAGATCTAGCTCACACTAGGCAATCCACCTAACTACTTGTCTAACCAGCAAGTTTTATGGTAGTTATTTCTTATTACAGATCATTATTCCCTTGTTGAGTTGTGGAGATAAAAGCTTCACTATTGAGCTCTTGTGGAGGTTGTTGGGCTTTTACCAGTAACCGGCATCGGCAGTGTCACCGACATCGGTCAGGCGTGGACCAAAGCTACCGACATCGGTCAAGGATCGGCCGATGTCAGTCATATTTAGACTGACAACAACTGATGTCGGTCACCTGTGTGTGTGCATGCGATTGCATGCATTTCCAGAATTAGACTCATCTAATTTTAGGTGGTCTGAGTATTTACATGTGAAGACTAATTTAAGTCTTGGGTCTGTGTTTCTAATTATTGTAATTGGGATGTCTAATTATTGTATGCCTTGGATCCTATTTAAGAGACCCATGGGGCATGTTGTAATCATCCAATAAAGTTGTGAGTAAGATCAATTAGATCTACAAGGTGTGTAAGATCAAGAAGATCTGTTGTAGTAATTGAGAGAGAGAGAGAACTCTTGAGAGAAATACTGTACACCTAAGAGGTGTGGTGGAAGAGTGTGATTTCTTCATTGTATTCTAAAAGAGTTTAATACAAGTTTTCATTGTTTCTTGTATCTCATGTTCTTTGTTGATTCTGATTTCTAGTTACTTGTTACTTCTAGTTAAATTCTGTGTTTAGTTGCTTATACAAAAGTAATCAATCGTAATCAGTAGTTCCTAACAAGTGGTATCAAAGCTTGGGTTCACTAACAGGTTGTATCAGATCGGGTTAGTGTGTGTTGATTACAAGTCACTCACAGGGGTTTATGTTTGAGTGGGAGCAAAGCAATGGCAAAAGAAAGTAAGCTAAGAATGGAGAAGTTTAATGGCAAGAATTATCAATTATGGAGGATACAGATAGAGGATTATCTGTATCAGAAAGATCTATTTTTACTGTTGGATGGGGTTGATAGCAAGCCCACAGATATGCAAGATGAAGAATGGAATGTTCTTGATAGAAAGGCTCTTGGATCTATAAGGTTGAGCCTGGCATCTTCTGTGATTTCTAACTTATCACAGGCAAAGAAAATGGTAGAGTTAATGGATACTCTAGCAAACTTATATGAAAAACCCTCAGCTTCAAATAAGGTATATCTTATGAAGCAATTATTTAGTTTACAAATGCTAGAAGGTGGATCTGTATATAGTCATTTTAATGATTTCCATGAAATTGTAAATTAATTGAATTCAGTCAAAATAGCTTTTGATGTTGAAGTTAAGGCTCTCTTGATCTTATATTCTTTACCTGAAAGCTAGCATAGCTTGGTAATGGCGGTAAGTAATACTGCATCTGCTTCAAATATCTTGAAAGTTGAAGATGTTGTTAGTGTAATCTTGAATGAAGAAATTTGCAGGAAAAGCACAGGTGAAACATTAGGTAATACTTTGAGTATTGAAAGCAGGGGAAGGCAAAGAGAGAAGAGCAAGCATGGGAATTCAAGGTCAAAGACAGGCAGGAGATCCAGATCCAGATCTAGAAGAATAACCTACTGGAATTATGGAAAGAAAGGACATGCAACGAAAGACTGTTGGTTGAAGGATAATAAAGAAAATCAGCAAGAAGGTAATAAAGAAGCAAATGTTGCAGGTATTGTTGCACATGATGCTCTTATATTTTCTTTGGATAGTCAAGTAGAATCATGGGTTTTAGATTTTGGTGCTTATTTCCATGCAACCCCAAATAGATAATTTTTCAATGATTATGTCCATGGATACTTTGGAAAAGTTTATTTAGGGGATGGTGAGCCTTGTCAAATTATTGGCAAAGGAAAAGTGCAGCTGAAATTGCAGAAAGGAAACACATGGGTGTTGAAAGATGTCATGCATGTACCCATCTTGAAGAGGAATTTGATTTCTACAGGGAAGTTGGGTGATGAGGGTTGCACAGTAACTCTCACAGCAAAATCTTGGAAAGTTTCCAAGGGTGCACTTGTATTAGCAAGAGGTAAAAGAGTAGGTACTCTTTATCTGTGTAATTATATTACTGGTTGTTCTCCTTCTGTTTTATCTACTTCAGATGTAGATGCAAAGATGTGGCACTATAGGCTTGGTCACATGAGTGAGAAGGGAATGAATGTTCTTAAGTCAAAAGGTAATCTTTCAGATTTGAAATGCATAGATCTAAATTTTTGTGAGCATTGTGTTTTTGGAAAATAGAAGAAAGTGAGGTTTCTCAAGACTAGGTCAACAAAGAAGAAGTACAGGTTGGAGCTTGTTCACATAGATGTTTGGGGACCAGCTCAGGTAGCTTCTATTAGAGGATCACAGTATTATGTTTCTTTCATTGATGATGCTACAAGAAAGGTATGGGTTTATTGCATAAAGAGGAAATCTGATGTTTTTTGACACATTTAAGAAATGGAAAGCTTTGGTTGAGAATGAAACAGGTTTGAGATTGAAGTGCCTTAGATCTGACAATGGTGGTGAGTACTACAACAATAAATTTAACATTTACTGTTCTATGAGTGGAATACGCAGGGAAAGGATGGTTCCAAGGACACCTCAGCAAAATGAGGTTGTTGAAAGGATGAATAGAACAATTATGGAGCGTGCACGGAGTATGAGGTTGCATGATGGTTTGCCCTTAAAGTTTTGGGTAGAAATTGTGGATACTGCAGTGTACCTAATTAACAGAGGACCATCTACTGCTCTAGATGGTGGAATACCAGAAGAGGCTTGGATAGGTAAAAAGGTAGATCTTTCAATTCTCAGAGTTTTTGGTTCTGAAGATTTTGTGCACGTTGTAAAGAAAATAGAAAGAAGTTGGATGCTAAATCTATGCAGTGCACTTTTATTGGTTATGGCTCTGGGGATTTTGGATTCTGGTTATGGAATCTAGGAACTAACAAAATAATCAGAAGCCGTGATGTTTTTTTCAATGAGAAGGTGATGTACAGTGATCAGCTCAAGAGGCTGAATAATTTTGAGCAGGGCAATATTGATTTGGATGAGGTAATGATCCAAAATAAGCTCATGGGTAAAAATCATCAGTCACAGGAAAACACAAAGACCAACGTCTATTAGGGAACCAACGTCGATGGTCTAATAGAGACCGACATTGATCAGGGAACTGATGTCGGTGGTCAGGTAAGAACTGACGTCGGTCAGGTAGAACCGACGTCGGTCGGGTACAAACAGAAAGATGACCGAGATTGATTACTGACAGAGAATTTGGGTAGACAACAAGCTGTGGATGAGTCTCATACACCCATAAGGAGGTTAGAAAAGGTAAGTAAACCTCCAATTCGTTATTCCCCTTCTTTATACTATGTGTTTCTAACTGATGGTGGAGAACTAGAAAGTTTTGATGAGGCAATGCAGATAGAATCTAGGAAACAGTGGGAGCATGGCATGAATGAGTAAATTGATCCCTTGAAAGAGAACCAAATGTGGGATTTGGTTGAGTTGCCAACTGAAAAGAAAGCATTGAAAAACAAATGGGTATACAGGTTAAAGGAAGGAGAGAATGGACAGATGAGACATAACGCCAGGTTGGTAGTAAAGGGATTTGCATAGAAACCAGGTATTGACTTTGGTGAAATTTTTTCTCCTGTAGTAAAGATGACTTCTATTCAGACTGTATTGACTTTAGTTTCTATTGAGGATTTGCATCTTGAGTAGCTTGATGTTAAGACAGCATTTCTTCATGGAGATTTGGATGAAGAGATATATATGGAACAGCTGAAAGGTTTTGAGGTCACAGGTAAGGAGAAACTTGTGTGCAGGTTGAAGAAAAGCTTATATGGTCTTAAGCAGGCTCCAAGAGAATGGTATTTAAGGTTTGACAGGTTTATGACTGAGCATGGTTTCAGTAGATGTCAATCTGACCATTGTGTTTATTTTACCAGATTGGATAATGGTCATTATATTATCATGTTATTATATGTGGATGATATGCTTGTTGTAGGTTCACACATGCAAGAAATTATTGAGTTAAAGGTAAAATTAGCTCACACATTTGCCATGAAGGATTTAGGAGCAGCAAAGAAAATCCTTGGCATGAGCATTAAGAGAGACAAGAAAAATCACAGGCTGATTTTGTCTCAAGAGGATTATGTGAATAAGGTGTTGGAGAGGTTCTATATGTAGGATGCAAAATCGGTAAGCACACCTATGGATGGACACTTCAAGTTGAGCAAAGAACAGTGTCCTAAATCACATGATGAGGTTGAGTACATGAGCAAAATTACATATGCTTCAATAGTTGGGAGCTTAATGTATGCTATGGTATGTACCAGACCTGATATTGCCCAAGCAGTGGGAGTTGTCAGCAAGTTTATGACCAATCCAAGAAAGGAACACTGGAAAGCAGTTCAATGGATTCTCAGGTATCTGAGAGGGACTAGTAGCAGGTATTTATGCTATGCAGGGTCAAGCACTTCTCTACATGGGTATGTAGATTCGGATATGGCAGGTGACTTAGATGGCAGGAGAAGCACCACAAGATATGTGTTCACTATTGGTGGAACAACAGTTAGCTGGATTTCAAAGTTGCAAAAGGTTGTTGCCTTGTCTACTACAGAGGCAAAATATATTGCAGTCACAGAGGCTAGCAAAGAAATGATATGGATGACACGGTTCATGGAAGAGTTGGGAAAGGAGCAAGAGAGTTACAGATTGTACAGTGATAGTCAAAGTGCAATTCATTTGGCAAAGAATTCAGCCTTTCATTCAAGAACCAAACATATACAGCTTAGGTACCACTTCATTCTACAGGTATTGGAGGATGGACAGTTGAAGCTAGAAAAGATCCATATAGATAAGAACCCTGCAGATATGTTAACAAAGCCGGTAACAAAGGAGAAGTTGAATCTTCATTCAACTATTGTTGGTCTTCAAGATTGATCTTGAAGATGGAGATGCAAACCAAAGAAACAAGACAGAGGATGTTGTTGTACAGGTACAGGTGCAGTTGTTTATCTCCAAGTGGGAGATTGTTGAGTTGTGGAGCTAAAAGCTTCTCTGTTGAGATCTTGTGGAGGTTGTTGGGCTTTTACCAGTAACCGGCATCGGTAGTGTCACTGACATCGGTCAGGCGTGGACCAGAAGCTACCGACATCGGTCAGGGATCGTCTGACATTGGTCATATGTAGACTGACAGCAATCGACGTTGGTCACCTATGTGTGTGCATGTGATTGCATAAATTTCCAGAATTAGACTCGTCTAATTTTAGGTGGTCCAAGTGTTTGTATGTGAAGACTAATTTAAGTCTTGGGTCTGTGTTTCTAATTATTGTAATTGGGATGTCTAATTATTTTATGCATTGGATCCTATTTAAGAGACCCATGGGGCATGTTGTAATCATCCAAGAAAGTTGTGAGTAAGATCAATTAGATCTACAAGGTGTGTAAGATCAAGAAAATCTATTGTAGTAATTGAGAGAGAGAGAGAACTCTTGAGAGAAATATTGTACACCTAAGAGGTGTGGTGGAAGAGTGTGATTTATTCATTGTATTCTGGAAGAGTTTAATACAAGTTTTCATTGTTTCTTGTATCTCATGTTCTTTGCTGATTCTGATTTCTAGTTACTTGTTACTTCTGGTTAAATTTCATGTTTAGTTGCTTATACAAAAGTAATCAATCATACTCAGTAGTTCCTAACATCCCTAGCCAAAGAGGAGTTCTCACAAATTCTTTATTCAACATGCTCTCATTCAATAGGTATTCTTCTACACACCCTTATTAACTAGTTTCTTCTTTTCACACTTCTGAAAAAGTGAAAATTAGATAGAAACATGTTATCATAAGACTTTATGGTGATCATATCTGATTGAATGTACTTCACAATGTATCCAAATATTTTTACCAGCTTAAGAGATATGATGTTCATCCCCAAACCATTATCTATAAGAACCCACTTGACCTTATGGTTTTCAATGATTACCTCAATATACAATGGGTTATTATGGTTGGAACCAAGGGTGGACATGTCTTTTTGATCAAATGTTATCTATAAAAATAAATACAAATATCTTATTAAGTTCTAGAAATCTTTAGGATTTACATCATTGGAAATAGTGGATTATTATAAAATATTGTTTAGGATAGTCATATGGACTTCAGAAGTAGTAAGAGATCCAAAATGTAAATCTATGCAGGAGTTTTACTCAGTTCAATAGACTATAAGGCTTTTTAATAGTAGGTCGAGATGGTTTATCTTTATCTGGCATAGTATTTGGATTTGGGACTATAGGATTAATGTTTTCATTGGGTTCTATAAAAGAAGAGGGAAAAGGGCACTGAAGGGTAACTCTTGAGCATCTAGTTATGATTGCATAACCTAGAGGTGGCAAGGACCCATTATAATTAAAAATAAAGGTGAAGGGCCTTAGAGCGTGCCTCGTGAATGTCTAGTTACATTGTATCAATTTCAAGTTGATGAAGATACATTATAATTAGAGGAAGGATTTTATTTAGAATTATAAACTTGTGAAAACAGAGTCGCAACAAAATTGTATGTACTCGATGTAGTGTTACTAGAGGGAGAGGATGTTGAACCTATAATAATGGGTCTTATACTACAAGGAGTATGATAAGGTTCACTTGGTTTGACAATAAAAGTGGTAATGTGGTGTGAAAAAATGTATCCCATGGTATTGTTATCATCTTAAGGCATGTTATTGTAACCCAAGTTATTAGCATGGGTATTATGATCATGATATTGCTCATTACGATTTTGACCTTGATGTTGGTTTAGATTTTATCATTGATTCTACCCTTAGTTTTGGTTGTTCCTTGGTGGCAGTTGTTTATGTCAAAGAAAGGGGTCTTTTTAGATTACAACATCTTGATTAATGTCATTTGGGGCCATTTTAATCTCAACTTCACCACTCTCAATGAGATCTTCAATAATATGTCACAATTAGATGCAATGATAAGCACCATGACCAACAACATGATGGAAGCTGCACCATTTGTTCTCATTTTACCAATTTGGTTTCGGTTGATCTATAGTAATGGCCTTAGTAATGGCCATATAATCATGTTAGCTACTATGAGCTTTTGTAATACTATCTCAAAAAGTTATCCTAATTTGCTAAAAAATCTAAAGTTACTATCAAATGTCCTACATGGAAGAACTCTTTTCAAATTAGGTGGTGGATTAGGGGGAGTTAATTATAGATTTGGATCCAATGGAGCCTACACCATTTGTACATGTCTTGTTTTAGTCACCCCATTTCCAACCCTATTTTTGTTTTTATTGAAACCTTTAGGTTTTTTATGTGCAACTATTTGAACCAGTGATTGTGTCTAATTTGATGTTTGAACCTATGCAAAAATCTTGACAAGGCCTTTTGTAATAAGTAACTTCTCAATATACACCCATTTGTTGATAATTTCATCAAATGAGTTAGCACAAATAAGTCATAGATTATGCACACCCTTAGGGTGTAAGTTCTGTGAAAATATATCTACCAATTGTTTATCTAGAAAATTATGTTGAAATAAACTTGGTAATACTCTCCACCTTTGTAGATATTCCATGAATCTTTCTCCATCATGTTCTTTGGCTTTGCATAAGTCAATGGTCAATTCATGATCAATGTTATATGAGAAGTGGTTGATGAAATTTTCATATAAGTCATTCCAATCCACAACCTATCCCTTGGGTAGATTAAGTATCCAATCTAAAACTTGTCTCTCTAAACTTTGTGGAAATATTCAAAGTAAATACACACTACTATAACTAACCTCTTGGCATAACACAAAGAATTTTTGAATGTGCTCATGAAAGTCTCCTTTTCCTTTATATTTATCAAACTTAGGTTCTTAAAAATGAGATGGAAAAGGGACTTAGAAAAATCTTAAATAAAATGGATATGGACATATCTCATCAAATTGATACTTCTTCACTCTGTTATTTGTCTCCAATCATGTCATAATCTCTTTCATAGAGTTTCACTCTTACATGTTTGGTGCATTCATGGGTGAATCATAATGTTTTTTGGGTGGTATGTGCCCCTGATGCTAGGGTGGTATCTTCCCCTATTTTTATGTGGATTTATTAGGTATATTCATCCTTTGATCCATGACTTTATTTTTATTTGCTCCTTGACTTGAGTAATTGACCTATTGACTCCTAGATTGGTAAACATTCCCTAAATTCAGCTATCTTGAGTTATAATTAGTCTGTTGATTTTTGGGAGTTCTTGGTCTATTCACTAATGTACATGTTGGTTGAGATGAATTCACAAAAAAAAATTGAGGTATTTATTCAATTTGCACTGAATGTTTAGGTACGTGGTTTTGTAAAGTGACAAGAGGTTCCTAATGATTAAAAAATGTGTGCTTTGTGTCTAGTGAAGCATTTTGTACAAATTTTTATGTCTTGTTTTGTTCATTTGAGACACTTGAGTCCATTGTTGTGTTCTCAACTAGTGTTTGTTGTGTTGGTTAAATCATATTCCTTTTCCTTGAAAGTATCATTATGGATTGAATTAGTAACTAGAGAATTTGTCAAGTCCGTGATAAGTTAGTTTACATATTTTTGACTTATTTTTTTAATCTTGGTAACAAGATCTTGTTCATTAGGCATTATATCTATTTCCCTTTGCTAGAATAAGGTATGTTTGATTTTTTAATGTGCATGAGGGATTGTCCTCATTGTTTCTCTCCTTATCTAACTAAGGTATGTGATTAATCCATAGGAAATTTCAAGGGTAATCTAGCACCGGATTTGATCAACCTTAGAATGGATTCATCTTTTTCCTCTTGAGGTTTATATTCTTAATAATCTTCCTCAGATCCTACTATTACGTGGATGTCCTCAAAGACAATATAACTATATTAACCATCATACTAATGCTCCTCCTCATATGTAGGGTCATAAGAGACCCCACAATGTGTATCTTTGATTCATATCTAAAAGAGGTTGATCTATACATTCGGAAAGATATAAAAATGTTATGCAAATGTTTAAACAAGGTATATGCTTTGATTCTTTCCTAACAAATGACAAAGTAACAAAGAGACTATAATAAAAGGAGGATAGTGTAGTACCATGCATAATTAGAGGAATGTGTTCATGAAATTAATCAACTTTTAGTAGGGTTGAAATTGTATAAATTGGAAGAGTGTATGATAACTCAAAAACCTAAAGTGTAACTTAGTAAACTAAAATGTAGATTTATAAGATACATCAATACTATAAAAGCTAGTTCAACTTCAATGATTTGCTACTAGGAAACTAGAATAAATCTGTTCATATTAGAAGGCAGTTATATGAACCAAGAAACTCAATTTGTGAAAACATGTGATAATTCTTAAGTATAAAATTAGAACCAAATGGGAAACACAACACTGCCACATGGTAATAAAGAGGTAGTATAAAATATGTTATAGAACTTAGAGTGAGAGTGATGCACAAGATGACCTAATTTTACCAATGATGATAAAAATGTGATGATAAGTATATAAATGGCTTTCAATCCAAATAGGAAATTAAACCCAAGTTAAATCAAGTCAAGTGCAAATGTTGAACCCAATTAACACCTAACTTAAAATTTGAATTATCAATGGACTTTAAAGATTTTTTGGCAAGTGGTTTAGACTCAAATGGGTAGCATAACTATGTTAATAAGAAAAACTAGACACAATGTTTAAGATGAAAATTTTGAACAAGGAAAAGATGATTTTCACTTGGACAATGTAACGTCTCCTTTTTCAAGAAATGGTGGACAATGCGTTTGTTTAACATTTGTTTTACAAGCAAGTTTTGACTCAAATTAATGACTAGGTAAGTAAATACAAATACAACTAAGTAATCATCCTAAGCCCTAAATTGATAAGTTTTGATTTGTATTATTGAAATCCATATTCATACATGCACTTGAGAGGAAATTAAGTGTTCATACAAAATAAAAGTGCATTATATGGTAGGGTATTTTACACCCCCTTCTCCCAAAATATAATATGATGATATGGACCTTTGGGTTCATGCATCAATAATACTCTGAGATAAGTGGGGTTTATCTAAAAAATTACAAGTTACGATCATCTAGATGGTCCCAAGTATGGCTAACATAAGGGATGCAAACACATCAATTGGATTCGCATCAATTGACTTATTTTGAAAAGGTCTTGTCCTTTTCACAACCACTACATCCATAAATTTCTTAGTATAGTGTGATGTCCTGATTGATCATATGTTTTAAGTTAGATTAACACTAATGGAGATAGTTTAACTACTTAAACCATCATCCCAGTAGGTCACCCTCAATTTATATACCCCCTATAGAGAGGAGTTGAAGTTAATGCTGAGAGATGAAAACCTAGGTCAAAGATTCCCTGGATAACTTATGAAGAGGCTTTAAATTCCCCTTCTAAGCTAAATTTCATGAAATAAAATCTAAGTGAAAAGGCTTTATGGTTGTTATTAGATCACCCAAACCATACGAGTTTTAGGGAGAGCCTAGATAACTTCCTTTCCACACCTTGGACAAAGGCACAATCATAATCAAAAGGTGTTTTTAATCACCCAATTTCCATAAAAGAAATGGGGGAGAGCATATGCAAATATTTAATTTTTCTCAAACAATCTAACAAACAAGTGATAGATGACTTAATAAAACAAAACTCTTTTCAAAAGATTATAAATTTGAAATGAGTTTTGATTTTAAGCACCAAAAATGAATAGTTTGGTGATGTTCTTGGCCCCATGGCCTTAGTTTGTAAAATATTTTAAAAATAATCACAAAGAATTCAAATAAACCATCGAAGTTCCTTTTAAACACTAAAGGGAAGGTTAGAGACTTAATTCAAGCACAAATTCATCACTTTTCCATGTGGGTCCTACATAAAAAGTTAGAGAGTCTTGTTTATTTTTTCAGCATAATTGATGATCAAACAAACAAGTTTGGAAAACATGCTCTTAGGTTTTCACAATGAAAAACCATAGATACACAAACCAAAACTACAACTTTGTTAACAAAAATTCAATTCATGGGAAACATAATAAAATAGGCAAAATCGCTACTTTTTATGCAAAAATGCAAATTACAGTAAAAACCACAACTTCAAGAGTTACGATATTACAACCTAACTTTAATTGGATAAGTTAAACTCTAATGGTTTAGCTAAAAAACTTTGACTTACCCTAATGATATCATTATTCATGAAATCATGATATTGTAATATCACTACTATAGAGTCATGGTATTTCAATATCGCAATTTGACCTATAGACAGAGAATTGGTTAGACAAAAAACATATTTAAAATGCAAAACCATAAATATAAGGGTAAAATCATGAATTTATCAACTATATTTTTAAAGTCCAGAGGACAAAATCATAGATTCACAGTGGCAAAATTGCTACTTCAAAAAAATGTCTTTTTGCTTAGATTTTTCACATAATTTGGTCCCAAAGTCTAAGATTCTACATGAAAATGGTTAGTAGGATAATTTTAGGATATTTTTGATCAAATTCATGGGGTGAAATCCCACCAAGAATTCCAAGATGTAGATATGGATTATAAAGAATGTTAGTCAAGCATTAGTCAAGAAATCCAAGAAAAATGCATAAAAATCTAACAAGCTAGGCCAACCAATTCAACGGCGTATGAAAATGATAATAAAAAGAAATTGAAAGAAATCACATATACCAATTATCTTCCCAAGAGCATTCCACCATCTAAATGTGGATCCAAGCATGTTTTCCCCTTGATTTGGTGTTCTTATCTTTGTCAACAATGGATGTCAAGATCCTCCATCATCTCAAGATCACCATACATAATCTAGGCTCATGATATGAAATCACTAATATGCCTATCAATGAAGCTATCCTATTGCAAATAAAGCATTTATAAAACTACACAAATGAATTGTGGAGATAATTCTACATTATAAGTTTACACAAATTAAGCTTTAAAATGGTGTTGAGTGACCTCCTATTTATAGATTTTCCAATTTTACTAGAATGAACCTAGACTATCCATCTCAGGATGAAGATGTGTGGACAATAATCCATTCAATTTTGGAGGTTACAATCATAAATACCCTCATAAATATTTAGGATAGAGAGGCATTAAAGAGGCATGTGAGACCATAATCTAATATTTATTACACTTATGGCTTATGGATGGCACCCCATTTATCATGTCATTTGATGATACAATTAATAGGAATAAATTTTAAATAAATAAATATTCAATAACTTCCATGGAATTCTTAATTAAGCTCATAATTTGGTTTAATTTGTTTAAGTAAGATTAATTAATTTTAGTGCAATTCTTTGGAAATTGGTGCATAATTAATCAAATTGGTCAGAATGTCATATTATTGGGTCATAATTTGATTAGAAAGGAATTTTAAGGTGATGTTAGTTGTGTATGGACAAATATCCTATTTAGGACATTATCGACATAAAATAACATAGGCAAGTGACATGTGCTTACGAATTGGAAGAAAAGAGTGATCCAGAGCACCAAAATGAATTTTCATCATTTTGACTCGAAATGATTTATTTGATAGAATTTAGGAATCACATAAAATTTATTTCCCCATTTAAGGATACATTATCCTAAATTGGCACTTGTATATGACAAGCTCGAACCATTTAGTGTGCTTAAGTGATTTTGGCCTAAATTGTGCATTTGAGTGAATTTTGAGTAAGATTGATAATTTCAACACAAAAGGTCTTAGGAATTAGATGTCTACACATGTTATATAACACATACACATTATTTTTTAATAATACCAAAAATCCAAATTTGGTCTTTGGGTATGCATTTTCTTAAATTTTGATATTTTGGTCTTTGGCTACACATTTTATTTTGTATAAGATGTGGCTTTGAGATTAATAAACATGAAGTGGTCATATGTATCCTTGATGTTGTGCCTATTGTCTTAAAATTGTGTAACCTAAGATACTCTATGAGGTTCCTAAAATTTGATGCAACATGGAATCATCTCTCAAGTTATTGGTGAACTTATAACAGAGATGAATCTCTAGATTATGAGGGCTAGCTCCCTAGATTCATCTTTAAGTGTTTATCACCTAATCTAATGCTATTCATGGAAAAGTGTTAGTAGTTTACATGAAATGGAAACTACACTAAATAGGTGATACACCAATACATATCCCACAAACTATGACACTCCTACTAAGCAACAAGGCTTTCCAAGACCAATTATATGCATTGAAGGGTCCTAACATAGTATTTCAATGTGGAGGTAGCATATATAGGAAAACCAACAAGATAACTGAAATATGGGTATATTTCACACCATAGGGAAAATTTAATACTTGAAGAGGATCCTATTATAATCCATACACTTCACATGACCTATTAAAATCAGAACTCTTGCTTAAACATGAAGGATAAAGGGAGTAAGGGTGACACCATCACTTATCTCCACTATACATCACTCTCATACTTATAAAAAATGTTTGTAACTTAGAATAAGACTTGTATTTAATGTTTAAAGACAAAAAATTCAATGTCATAACAGCAGGCCTCTCCATACTAGTTGTGGTCTCTTTAACAATAGGCAAGATGGCTCATACTTATAGAATTTGGAAGAAGAGAGAGAGAAGAGAAGTTGAAAAGGCACAAGGACAATTGTAAAAAGGTTAAAATAAGTTATAATTCATGTGTATTATGTGGAAAATGAGTCATGAAACTGATTTACACATCATTCTATCCTAGATAAGGCTCTTCTCCAAATATGATGTAGCAATCTCCTCAATCATTCTCTCTTGTGAAACTTCCTTCATCATGAGCTTTATTGAGCACTTGAAAGAAATTTAGGGACAAATTTTACATTTAAATGAGGTGTAAGAGAGATAAATTAACTGATGTGTACATGTTTCCATCCCAAACTGAGCACTTTCCTCACATGTGGCATTGAAACTCTTCACAAGCATCTTTAGGTCTTGAAACTCCTTCTTGATAAGTGACAAAAGGAAAGAGTTTGATCATGAGATATCTTGGATAGTTAAATTTACATCCCAAGGACACTTTTAAGTCATCTTGAATCATTCCAAATGGACACATTATCTGAAATCATCAATTTCCTTCTTAGGTGTCACAAGACCTCTTTGTCCCATTAGGCCTAATTTGGCCAAAATAGCCAAAATTTGGATTTATCTCAATTGGTGAAATTTTTTCATGAGAGTCCTATTTTCATCATATTATACTATAAAAAAATCCATTTTTAACCATTAATCTCTCACCAAGACCCCATTTTGCTTATAGAGCCTTCACTAGACCTAGTCCTCTTGTAGTCCTATTTTTACATAAGTCCACTTGTGCAAGAGAATGTACAGACTTCTAATACTAAGTGAGACCATTTTTTAGTACCCTTTTCCCTCATTTTTATTTGTGCCAAGTTTCATCATTCTACACTCAAATCAAGTGTGTTTTTTAGATCAATTAGGCATAATTAGGCCCTTTTAGCCTAGAGGACAAAAAATGCTCATTTTTTGCTCCCAAACTTGTGAAATAATAAATCAGCATATGATTCACTTTTTTCATCTCCTTAAAATCCCTCATGTTGAATTTGAGCTCCTGATCATTTGTACAGACCCCTTGTTCTAGCATTAATTGTTCTTTCTTAGCATATTCCATACAACCCTGTACTTATAATTATGGACCATTGGCATGGGATGAACCTTAGGGGAGTTCTAAAAATAATCTTAATGAGTTTCAAGCTTTAAACATCCATTTGAGTGATTTTATTGGCCTTTCTCTCTCATTGGGTTCAAATCAGGCTTCTTGGAAGGTTTTGGAGTGACTAGCCCTTTTAGCATTTGTTCATTCAAGATGCACATTGGATATTCTTGAAAATTACATTTAGGGATCCTCAAGTACATCCTTCAACTCCCTTGAATGGATTAAGTTCCCATGCAAATTTTGGTGAAAGTTCTGAGCTTTTGAAGTTGGCATTTAAAACCATTTGGTGTATTCTATGAGGGTTTGACAGATTTAAAGCCAAGAATCACTTATTGATCACTTTCCTTGTAAACACATGGTCTAAACACTTATTATTATGTCCCATGAACATTTTTCCATAACTTGAATAGCTCTTCAAGAGCTAAGGATGAAACTTTACCCCTATTTAGCATTAGGCTTGTGCCTTGTCAATGAGCCTGTCTACACTTTGGACTCAAAATGACTCTCTAGTGGTTTATTTTGACTTCTGATGGCTTCAACACTTCTCAAGTCATCCCTTAAGCATGATCAAATCACTTATGAAGCACAACTAAGGTCAAAAATGAAAATGACCATCCTTACCAAGCCTTTTGCTTATCATTCCTTGCCATGGTGACTGTAAACATCCTTGTGTAGAGTATTTTGTTTGTCCTCAAACCTTATATAATTTTTTTTTTGGCTATATACAGGTTTTTTATAGATTATCCAACCATAATCCAAGGTCTACTTGCCTATGGCTCATTTTTCTCAAAATTGTCATCTCCATGCAAAGGAAACCTACCCCCACTTTGAGATAGAACAAAGAGGTCTTTGCCTTGTTATTTTTTACAAATTAACTATTGTCTCATATTATAAATTTATTTATGGTACTTTTTACCAAATTTTGGAACCTAAATCCTCCATTTGACCCTCCAACTTTACACATCTCTTAGGTAGACTTTATGAACCAAGCAGTCTGTGAAGGTGGGCAAGGTATGATTATGTTTATAGGTTTTATGGATGGAATTGAGATTTATTGGGACATGTATGTATCCTAAATTCCTATCATTATGTATCTAAACCATTATCTAGTCTATTTTCCCTTCAAACATCTTCCATGCTTTTTGGAAACCTAGACTAAGTCTTTGACTGCTTGTTGAGGACCACTGTTTAGGATACTGGTTGTAGGTGGTTTTGAGTTTAGTTTGGTATTTAAGGAAAAAATTCAGACCGTATTTTATGTTCACTATTATTATTTATGAATTCATTCATTATTTTTATGGGTATAATCTCCATCCTTTACACCCATGTATCTTTCATCCTCAAGATCAAGACTCTGCTTATGTGGACTAAGATACTTCAAAACTTGCCTGTATGTCTTGGTTTAAGCTTTGTTTGATGTTTATATAACTATTATTCATGTTTCCTAGGTGATATACCATATTAATTATTTTTATTCACTTATATGCCTTCAAACCATATCATTTCATGCTTAAGTCCATAACTATTATACCCCTTTGTTTGTTTGGACTGAGACAAGCTTATAGGTGTGCTTGGGGTTTGGAATTAGGATTTGTTCATGTTCATTTGATAGGACCTCAGTTCCCCAAAGCTCTGACACAAATTTTCAAAATTAAGAGCACACATGATTACCATTGTATAAGCAATTTACACATGCGTAATTACACAGAAGTACAAGTAACTATCAATGAGAAATAGCACAGAATATGAGAGGCAACACACAATTGTATTCAACTCATTACAAAGGAAATTACAATAAAGAGATCACACTCTTCTTCCACATCTATGAGGATTCCTCCTCAAGGGCTCCCAGTAATCTTCCCTCAAGAGTAATCTTCTCTCAATAGGTCACAACACACAGCTAACACAAGCTGTTGTTCACCTCATTGTACTGCCAGTACAACCGAGTACGAATCGGTCCTCCAAGTAGATCTCACCATGATCTTGCTCCTTGATGTATTGCTGTCACCTTGGATCTTTCTCCCCCGCTGATCTCCTTTCTGACCCTTGCATACACACACCCCTGCAGACCAACCCTGATCTTACTTATCACATGTAGATCTCCTCCATGATCTAGCAGCACCCTGCAGACCAAACCTGATCTTACATACATGAAGAATCCTACTTGATTCTACCATGGGAAGAACTCTCCTAGTTCTACAAATTTACAATACAGCCCATGATTCTATTATATATATCTCATGCATACAATAATTAGATAAGTGGCTCAAAGACTCGAACTAGTCTTTACATGCAAACACCCCGTTCAACAAACTGACTGTCCGTCAACAGCAATTCTGGAACCGCACAGGCGATCAACATCAGTCCCTGTCTGCCTGGAGGTGACCGACATTGGCCAAATCCTGCCGATGTTAGTTGCTCTTCTGTCGACCCCTGCCCGACGTCGGTGTGGCCTGCCGATGTCAGCGACTGTGACACTGCAACCCTCCTCCATGTTTGCATCCGGGTGAAGCTTTTAGCTCCACACCCTAACATCATGTATGTCTTGGTTTAAGCTTTGTTTGATGTTTATATAACTATTATTCATTTTTCCTAGGTGATATACCATATTCATTATTTTTATTCACTTATATGCCTTCAAACCATATCATTTCATGCTTAAGTCCATAACTATTATACCCCTTTGTTTGTTTGGACTGAGACAAGCTTATAGGTGTGCTTGGGGTTTGGAATTAGGATTTGTTCATGTTGTATAAGTTTACTCCTAGGTTCCTTGAGATCAATTCTCACTTTAATTTCACCTTCATCCACTTTAATAAATCCAAACCAAGTTCAAACTCCAACTTTCTTCCTCACTACCAACATGCCTCACATGATTATGAGTTGGGCTACCTATAGGTTAATTTGATATCACCTAGGTAATGTGCTTAATGGAATCATATTTTCACTTTACATATAGTTTCCTTCATTTACTCAATTCACTCTAAACCTCAAAATTTGTTACTTTATTCCCAATTGAGACAATATCTTACCCAAGCCTGATGTAGATGACCCTTCCTAGGCCTGTGTACAGACAAGGGTACATTAGTTATAACAACATAAAAATTCATATCTTGTTTGACCTCTTGGCTTAGGAATTATATTTGAAATATTTTGTATTGATCAATATTAGTGTCATAGCTTAGGATTGTTAAATTGAAATGCAAAACCACTTTCTAATCAATGTCCTGTAGTTATCACTACCCCTTTTCAGTGGGTATTTGGCAACTTTGAGACCTTGAAACTGTCATCTCCACTCCTCCTTTGCTCCTTAAAATTAACATAGTTATTTTAGGTGGATATGGATACTATTAAAAATAATAAATATCATTATAAACCCATTTTTTCATCCCATATCTTATCCCAAAAAGGCTCAAGGATCTTTGTTTTGGTCCTTTTGGGACTGCAAGGTCAATACAGTCAATAGGCTTTTAGAAGTGGATTTCATAGCCTCTTGAAAATTCTCCATTTTAAAAAATCCTAACTAATTCTAAAAAATAGGTAAGGGTTACAAATATGGCTTCATCACACCTCCATATATGCCACCATGATGTCAGCAAGGCCTATAGATGAAGGTTTGACTATGATATACAGGGAAGAACATGAAAGAGCAAGAAAATGCAAGGATGAGACTCTCCAAGCACCTCTAATGAATTTTATAGCCTCCAATTGAATATAATTCATTTATGACACCTATAAACATCGTCACAACACCTTCAATTTCACCTATAGGTGCACATTCCTAAGTATAGAGTAGTGGTAGTGAAATTAGACCAAAACAAGCTTAGGAAGAAGCATCTTGAACTATTGAGACCTAAAAAATAAATATATTAGTGTAAAAACAAAGGATAATCCCTAAAAAACACATTTAATAACTTTCCCTATCATATAAAATCAAAATCTTTTGCAACAATTGTAAACAGTAACCCCTTCTTAGATGCACAAGCATAAAATGTTGCCTAAAGTTAAATTGATTATTCATAAAGGAAGAGGCACCAAATTGAAACTTATTACTATAAAATTGAAGTGAACTTAGATTAATATCCACCCCTAGATTCACTCTTTCTAATTTTACCTGTACGGCCCATGCCAATTTATTGAATCTGGCCTTTCTTTGTTTGCCAAGTGAAAATAGAGGAAAACAAGTTGAAAATTAACTTTATTTCATTGTATTTGCAATAAAAAAATTTAAATGACCTTTTTGGAGGTGAATAATCACTCCACCACGTTTTCAACTAATGGTGGACTTGATAAGTCCGTACAAGTGCCCAAAAACTCCTATTTTTTAGGAAAAACTACCATTTATTGAACATAATAGACTTACAACTATCACCTAACTGATTATGACATGATTTTACCTTATCAAAATTAATATCCACATTGGTGACATATTTTTTAACTCCCACTATCTGTACAAATCAATCAATTAGCTATAAAAGTGGCCAAATGACCCTTTTACCACATGAAAACTAGTAAATGGCCGATTTATGACTTGAAGACACCTTGAAACAATACAAATACCATTTTAGGACATTTTAAATACAATTTGGCACTTTGACTAATTTTGACTAGGTTTTACCAATGTTGACTTTGGTTGATTGAGCCAGTACAAGGAGGATGGGTTTCAGCAAGGATTAGGGAAAATTTTGACTTGGGGTAAAATTTTGTCAATAATGCCTATAGCGATTAATGTATAGCTTATAAAATATCTAAATGCACTAGGTACCTTGTTTGAAACCATTAAGGGATGGATATGCTTTAAAAATATAGGGTGGTGTAGACTTAGCATTGACCAAGTATGACATATGTATAATTTACCCCAGCTGAAACTATATTGAGCTTACTCAAGATACATTAAAGGTGATAATGTCCCCTAAGTCTAACACCTGATTCCCCTCAAAGATAATGCTAAGCAAAGGGACCCCATAATTATTTATGTGGATAATGTTGCTCACCTCATATAGATGGTTGATTAGAATTGAATACTAGTGTGTACCCCCTCACCAAAGGTTTCAAGATTATATATTTTATATATCTTCAATTGTCTTATTCATATTTCATTGTAATGAGCATAAACCTTATGATGTGGACTGCAAGAAAGTAGATCTTAGAATTCTTACTCCAACTTGGTATTTGAGGTTGAGGAGTCCATTATGAATTGTGTTCTCTTCTACATGTAAGACTTAATATGAATGTACTTTGGGATCTATAGGTAATTCAAGGTAGAGGGATCTAAATAATTTGAATATATACATAGAAAACTTATAATGGTGCTCGCTCAATTCAGATGGGACCTTAAAGGGCTATACATGATATTTTTTGTATAGTAATGGCAAGTCAGAGACTCACATCATGTGAATTATTTACTAGACATGAGTTGATGGGATCGATGTCAATATTTGAATATTTTTGGCTTATATGTATGTATAATATTTGTGAAAAGGACTTAATTAGATTGGTTGGAGGTGATGGGACCTATTTAGGTATCAAAGATCATGAGTTCCACTCATGTGAGCTATTAAATGTAGAGAAAGTAGTGCATGCACATGCCTAGATTTGACCATCATGGTATCTGAGATGTGTTCATATTTTTCAAAGTGTTTCTTATTATTGATGGGATCATTAAGCACTTTTGATGACTTGACATAGCAGGGCCAGGTTCAACCTATCAGTCTTATCTATTCAAATCAGACACTTGGTGTATATAAGTACACATGGCCATCTTTGATTGGATCAGGAATCCTAGAGAACTAACATCTCTGATCCTTTTGGGATATAAAATGTATGTATATCTGATAAATCCAACACTTTTCTAGGTGTGCTAGACCTACATTTGGAAATATTTGATTGGATAGGGTGTCCTAAGGTCTGATAAATTTGATGCTTTTAGAACTTGACAGTTAAATCTCTAACACTTATATGTGTGTATGAGATACACATAGTGACATCTAACTGGATTGGGTCTCACAGGCTTTGATAGCTCTTTAATGCTTCTATAACCTAGCACCTATAATAGTGGTGACACTTCTAAGTATAAAAGGTACATGTGGTGATATGCAATTAGATTTGGCCTCTTAGGATATTATCAACTCTAAAATTTCTAGGACATGATGTATCTCTAATAGCTTTAACACTTTCAGGTGTATGAGATACACACATGGCATAACAAGGTTCAATTATATGGGTAATTACGATCAAAATAAGCCATGTATGAACCTATTTTAAATTATATACATGATATGATTTGGAGTGAAATTAACCCTAGAATGTTATCATGTATATATACAATGAACCAAAGAGTTGGTTCATTTAATCAAGGAGACATGGGAGGCCAATTTGAACCCCTTTTTGACATAACTATAAGAGCATGAAATATGATTTGGGACAAAATTAAGTAAGATTATATCATGAATCGAACCACTTAGTTAATTAGTGGAGGGATGTGATTTGGGCAAAATTGAACCCCTAAACCAAATTTATGGCCCAATTGATTGTATTATATATGTAACATATATGGCTTAACTAACCCTAATTTAATTAAAAATGCAAATATGCATGTAAATGTGTCCAATTTGAACCCATTGAACCTAAATTGGAGTCTATGATGTGATTAAAGGGGCTAAATTAGCTCACGTTTCATGACATGTTGACTATAAACCCTAATTTTATCACTTGAAATGTATAGTTCCCTTAAACCCTAACTTCATGACATATACACATGTACAAACCCATTACACTAAATCCCTAACCGTAAATCCTAATTTTATAACAAACACAACCCCTAAGTTCCCTGATTTCATCATAAATACATAAATTCATGATTGTGATTAGTGATAATTTGTGAACCCATTGAACCTAGTTTTGCAAGGACTTATGATGGGATTTGGGGGAAAATTACCTCATTTTTCCTTACATATTAAGCCTTATTACATCATATGATAGTCTTATTGCTTTATAGTCTTATCAAGAGTTTTAATGCATCATATTAGAGATATATTCATCATATTATGGATTTATGCATCATATTGAGCCTTATTTCATTATATTGAGCCTTATTGTATCATATGATAGCCTTATTTCATCATATGATAGTCTTATTACATCATATTGGGGATTCATTACATCATATGATAGCCTTATTGCATCATATTTAGCTTTATTGTATCATATTCAGCCTTTTTGTATCATATTGAGCCTTATTGTATCATATGATAACCTTGCTATATCATAATATAGTCTTATTACACCATATTATGGATTTATGAATCATATTATAGTTTTATTAAGTCTTATTGCATCATATTGGGGATTTATGCATTGAATATGAGTGTTATTGCTTATTTTTATAGGATATGTTTATACTTCAAGGAATACGTATGCATTATAGTAATACATACACATTCCTTAAAGTATAGACAAAACTTAATTTTAAACATTTATTTTTCTCCTAAATCAAAATTCCTATCCCCACAGACATTTCCTACATGCACTTTGCATATTATCTGTGTACATTTTGAAGTACATTTTTGGACCCAACCTTTGAAAAGCTATCAATGTCAAAATGGGCTCTGATTCGCATTCAAGGAAGAGGAATAAGTTGAAGAACAAAACACCAGAGCAATTAGAAGATTTGAGAGAAAAAACAAGGTATGAACACAAGAATTTCATTCTAGACAAGGTACAAACACTAAATCTGATGAGCCAAATGCCTTAGATAATGAGGCAATTGATAATAATGAAACTAGAAATAATGAATTGAATTATGATGAAATTGACAATAATGAACTGAATTATGATGAAATTGACAATAATTAATTCAATAATGTTGGAAGTTCACATTCAAAGTTTAAAGTTTTTGATTTTGTTGATGATGAGCCTATGTATGATAATTTACCCACCAACGATGAAAAAAATTAATGGAAACAAATAATGATGAAATTAACAATGAAAAAAAATTCATGGAAACTTATAATGAATAAATAAACAATAAATAAAATTTCATGAAAACATATAATGATTTTGAAACACCCTCTGAATGAATTCCACCAATAACAATACCTCCAAGAATTATGCGTAGTAAAGACAAGTACTTAATTTAAGTCGATGAAAATATTTTGAAAATAATGCATAACAAAATGTCTGACTGCCATTCAATAAGACTAGCTCAATAAATTTGGGATAGTTTATTTCCTATATTGGATTATGATAGTCAAAGATGTCAATTATTTGTTTCATTGATGAAATTAGTTAAGATGAGACCTACAATGTACACATTAATACTAAGAACATCTAACATGGATGATGAAAATGATGAAATTATTGAAAATCTATATGATGCATATCATATTGTAGGCTCAAGATTATGCAACAAATATTTTAATGTTGCCTGGTTTATAATGACAACTTGTGCAGTAAGTGCTGAAATAAGGTAAAAATGATTGATTTCAAAAACAATCCAAACACTTGATATAAACATAAAACATTAATGAAAAAAATTATAAGACGTAAAAGACTTAATGAACCCAATACAAAAGAGCTTTGAGAATTCTTTGGTAGACTTCCATGAAAGGATAAGGCTATAGACAATGCTTTGAAAGACTTACCTGCACAATTTTGGAAAGATAATACAAGAGTTTCACCCAATGCAAGAGATGTAGTGAAAAGAAGAGTTGGTTCTCATAATTGTGAACTATATCTGAAACATTTATTGGATATGACTCAAACACAATTATACTCTTAAGGTTTTTTAAAAATATCCACAAAATTTTATTAGTCAAATATTTTTTGATATGGTTTAACCTTTTTATGTAAAATTAAATCACACATGCACTGCTTATTTTTGTATGCAACATGTTGAATTTTCAATGCACTATGATGTTTTTCACCATATTTGTTGTACTTTTCATACTAACAACATTTTTTAGGAGTGTGGCATAGAATTTATGCCAAAATCAACTAGGGAATTTATTCCAAATATTTTTTGTGAAAGACCATATGGACAATTCTTTTATAAGAAAGCATGTTTGGATGGAAATTGCATCATTTGCAGTGGATTGCCAAAATTAAAATATTATATCCATGAGGCTTGTGCAAGTGCAATTAGATAGGAATTAGTTCATTTGAGCAAATAAAAATCTATGACTTATCAATTAAAAGATGGCAAATAATTTAAAAGGTGTGAGCTTGTTATGAAAGAGATACTTGCTTCAAAGTTTATGGTCGAATTCATGGAGAAATTTATTTATGAGTATGTAAGGAACAAACATAGGGATAAATGGCTAGATTAACATTTCAACCTAATAAAGGACATATTCCCGCTTGATTCTATTGTTTTGGTAATCGACTTTGCTGAAAATTACACATTCAAACCATAAATAGAAGTTCAATCACAGTATTACAACTCAACACAAGTTATCATATTTGTGCATATATCATTCATGAATGCACTTGATAGTACAGAGGAAAATCAAAAAATATTAAGGGAGTACCATTTTTATATCAATGATGACCGATCACATTGTACAGAGTATGTGCAAGGTTGTTTTAAGAAGTTTTATGGATAGTTGACTCAGAAGAACATTACTTTCAATCAGCATTACATTTGGTCAGACAATTGCACATCACAATTCAAGAATGCATGGATTTTTTATTGGTTGATCAATATGAATGTTACCACTAGTTTAGAACATATTTAGAGTTTCACTAAGGTTGGCCATAGAAAAGGGGAGCTTGATGGTACTAGATCATGTATAAAAAGAGCCATTACAAGGGAGGAGTTTAAATTTGAACATGTTGCTAATTTTAATGATGCAAAAATTTGTGGTTGAATGGTGTAATGAGAACATATGTCATGGTGCTCAAGAAAATTCTAATGTTCATAGACATTTTTGTTTAATGGAGTAAAAAGACTTAGCAAACTATGAGGATCGTATGACTCTAATGTGTTTAAGTGATCTCTACTCATTTCATAGCTCAAATGTAGGTTCTTGGACTATTCATATGTGATACTTGGCATGTTTTTATTTTTCATACATGGAATATGTTTGGAATGAGTGTGGGTCACAAGAATGGGTGGATGGTTGGAGTTACAAACCTATAATTCCAATCCACACATATCAGATTCCACCAACATTATGACTTATAGATATGACATCATCACATGACTTTAACCATATATTTGATGTAGTGCATCCAGGTATAAGATTAATCTTTATTCACTATTTATTCTCATTATGTATCTTCATAGTGTCATTAAAAATTGTATTTTGTGATGCAGACCATGTTTTTTCAGTTATTGCAGATAAAGATAATGAAGAGGGAAAAAATTACTACTTATATTAGTGTGTATATGGAAAGAAAAAATTGACTTCCCTGATCATATATGGAGAAAACATTGACTATTCATTGTTCTATGGGAGTCACTGGAACTTGGCTTCAATGATATCCTATAAAAAAATTCAAATGTATGGTTTTTTGAAGACTTTAAAACACATAGGAAGATATTACACTATTTAAATTTGGTTCTTATAATGAATATTCAATTTCAAAAATATCTTGGGAGGCAAAGAAATAGGAATCTATGGAAATTTAATAAGTTAGACCATGAATCTATTCTTGATACTATTAAGATTAGAGAAAATCCTAGTGGTTCATTGGATTGAAATATGTAGGTATGTTGACTTGTAAAATATAGATGTAATCAATTTTAACAAATGTTTTTTATTTTATAGGTAGTATGTTTATAAATTTCATCTTTAATTACTTACTAATATTTTTTGTAGGTTATTGGTGCCAAATAAGCTTCCACCTTCACGTGGTTGGCACTGTTAGTAAAGAATTTCATATTCTTGAAGCTAAGAGAAGCTTACTAAAAGTACTTGGTGTTTTCGTGCTCTTAAATGATTGCTCATGACATGTATTTTTCTCCTTAGATCCTTCCAAACACATAAACATAATTTTTCATAATGATCTACATGGATTCTAGCTAAACTAAATGCATTAAAATTACCTCAAATGGCATTACATACCAATGTTACACACAAAACAAACATAATTTTCATTGATTTGCATATTTTCATTGGTATGTCATTCCTGAATAGTAGTGAAAATGCACTTGCAAGTGGAATTAGATGTCACAATAATTTAAACACATGTACTTTTCCTATATAGACATGTTTGAAGTGATGGATATACACCTGCAGGTCTCAAAGGCAAAAATGCTAGTTGGAGATCAACAAGTTATCTCTTTATTGTCAAAAAGTTATATTTTAGGACCTATTTCTTGAAACGTATACCATAGATTGTTATTAGATGTGATATAGA
This sequence comes from Torreya grandis, assembly GCA_037957365.1. NCBI lineage: Eukaryota > Viridiplantae > Streptophyta > Pinopsida > Cupressales > Taxaceae > Torreya > Torreya grandis. The sequence continues at coordinate 2,382,418 of JARHVA010001577.1, forward strand.
CTAGATTCAAGTTGAAATTAGAGGAATTTCACATGCATAAGAAGGATCTTATGGTTCATCCATATGACTTATAATTTTGGTTTTATGTATGCCTAAAGTTAGGCTTAAAATCAACATCTTCCTTGTATTGGGAAGGGTGTTCTTGAGCCCAAAATGGGTGGTGGGTTTTTCAAATAGGATATATGGGAGGCTAAGAACCTAGTATTGTATATTTTCCACCCCTTGAGACATGATGAAAGTATCAATTTTTAGCCAACAAGCACCAGAAATGGATTTCTCATAATGTAGCTTCAACTTTGACAACATTTATTGTTAGTGTTTTTATGCTCCTAAATAGTAGTGAAAATGCACTTGCAGGTGGAATTTGATGTCATGGTAATTTTAACACATGTAATTTTCCTATATATATTTTATTTAAGTGATATATTTACACTTGTGGGTTTCAAAGGCAAAAACACTAGTTGGAGGTCAACAAGTCTCTTCACTACCAAAAAGTTGCATTTTAGGACCCGTTACTAAAACTTCTACCATGGATTGATATTATAGTTTATATAAAATATATGTGAGGAAAAATTATATAGATTTCACATGCATATTAAGGATCTTATGGTTCATCCATATAACTTACAGTTTTGGTTTTATGTATGCCTGAAGTTAGGCTAAAAATCAGCATCTTTCTTCTATGGGGAAGGGCGTTCTTGAGCCTAAAATAGGTGGTGGGTTTGTTGAATAGGATATATGAGGCCAAGAACTTGTTCATGTAAATTATACACCCTTTTAGGCATGTTGGTAGAACCAATTTTCAGCCAACAAGCACCAGAAATAGGGTTCTTGGAATGTAGCTTCAACTTTGACAATATTTGTTATTAGTGTTTCCGTGCTCCTGAACAGTAGCTAAAATTCACTTACAAGTGGAATTGAATGTCAAAATCATTGTAAAATGTGTAATTTTCCTATATATGTGTTCTTTAAGTGAATGGATTTGCACCTATGGGTCCCAGAGGTAAAAATGCTAGTTGGAGGTCAATAAGTTGTCTCCTTGCTACCAAAAAGTTATATTTTAGGACTTCTTACTACAACTTCTACCATGGATTTTTATTAGAGGTGATAAAAAATAGATCCAGGGTGTAATTAGAGTGATTTCACATGCATAGGATGGATATTATGGTTCATCCATATAAATTACAGTTTTGTTTTTATTAATGCCTAAATTTAGGCTAAAAATCAACATCTTTCTTATATTGATAAGGGCATTCTTGAGCCTAGAATGGGTGGTGGGTTTATTGATCAGGATAGATGGGAGGCCAATAACCTGGTCCTAGACATTATCCTCCCCTCTAAACATTTTGGTAGTGCTAGTTTTTATGCAACAAATACCGAAAATGGTGTTCTCAAAAGGTAGCTTTAACTTTGACAACATTTATTGTCAGTGTTTCCATGATCCTAAACAGTAGTGAAAATGCACTTGTGGGTGGATTTAGATGTCATGGTCATTAGATAATATGTAATTTTCATATATATATATATATATATATATATATATATATATATATATATATATATATATGTTCTTGAAGTTATTTATTTTTACCTGTGGGTCTTGGAGGCTAAAATTCTAGTTAAAGGTCAACAAGTTATCTCTTCACTACCAAAAAGTAGCATTTTAGGACCCATTACTACAACTTTTACCATGGATTGCTATCATAGGTGATAAAAACTAGATACAAGATGAAATTATAAGGATTTAAAATGAATAGGAAGGATCTTATGGATCATCCATATGACATATTTTTTTTTATGCATGCCTAAAGTTAGGCTAAAAATTAGCATCTTTCTTGTATTGGGAAGGGCATTCTTGAGCTCAAAATGGGTGGTGGGTTTGTCGACCAGGCCAAATGGGAGGTAAAAAACTTGGTTATAGATATTATCCACCCCTTCAAACATGTTGGCATCTCCATTTTTCAACCAACAAGCATTGGAAATAAATTAGTTGGACTCTAGCTTTAACTTTGACAACATTTATTATCAGTGTTTTTGTGCTCCTAAATAGTACTAAAAATGCACTTGTAGGTGGAATTGGATGGCATAGTCATTGGATCATGTGTAATTTACCTATATATACATGATAAAAGCAATTTATTTTCACCTATGGGTCTTGGAGGAAAAAATTCTATTTGGAGGTCAACAAGTTGTCTCTTCACTACCAAAAAGTTGCATTTTAGGACCCATACTGCAACTTCTACCACATATTTCTCTCAGAGGTGATATAGAATAGATCTGGGTGAAATTATTGGGATTTAAAATTAATATTAGGTATCTTATGGATTTTCCATATGACTTATATTTTTTGTTTTATGCATGCCTAAAGTTAGGCTAAAAATCAACATCTTTGTTGTATTGGGAAGGGTGTTCTTGAGCCCAGAATGGGTGGTGGGTTTGTCGATCAAGGTAGATGAGAGGCCAAGAACCTAGTTATGGACATTATCCACCAATTTAAATGTGTTTTTAGTGCCATTTTTCACCCAACAAGCACCTAAAATGGATTTATTGGACTATAGCTTCAACTTTAACAATATTTGTTGTCATTATTTTTATGCTCTTGAACAGTAGTGAAAATGCACTTACAGGTGGAGTTGGATGTCACAATTATTGGATCATGTGTAATTTTCCTATATATACATGCTCAAAGTGATGGATTTACACATATGGATCTCAAAGGCAAAAACACTATGTATAGGTCATTAAGAAGCCTAAAAGGCCTAATAGTCTAAGTGAACCATATACACGTGGCTAGAAGCTAGTGGTATTAGAATCAGTTTTTAAGACCTTTGAAAGTTTTTTTTAGGCTTGTCAAAGTTTTAAAAGGGTAAAAAATATTTTAGGAGGCTACTAATCAGTCAAGGATCCTATTAGGCCTTCTAGGCCTAATTAGGATAAATTACATGCATATAGGTAATGGAAGGATCTTGACACTAGTAAGGGATAAGTTTTTGGTTCATGAGAGATGAGAAATTTTGGAGGCTTCAAAAATAGGCCAATATACCTAGATGACCATTTAGGCCTAATTAGGCCTAAATGGTGACTTACAAGTGGTCAAATTCACTTCAAAGCTTGGTCAAGGGGTATCATGGACTAAATAGAGCCAAGTGTTTAAAACTATTGATGTAGGAGCATCCTTTGTATAAACTAGTATGGTGTCCATGTGAAAGTTTTAAAGTGTTAAGTAGAGTCAGTGGTCTTTGTTAGTCCTTTATAGTCTTCTTACATGTTATAAAGTCCTACTTATCTTATATGATTAAAACAAGTGTCTATTGTATGATTTGTTAAACTGATACAGGTCTTGAGAGAGAGTTTTGCAGTCAAAAATAGACACTTTTTTCTTAGAAGAATGAACCAAAATGATAATCATGAGTATCAAGATGAAAGGAACTTCTTCAAGAACAAACATCAATCAAGAATCTTTGAATCATACATATAGGGGGTGTAAATGTGTGTGTTTTTTGTTGTGATTGTGAGTAGTGTATGGTGATTGTAAAGCCTTTCTTGAAATGTACTTGAACTCCAACAATAAAAATATAGACAATTCAAGACTTTGAAAGTCTTTTTCTGTTAGCACAAACTAATTTTGGTAGAAAATCACTATTTGCAGAGCTTGTTTGTATGATGAAACTTGTGTATGGTTTGAAACTAAGGATTGGATGATTTACATAGGTGAGTGAGGATTCTTATACAACTGTTAGATTTCAAATAACCTCTTTTATCTTTATGAAACAAGGTTAATTAGCTCTCGATTCCTTAAAGTGCAGGAAAACCCTAGTTATAGGGTTTTATTTAAAAAATCCATTTTAAACACATGATTTGATGAAAATATATGGAGACCTAGTTCAAAAGGCTAGTAAACCGTTCCAAGTGTTTTGGAGTTAAAAGGTGTATGGATGATGTATTGAGTAGTTATCCATAGTAATACTCATAATTATGAGTTTTTCTAGACAATGAGTAGGAAAATTGACCTATCTTGATTAGTTTTGAACCAAAATATGCCAAGTAAAAGTTTATTCTCATCTAAAAACATCATTTAAACTTGATTGTGGTATAAGCCAACATCTAAGTTTTGACCTACTAGTGGAACAATTAGGTCTTTTGATACATACAGGGTTGAGTCACTGTTTGATAAAAAGGAACTCTAAATCAATAATAAATTAGTTTATCTACATTATATAACCTCTAAGACATGTGAAAGACCTATTGAAAATTCATAAAATTGTTCTTTAGCCCAAATACAACACTAAAAAGGTCTTTTGTATCAATCAATCAAGAAGTTCTTAAAAGGGAAAAGAGAGTTAATAGGTCCAAAAGGGCTTAAAGTAAGATTTTGAAGTTTGAAGAGAATGAAGTGATACATTCAAGTGTATCAACTATCAAGAGCCCTTAGTACCAATCAAAGACTTTGTGCTCTCTCCCAAGTTCTATTTTCTTACTCTCTCAGGTTCAGAGATGGAGTTTAAGGATGTTTCAGAGGGAATGGATATAGGATAGGGTCTATCCCATGGTATGAAGAAGTCTTGGGAACTTTCAAAGATAATTAAAGGCCTAAAGAGTAGATTCAAGAGCTTCTTGAATGTCTTATATATGATTTTATCTTACCTTGACTGATATGAGCTTCTTCACAAGTGTAAAACCCTTCTCATTGGAAGGAGAGACTTCATCACCTATTAAGAGTTCTCCTCTTTGCAATGTATTGACTCTTCATAATCTATTGACTCTCTCACCAAGGCTATTAAACCATCCTACCTAGTTGAATTGATGTGGAGAAATCACAACAAATAAACCCTTTTCAAATTATTTTACTTGTTTATCATGGCCTAAAAATGGTCTCCTTGGTTATAGAATGCAAAATATGGTTATAATACCTTTTTTGACCTCTAAATCCCTATTCTCACTCTCTTAAAATCCCATTAGACCTCCATTAGTCCTATGACAAAGCTCAATTTTTAAATCCATACTTATCCTATCCATACCATTCTAAATCTTTTTTATTATTTTAGACCTTGTGAAAACACATTAGATTAAAACTATCCAAGAACTTTCAATGGTTAGGCTTCAAGATATGCACACTTCTAGGTCAAAAACCTAGGTCTGATTTTACCAGTCTCTGTATAGGCTAAGAGGTTTTAAAATTGTGTGGTTGAATTTTTAGACACCTTCTTGAGTTAATTCCTCCTATACAGACTCTATCCACAATAAACTCACATGTTTAAAACAAGATTCTACCTTGATTTTGCCTTATAAGGATTATCCCACTAAGAACTTAGAGTTATAAACATGTAAGAAACTGTAGAATACCATGAGCATATAAACATAATTCAAATGTAATCACTGCTATTATTTATTTCTTATAAGGGTCTATTTCCCTTAATCCCACTCCATACACAAGACTTAGAACTGAGATAAGTGACTAGGTGTCTAACAACTACCAATCTAAGACTGATTTAATCACCATTATAGGAGTCAATTAACAAAAAGATAGGTTTAATAACCCTTCTTATTTCTTACGCATTCTTATAGAAATAAAGATTCTTAAAAACAAGAAATGTCATTCTTTATAATTGTAGGATCTGTCATACCAATTTGATTTGCATCATTATCCTAACAAGTTATTCTCAATCTCATAACATTTGTAATCCTTGAGAATACTTCAAAACCAATAATTCATAATACTCTAAACACAAGTACAATGTTTTTAACTTCAATGAACTTATTTCTAGGTTATAATCACCAGTATAGGATTTACTTAATGAAAATATAGGTTCAAAAGCTCTAACTTCTTATTTCATTTGCATACTTGTAGAAACAAAGCTTCTTAAGAACAAAGAATGTCAATCTTTCTAACTATAGGCTATGTCATACTAATCTGATTTACAACATTATCCTAACAATTTATTCTCAATCTCATAACATTTTTAATCTGTGAGAATACTTCAAAACCAATCATTCATAATAATTTGAACACAAGTGATTCAAACAAGACTTAATTCATTGGTTTTCTTAAATATTCATGTTAAAAATAAGAATGCCATGTACGAATGACATATATAATCATACGATGTCAATAATACATGCATTGTCATATAAGAATACAAAAAATTACATCATGTCTAATAGCATAGTAACTAATGTTGGGTGAATACATCATAGACATATATACAATGCCAAAAATGTGTACATTACCATATAGGCATACAAAAAAGTGCATCATCTAGAACATCCTAATCATCAAATAGTCTCCCTCTCTTTGCCTTCCTCAAAGAAGAATCTCCTTGGTATACCCTGCTTATAGATGGAGATATCCCAAATGCCTTGGATTGCTCCAAGGATCGACTATGGGTACTATGCTCATAGCTTGCTTATAACTGAACTTGTTCAAATATAAAAATTATTATAAAATTAATAATTATACATGAAACAAAGTTAAGAAATTCATTTTAAACTATAATAAAAAATCATTTAAACATGCACTTACTACAATCTCATGGTCCTTCTCAATTTGTTGTTAACACTTGATGGGGTCAATACCAAGTTCAGCTACATGAATAGGCATGTCAAATGATGAAGAAACATGAAGAGTTATCATAATATTTGTCTGAATTAGACTATCAGATGTCATATGATAGCTCTGCATACACAATACATTCATATATATAAGTTATATTTTCCCAAGTATGTAGTAAAATTATTAAAACAAAATTATTAAATTACAATTCAAAATTACAAGTGAATATGTACCTTTGTTAGTGCCTATGTAGATGACATTGCAACAACAATGCCTAATTCTATCTCGACTAACAATGATAGAGGAGTGTCCACCCTAGTCATGAGCTAAACAAATAACTTAATAATTAATAACTTGGGTAATTCATTGATTAAACAAGATGCTAACAAACTTAGTCTTGCATAAGATATGAAAATATATAATGAGGTCATGGGAAGCATGAATGTGACAAGTGGATATGTTCAATGTGACTTGTAACACCACATTAAAGGCAATAAATGTCAATTTCATGAGGGATATTGACAAGACATTCAAGGCAATGATGCATCTCCTACACCTCTTGATGTAGGAGCATCCTAAAAAATTGTATATATGGTCCTATAATTAGTCTTATAAGGGTTGATAGGTGTCAATAAGCCTTGAATGAGGCATTTAGTGTGTCTCTTAGGTCATTTAGAGGTCTAGGAGTTTTTTCCCTCCAATAGTTGTTATTTGAATTTTCAAATGTATTTGAATGAATATTTTCTTAAATTGTAATAATTAATGTGTCTAATAGATTCTATAAGATCTGATACATGGATAGGAGTCTCCTATGTTTAGTTAAGGTCATATCTTTATTTCTTACTCATTTAAATGTCTTAAATTACTTGATAAGTCTTCAAAGATCAATTTTTCTAATTTAAGATAGGTCTGTTAGAGGAATAAGGACCTAAATTAACACATCCTAAACTTGGATAAATCTTCAACAACATTATCAATTCGAATCTATCATTTCAAGGATCCACAAGATGAAGGAAAAAATATAAAAGACCAAATTTGCATCATTAGAGGACTATGACTTGTGTTTGAGTCCTTGAAATTTCACAAAAACTTGGGGATAGTTAGACAAACAAGCCTAGAAGATGATTCCAAAGGTTTTGGTTATAATATATCCTTACAATCACATTCATTAAAATCTAAATTTCATGTAAACTTATAACCTTGTATCTCTAAGACAGTGAGGGAGGATTTATGAGTGCATTTTGTGAAATTGAGTCATTGAATCCAAGTTAGGTGTTGAAACATCCTTGATACACCTATATACACTGGTTTCAATGCTTGTATAACTTTGATGAGGTGTATTTCAGATTTTGACCTGATTAAATTCACTAATCCTAAGTGTCTTAAGGCAGTGACTTGGTATAGTTGAAGACAATCCTATGAGCTACGGTGTCTAAGTTGATTTTTTGAAATCTTGATCATGTTAACACCTTGAATACTTTGCTTATAAAAATTCATTACTTTTTATTTCAACTGAGTATTAGTGTGATCAAAAATCCCTTAGAATTAGTCATTGTGATAAGATAACCTATATAGGTGTTTTTTGAGTAGTTTATAAGCTGATTTTTAATCTATAAGACACCTAGAGTGATAATTTGATTTTATGAGGGACATATATACAAGCCTTTTAAGACTGTCTAGAACCTTATAAAATAGGTCTCATCAAAATCTAAAGAAATATACATAAAATAGACCTGAATATTGTAGAGATAAGAGTGAGTGGATAGTCTTCTTTACAAGTGCATGATTTTGGTTATTGAAATTATAGTTTAAAATTCAAAATAAAACCAAAAATGTTGAGATAGAGGATGAGTTTATGACACTATTCCAATCCATCTTAATACATCAAACAATAAGCTGATTTTTAATCTATAAGACACCTAGAGTGATAAGTTGATTTTATGAGGGACATATATACAAGCCTTTTAAGACTGTCTAGAACCTTATAAAATAGGTCTCATCAAAATATAAAGAAATATACATAAAATAGACTTGAATATTGTAGAGATAAGAGTGAGTGGATAGTCTTCTTTACAAGTGCATGATTTTGGTTATTAAAATTATAGTTTAAAATTCAAAATAAAACCAAAAACGTTGAGATGGAGGATGATTTTATGACACTATTCCAATCCATCTTAATACATCAAACAATAAAAATTCCAACAAAATTATATTTGGTATTTTATATTTTTTACACAAAATCTACCAATGATGCAATTAAGGTGTATAAATGTACATCTAGAGTATATAAGATTCATTCAAAATTTTACCTCTATAAATGTATATGGTGTTGTAATGACATAGATAGATGTAGTAGTGGTTAGACCACTACCTATATTAGTAAATTACAAGTGTGATGTCGAAGTTAGAGTTTCCTCCTAGAACACAAAAAATACATACATATATATAATTCAATTTAAATGTGTAAATTAATTTTTAATTTTATAATTTGTAAATATAAATTAAAAATTTAACATGAAATTTATATAAAAGATAATTTCATGCATGTAGATACCAACGTATCCAAACCAAACATATGTGTCAACAACTCATCAGTCAATACCATATCCTTCAAGCCCCCTAAAGTACCACCATCATCATTTGAAATTAATGCATATAGCACCAAAAGATCTACATGGATGGGTTTAATTATGCCCACTAGATGAATTATCTTTAGGATTTTTCTTTGAAAGCCTACTCATATGATGAACAAGTGTATCAGTAAGAACACTAAGTGCATGCAAAGTGTTAATCTCTACAACCTCCTTCACCATAGATGGAAAATATAGATGAAGTGGATTTTGGGTAGGGATCCTTGTAGGCTAATTAGGTGCATAATGTATGCTTGGTCCATCCTATATAGAGCCTTTCCCTCGGCCCTAAAACTCACCATAGTCAAAATAGTTTGGAATCTCATTAAGGACAAACTCAAAATAGAGTTTCCTCAAAAAATACAATGGGACCTCATGGTTGTTACATGGTGGTTAATCAAACACCATCCACTATCACTCCCAAAAAATTGGATTTAATCAAATTATGTTAGCATCAATGGATTTATAAATGCTTAGTCATTACTAAAAATGGTGCATTGGTGGTTGGGTCAATGAATAAGGCACAATTTTTTTATTTCTTTCTTCCTCACATCATATTCTAAAAATTTATCAACATAGTAAGCCCTATAGCTATCATTAGATTAAATCTATCTCTTAATTTTTCTTATTATCAAGTCAAATTTACCTAATACAAATTCTAGGTATTGACCAAATAGGTGCGGTAGGTGTTGGTGGAAGTGGGCTCCCTCATTATCCTAATTATCTATGTAATTTCAATTTTTCTTTCCACTATATCAGTATCTATATCCTTCTGAATACCTGGGGGTTCTAGTGGAACTATAAGAGGGTTAGCCAAAGGGTTAGTTGGAGGGTTAGCACGTTAACTTGTTAAAGAAAAATTACAAATTAAACTATGCACAAAACAAAATTTGAAAAAATTTGATTTAATTTATTGTCACTTACCTCTTCTCTACAGTGGCATCATCTAATGTGGGATCAAACCATGCCAATGGGAACAAAACATAAATGGGAGAAGAGGTAAACACAAACAAGAGAAGATAAAATGAATTAGTGATTTGGTTTTTTTTAATGTTTTAAATAATATGTACGCATTACTTATAATTATAGGAATGCATACACATTCCTATAATGTGTACATGTTTCTATTGGTAAATAAATTTGTACGAATTCCTTTTGCCAAAAATATGTACGTGTTATGGCTTGGATATCCTGAGCCATAATGCATACACTTTATGTCCATAATGTGGATGTGTTAAGTGATAACGCATATGCGTTATGGGAAATTTACATGGAATTATCCCCAAACTACATGCACATAACCTAAAATTGTTAAAAATATTAAAATAAATTATGGTTAGAGAGTGTCCCTCAAAACAGTAATAGATCTAATTATGTAAACTTTTTTAAAGTGTAAATTGTGTTAAATTGACCTACAAATAGGGTTATATTAAAAATAGTGATTCACATTTTATTGGGAAAATTTTACAAGAGGTAGATAGGGCACATTTTTTCCTTTTTGCTTCTATGGTCATGTCCTAGTTGACTACATTTTGAATCTAATGATCTGGGTATGTGCGATATTTTATGATGAGTGGTATGTGAAAATATCAAGCCCTAATCTTTTACATACACTAGATAGTAATTAGATAATAAAGGGGTGTGAAAATGGGTTATTAAAGATAGATGAGTTGGATTTACAACCCCTTTGTGACTAAGCATTGCCTACATCAACCAAATTGGCCTCAAGTTGATGTAGTTCTCCCTCCTTAAATTATTATGTGATCCATGGTGATGTAACTAGAATGCTTAAGCTAGATGATTAGTAAAAATAATTGAAAATATATGCCCTTGACCTAAAATAAAAAATATTTAGACTTGGATATTGACTATTAGAAAACTAAAATTTTCAAATAAAATATAATAGTAATCTTTTTATGTGTAGTGATTTTTTTAGAGAGATCCATTGGGAGTAGAATGAGTAGCCTTGATGTGATTTTATAGGATAATTCTTAGCATAATTTCACTAAATTTTTAAAAAAATTAAAATATCCATTGTGTAACATATCAATTTTAAAAGTGACCATTGGAGTGTGGGATACAAGGTCACACTATGAGAGAAGGCCACAATGTGTTCCTATGTGGCTAGTGTGTGCTTTTCCTAGAAGACCAGAGATTGTTAGGATAGGGATGAAAAGAGAATGTGGGATGAATGAAACTAAAATAGGGATGTATGTATGATATTTATAAGAAAATTAATTATCTCTTATATATTTCAAGTTATCAAAATGGAAAATAGACCAAGTAAGGGTAAGGATGTCAAGAATAAATATAGTCAAGAATTAATGATTAATTTATGTGTCTACATTTTCCCCCACCATATTCTAGTGATGCATGCAATAAAATTATTAGAGTAAAGTAGATGTGAATTTGAGTGTGCATAAACACTTTTTATTTAAATGTAAAGCTTGATTTTGCAAGATGCCTTCATGTAAGAACTTGTAACAATGCCACTAAAATCAATATTTTCTCATATTAAAAAATTGAAAATTTTGAAATTTTTTATTTGTAAATTGAAAAGAGAGAAAGGAGAGTGTGTAATATAATTACCCTATAACTCAAATATGGTTAAATGTATATCCCACCTTGATGGGTCATTTGGAGAGGTGTCCAACTGTCATGAATTTAGAGTGATCGAGTCTCAAATTTTGAAACCATTGAATGGTCTTGAGTTGGAAAGATTGTATGCTCCAACTCTCAATTATAGATTAATATGTATTTAAAAGGGGTAAAACCATGAATTATGGCCCACTGCATTATGAAGGGGTGGAACCATGAATTGTGTCTCATTACTTTTGAAAAAATGAAACCATATATATTGACTATCACTAGACTTTAATGGGGCCCACTTGTAACTGAGACAAATCACACCACTGCAGACAAATATAGATTTTATTTGTGACTTTGAAACTTTAAACTTGAGAATTTGGAAAATTTCATAGTAGAAACATGAATATGAATGAATATCATGCCCCTTGCATCTGTACTATACTGAAATGTTATCTTGAACTTGTGATTTTTTAAACTTTGTAACTTTTAAACTTTTGCCACTTTTGAAACCTTGCAACTTGTAACTTTTGAATTATTTGAAATTTTTAATTAGAAACTATAAGAGTGAGTGAACATTCATGCCAAATGTCCCCATAATTTGAAAGTGTTGAATCATGTTTCCATATGAAAATTGTATCTTGTCATAAATCTAAAAAAAATTGCTCATGGAGCTTTAATGTTCTAATCAAGCCAATTTTAATGCCCCCCTTTTGAGATGAGAGACGTAGCCTAAAATTCACTTATCTAAAAATAAAACATATGTGAAATACATGATATTTTAAATATTTGAAATTTATTACATTCATAGTATTAAATATATCATTGAATTTACATATGAAGCATGTGTTAGAAAGATATTTCATTGAAGCATATAAGTAATGCAAGCATGATATACATCATGGCACTAGATTAGAAATATAGTATATAAGTGATGCAAGATATTAATCATGGCACCATAGTAAATAGATGTAATGCATGATATGAATCATGAAATCATATTAGAAAACAATAATCATATAAGTAATTACATACAATGTCATGTAATTTTTAGAATATGTCACACATAAGGCCTAAGATACCAAATAGAAGGGAGATGTAAAATTTTTCATAACACACAAGGTCAAGGACCACACACAAATGACATAATGATGACATATATTCAATAGTGTTTTTCACATACAAGGACAAATTCCACACATAATAATCAAGCAAGAACCTATCTTATTATAAGAATTCAAAGCAAAGCATGTGGAAAATAAGACTAGTATAATTCTATCATAAATATGAATGTGAATGTTATAAAGTAACATATTTCATGTAATAAAATTTAAAAATATGAGTGATTTTGCAATGTATTTTTATGATATGTAGCTTAACATGGTAAGGAGATTGTGGATAGAGATAACCTGGAAAGGTGTTCACAGAGAATGATTAGATGGCCCCATCTTAGCAAGGTTATTTGGTAAAAAGGAAAGCCCGACATCAAATAATCATGTGAAATTATGTCTTGTATCACACTCAAGTACCTCATGATAATAATTTTGTATTGAAATATTGGATATGATATTTTATTAACATATGATAATCAACATATGAAAATAATTAAACTAGCAACATTTGAAAATATTTTAGGTCCTAGTTTTGAATTTTTGAAAATATTTAGAGTTTTCTAAATTTTTGAAATATATGCATTTTTTATTTTTTATTTTAATTTTCACCAATAATTAAATTTTAAAATATATTTTTAAAATAGGTGCTAAGAATAAAAAAATAGAGGAAGGAGGGATTCGAACAATCCTCAACAAGGTGAAAAATCATAGCATGATAGGAGGGAGAGAAAACTATATGCCCCCACTATGTATGTAAATTTGAGTCATAATAATGTATGGTAATTATAAATGATATTTAGGAATGTACACACTCCTTAAATGGGGAAGAGGCTAAATATGCTTATTGTAAAAAGTATCAATATGAGACCATGTAAGTGTCATAGGATGTAAGATATGCAATAGCAAGCAATTGAAGTTCCATAAAGAAAGTTTGTTATAAATTGTCCAAATTAAGCTGAAAATTAAGAGAGTAATTACCCAAAGTGAAAATTAAAACCAAGGGGTATAATAATGTTGGGATAAGGTATATAATAATTCTTCAAAATAGGTAAAGAAGCTATGTAGAAGTAAAATAAAAGTGGATAATTGAGGGATACAACATGATTAGTGTGTTTGGAGGAAGAACGAAATGTTTTAAAACAAAGCATATCATCAAGAGGATGCACATATGTATACCTTAATACATTATATTAAGGAGTGGCTTATTGTGATAAATAAGTTCCAATTTTAGATGCCTCTGAATCTAAACAATAGCCATATATTGTAATATAACCCTATGAATCATTACCTATATGCTCATGAAAATTTTTGTCCTCATGTGTAGGAAAAGAAGGTGTAACAACATATACCTATGCCTATTTTCCTTAAGATATGGATGCCTCTTTGTATGTGCCAATTTATGCTTAGGATAATGTACCATGATATGTGAAATAAACTGAATATGCTCATGTGAAACTATATCATGATAATATGAGGACATGGAAAATTATTATATAATGTTCTCATGCTCATTATAATGGTAATATGTTGTGGAAGATGTAAATCATGCTCTTGAAGGGTTCTATAAACTATCTCATTACCATGTTTCTCAATAATTATACTAGGTGACTATTCCATAGAATAAGTAAACACCATTTAAAATAAAGTATTTTCATATTGGATTCCTTGAATTTTGAATAGTTGATTATCATTAATGTATTTAATTCATTTATGCTCTGTATAAGGTATTACTCTAAGCTTTTGTATTCAAGGGCATCCTAGTAGCATATTGAAGACCCTTATACTTGGTAGAACTATAAATGGAGTATGCACTATAAGAGGGCCTTATTATAAAGGAAACATTATGTGTCTAATAGTGTCATGTGTATGCCCATAAAATACTTTCAAAATTCTAGAAATATCTTGTAAATTAAGTTTTGTATAACCAAGAGAATGGAGGAGTGTTATGGTGCACACATTTTCACTTGATCCATTGTCCATCATGACACTATGGATGGATTTTGTGTTAATAGAAGATCTAATAAAAACTACATGTATATATAAATCATCGTCATAAAATTCAATATCATCAATTTTGATCATAGGATGTGGTGCTTGTTTGATTGTAACTATAACAATAATGTTATAAAATGGATGCTCATATTTGGATGGAGGAGGATGAGTGTTGTATGCATAATTAACTTTATATTTATCCTTGTTGGTTTATTCATGATTTTTAAAGGATATTTGTACATTTCTATAGTGTCTTTTATATGTGTATCAATGTCTATGATATTTTCATCAATGAGATCTTGAATATTGTGCTTAAGCTTGAAACATCTATTTGTAGAATGCCCAACACATCTATGGTAATAATAATATATGTTTCCATCAAAATTTATAGATTTGGGTCTAGACATATCTATCTCCATTGGTGGAGGAAGAGTTATTACATTACATTCTAGGATATTTTTTAACAAAACATGAGGAGGTGATGGCAATTGTGAAAATTTCCTCCTTGGTAGAGCTTGTAGTTTAATTTTTTGAGGTGTTTATGATATAGAATTAACTATAAATTTTTCTTTATTCTTACTCTTAATTAGTTTTCTCTTATAATTGGGTTTACTTTGGAACTTGACATTATAAGCATAAGAAACATTTGAAACATAATTGAGCTTGTTCAAAGTAAGCAATTTGGCTTCATGATTTTTGACCATATGGCATAGTTCATCAAAGGATTTGAACTTATCAAAAATGATGGACTCTTAAATATAAGAGATTAAACTTTGTGAAAAAATATCTTGAAGCTCATTATCAACTATTTTATTTGTGATTTTAATAACCATAGTTTTGTATCTTATCACATATTCACTGATTGTCTCATTAGACCCTTGTTTGAGCTTTGAAATTTGAGCATATGATAAATTTTCCCCAATATTGATAGAAAACTATGTTAAAAACTAATTTTAGAAATGATTAAAAACCTTTAATAATTGGAGGGTAAGATCATAGAACAATCAAAGATCATATTCTTTTAGACTTCTTAGAAAAATCTTTGTCAACAATTTATAATTATTTGCATAATCTAGATAAGTTACATGGAAGGCACGCAAATGTTGTTCAGGATCACCTTTACCTTCATAGAGAAGAAGTTTTAGAGCCATAAAATAAAATGTTAGTGTGTAATATTTAATTTCTTTTACCAAATTATTTTGTACACAAAGAAAATGAGATTATGGAGGGGCTAGTATGAAAAATAGATTGCTCAATGTGAGCCAACTTGGCTTGTAATTCAAGAATGGTATGCTCTAGATTATTATTGTGGGATGTAATAAGAGGAGTTTAATTATCATGAGTAGGTATATTCATGGATAACTATTTGAAAAAAATTGGTGTTCCCAAACCAAAATATGGTGTTATAGATGTATAAATTGGGATAGAATCAGTGGTAGAAGTAGAAATATTGGAAGAGGGGGATTTAACAACCCAAAAAAGGTAACCCTTATGGTGTATTTGTGTCCACCTTAGCTTGATTCTCATATTGTTTTTATAGAATAAGATTAATGACATTATTTACCTTATTGGGGTTCTCTTGAAGAATGACAAAATTTAGATAATTCCTTTACTTGGTCTTGATCTACTCCATTGATCTCATTGGGGTCAATATGAGTTTCTTGCTCATTATCATAGTCTTCTTCATTACTTTGATTATTAGTTCAATATGAATCCCATCTATAGGAGCACAAGGGATTTTATCAATTACATTTTGAGATAAAACATCTTAAGTTTATATGATCCCAAGGGACTTCAACAATTACATTTTGAGAGAAAATATCTTGACTTGCCATTTAAAAGAAGCCAAATGAAGTTGCACGTGTGAAATGGAAATACCACCTAATCTAACACTACACCTTAGAGGCATAAAATATAATGAAAAAAATAATGCTAAAGACTTTGAATGTGATGTAATGGAAATAAAGAAATGCTAATTTATATGAATATAATACAATCAAAATCAAGGTATGAGGGTGATCTAGGAAAGGGTTTGAATGATTTTTAGGATCTTAATTATACCTGTTCATTCATTCATTAGTGCCAGCCTAATGTTTTACACCATTAACCATATAAGTAGAACCATTCATATAGCCCACTAACCCCAGTTTCAAGGGTATGGTGAGATTAAATTATTTAAGTGATATGCTCCTCTCAATTACACCACAAATTATATGGGTAAAAAATAATTCCTACTAGTGTAAACAAGGGACCCTGAGCATTTCCAATATACCATGAGGCATGTGGAAAATAAACTCCATGTTTATTTTTGTAATATGGCTATGTGTATTGGGTTAAACCCCTCATGCCATGATGTCTATAAATAGAACACCACTTATCCCTTCATGATAGTCATAAAGTAGTTTAAAAACTTCCAGAACATACTTTCTAAAACAAGAAAAAGCAAATGAAAAATAAAGTGAATTAAAAAGCAAATTATTTTTATATTCATAAATCAAAAAAATTTCAATCTAAGGTCGAAATAAATAACTTCTATGTCAGAATGATCCAAGGTGACATGAAAATCTCTTCAGTGTCATATTGAATCCAAGGTCAAAGAGATTGAATCATTTTATGTCAGATTTTATCCAAGGTCAAAGATTTTTTTCTTTCAATGTTAGGAATTTACAAAATTTTGAAACAAATTTTATCCCAAAACTAAAAGAAAAACAACAAGCAATGTTCGAAAAAATGCGAGTTCAAAAAAATGTTTAACCCTTTTTAATTTAAGAAGACTTAAATTTACTTGAATTAAACTATTGAAATTAAAATGATGATAAATATTGATCTGATATGAAAATATAATAATCTACAAAATTTACCTCAATTAAAAATTTGCTAAAAATAGAAAATTAAGCTAAGGTTAGAGAGTCTCCCTTAAAAGGATAATAAAACTAACTGTGTAAATTTTATATAAGTGTAGGATGTGTTAAGTTGACCTATAAATAAGGTTATACTAAAAATAGTGATTGTAGTTTGTTGTGACAAGTTCGTAGGAGGTGAATAGGGGTGTATTGTGGCCTTGTCTAGATTTTATAATTGTGACCTAGATGACTGCATTCTGAATATGTTGATCTAGGTATGTGCAATCAATTCTAGTGAGTGATTTTGGATCTATGTGTGTTGTTATGCCATGTATAAAACCTAAAAATATCAATCCCTAGTCCTACACATGGACTACATATTAGTTAGATAACAAATGGGGGTTTAAATAGGTTAGTAAAGATAGTCGAGATGGCCTCAAAAACCCCTCATGATAAGTGTTTCCTACATAACCCAAATGGGCCTTAGGCCAATGTAGTTCTCGCTCTTAAAGTGATTATGTGATCCATGGTGATCCAAATAGAATTATTAGGATAGATTATTAGTAAAAAATTATTGATAATAGATGCCCTTGACCTAAAATTAAAAAAAATTAGACTTGGTTATTGACTATTAGAATAACATAGATTTGAAATAGGAGAGAATAGTGATATTTTTCTTAGTGTTTAGCATTTTTTCCATAAATTCCTGGTGAGGGTAGAATAAGTAGCCTTGATGTGTTATTATAGGATAATTTTTAGAATAATTTCACTAACCAACTTGAGAATATGCAAGGGAGAGCCATTATGTAACTCAATTCAAAAAAGTGGTTTTTAAAGCATGAGAGACAAGGTCACATTAGGGGATAACGCCACAGTTTGTTCCTATCTAGTTAGTGTGGACTTTGTCATAGAATACCAAAACTTATTGGGATATGTCTGATAGGATCATGTAGGATGAAGATGGATGAATGAAACTAAAATAGGGATGTTTGTATGATATTTTCAATGTTTATAAGATAATGAATTCTCTCTTATATATTGTGTGTTATCAAAATGGTGAATAGACCAAGGGTAATGATGTTAAGAATAAATATTATCAATCATTAATTATTATTTTATGTGTTTACATCATTGTAAGAGGGATAATTACATTGACATGAGGCCCTTTTAAGTTATGTAGTCAACACTTATATTATGCAAGGTTTTCTAAATATAACTCAATTATTCCCTTTACCTAGTTCCCCCTTTATATTTTATCTCTATTTATTTTATTTTTTAAGAACTAGGGTTTTGTTGTTACATGCCATCCACACATCAAATTAGATCCCATAATTAAACACTCAACCTTATCTACCAATCACATGTTCACACCCAAAATAATAATTTGTATAGTCAACCAAGATGTAACCATAATTACTAGATAAGCTTGCAGTGTGGCCATGTCCTCATAGTGTAGCATTGTCATAGCATACTTTTAACTTATGTTTTCAGTTCTAACACAGTTTTAGAATCATTAAAATCAATTTTCATCATTAGAAATCCTTCACTATCATCATAATTTTAATTTGAACTAGGTTTTTTGATGCAGGGGCATCTTGGAAGCACTCAAGAAAGTGTTTTGGAGTAATGTTGGTGCATACAAATTTGAATTTGTGTACATTAAGAGTTGTTTTGCCCTTTTGGTAATTTGAATTGTCAAGCATGTAAAGAGGGATTGAGAGTGTGTTTAGATGGTTAAGGTGGGTTCTAGTGTTATGTCATGTTAAATGAATTTTTAATAGACCTATAAGGACTTTTAAGAGTCCTAAGTTGGTTTGGCATATTTTGTGTCAAGTTGAAAATGTGAGTTAACAGCTAGTGTGATGATCACCCTACATGGGTCTTAGATCAAATGGATAGTTCTTGATCCAAGAAATAGTTATGGAATAAATTTTAAGTCTATTTTCATAATAATAAAGATACATATTGATTATGGTGCATAGAAGATAGAGAGGAGTGATGAAAATAGGGCAGACATGACTGTAATGGAAAGAAGGTCTACCAAGGAAAATGAATGAGGATTGTGTTAAAATGTATTTGTGTTGAACTAAAGCTTCAAGAATACAATAGTGAAGGAATTATTGTGTCTAGTTATATTTGGTAATCTCTAAAAATTAAGATTTTGCTTTCAATCTGAGAACAAGATAATTCATGATTACTTGTATATTGGGTAATGTTAACTCTGTGTTAAGGTGAGAACAGAACCTTATGTTTTATGATTTTGTATAAGCAAAAAGGAATGAATGGTATAGTTTACATGAGCATTATGTTAGAAAAGTTTATTGGAGTCTCTGTTGAGTAGTTTAAATTGATTGCAACATGCAATCCATAAATAGATTGTAGTAGACTCGATACCCTATTCTTGAAAGGGTAGTCTAAATCTTGTTTATGCATGTTGATCAATATATAGATTGAGTTTTATTATTGTTAGTTAAAGGAATTTAAATTTATTTTTTCCCAAAATTTTAATGTATATGAAACTAAGTTTGGAATAGGAAAGGTTCTTATTAATCAAGGAATCATTTGTTCATGATTTATTTTGTGACATCCTCTGTTGTTTTGTAGTAGTCCACTCATTGATACTATGAACTCATTTTTGTGAGTAAGTCATGTTTTGACATAGTTTCCAAGACCTATTGGTATGAATGTAAGTTGTATTGAACATGTTTTTAAGGTCCACTCCATTGACCCTCTTTTTATTATCTGAATGTTCTTTGATTCAATTACCTAGAATATAGACCAGTCATGAGTGCCTTCCTATATACAGTTATTTGTATTTAGAGTTAGAAATCTATGATAGAGGAGAAAGTTAAGTATGAAATGACCTTGAAAAGTTGTATCAACATAGTAAAGACCCTAAAATTCTTATAGAAGTTTTTGAAACCATTTAAAAGGAAAGTTGGAATAATTTTAATGCTCTTGGGTAGTCTTTGACAAAGAAAACCTCTAGGTAAGGCAGTGAGCTATAAAACCCTATTCCAAGAAAGGAAACTGTTGGAAAAGTTTGATTTTTGGTTATTGTTTAGGATAAAATCCATAGTAAATGATTTTAATATTTTTTCACCAATTGGGGACATTTACATACACTTATGGATGACTGTAGTTATACATGTAAAGCCAAATAAACCTAATGTAAAGAGAAAAAGGTCTAGTGTAGTGATCTAAAGAAGGAAGTTTGTATTGAAACTTTGTAGATAGATAAAGGAGGATAATGGGTGTTCAAATTGTAATTTTTTTTCTAGTAGTCTATCATACATGTTCATACAATAGAGAAAACCCTAAAAATAGGGATACAAAAAGTGGTCACAAGACAGGGCAGAGTTGAATGGAATTGAATTAATGCATTATATAAGGTATAGAATGAATATAAAAGTGTAAAAAAGTTTGGGATAACCCTTATAAGGTGATTATAATGATAATTTTTTGGGTGGAAACCCATATGATCATTGTTTCATATTGTAAAGGACAAAGAGATGAATGAGTGAATGTAGAAGGAGTTTGTATGAAAGACATTGAATAGAAGAACTAAAATTCAAACCCATAAACAGGGTAGGAAAGAGGGAGGTATAGATATGATGTAATCTATCTTTTTTTTTCCCATGTAAAGGACATTTTAGCATTTGTATGAGTGTCTTGTAGGTGAAAGTGAATACATGCACAAGAATGTTTCAGTTTATTGAAACCTATAGAATAGTTTGTTGATAGTGTAAATTTCATATGAAACTAATTTATCATGATATCCTAAATCATTTTGAAGGTACATTGTATCCATTTTTTCATGTTTTTCCAAAATTATTAAGAGAATGGTTGAACAAAGAAAAGAGATTTCTTGAAGGGAAGGAAAAGGCAGAGTTTGGTAACAAATTGGAATAGATTTGAATCATTTGGTATCATAGCAAGGAGATGCCTTGGGAAAGGTGTGAAAATAGGTACAAGTTGATGATTTGATTTTTTTACTATGCATGTGAATGAAACTTGCTAGAAAAGAGTTGATCAAGAAGGAGTCTTTAGAAGGGCAAAGTTGGTACAATAGATTAAGAAGGTATGAAATGTTTTGTGTTTGATTTATTTGGTTGAATTTATTATTGATGATGAGTTATAGGTGAAATAAACAAAGATTAAGGTGGAAGCCCTGAACAAATGAGCGATTAATAAGATTCAAGGAAGAGACAAGCTCATATAGAGAGCTTGAAAGAGAGAGATAATCCTAGTGCAAAGGACAAGAGTTAGAAGGCCCAAGTGAGATATGATATGGGAGGTTTTAGGTGTGATCTAGGAAAGTGAAGTGGTCCAATTGAGGCCAACAAAACAAGATGAGAGAGTGTAGAGAGAAAGGTGACAAACAGGGTGCAGATGTACAACCACAAGAGAGAGAAGTCAACAAGAGAAAAATAAGAGATCAAAGTGGAAAAATAAATGAGGGGAGTAAGGAAATATATAATGAATTTGGAGATTAAGTTGATGGAGTTGCTAAAATATTGTGAAAAATGGGTTAGATAACAAGAAGTAGAAGGCCCATGACAAGGATGGATGATGAACAAAAGAGTGAAGTGGCCAATAGAGCTGCTAATAAAGAAGAGGAAACATGAGATGAATGCCTTGAAGAAGGAAAAGTTGAATAGACTAGCCCATGGAGGTTTGAAGGATAGCAAGTTGCCAAGAGAGAAACATGAGGATGAAGAAGTATAAAAAGGAGTTCTCATAGTGGAGAAGGTAAAGAAGGAAGAATAAATAATGGCCAAGCAAGCACTTAAATAAGAAGGCAAAGGAAAGAAGAAGGTGTTCATTCAAGAGGCACTTAAAGGGACATTATGTTCTCTTTGTTTTATAGCTAACATTATCTTTGAGTCTCTATAAGTAGGTATGAACATGGTGAGTAGTCAAGTCAAGAGTCAAGTGTGAAATTGGACAAGAGGTGGGACAATATCAGTACCCATGTAAAAAAAAGAGTATGAAGATGAGAAGAGATAGTTTGTAGCTATACCAAAAGGAGAATATGATGCTAAGGGAGTCATTCAGTCACTCCATGAATAAAAATTCATTAATGCTTTGGAAAGCCTAGATGAAAGAGAAGTGAACATGGATCACATGAGATAAGTTATCAAGAAAAGAAAGAAGATTGGTTGCAGGTATAAGTAGTAGGATTAACAATAGCAAGAGAGAGAACAAAGGAGCAATTGGAAGAAGCACAAGCATAGGTGTGGAAACAAGGAACATACTCATTTGCATGATAATTTGAGTGAAGTAGAAGATTGGAGGCAAGTTATTTTTTCCCATTGGGAGTATGATACATGGAGATCTTGGAAGCACTCAAGAAAGTGTTTTAGAGTCATGTTAGTGCATACAAAGTTAAATTTGTGTCTATTAAGATTTTTCCCACCCTTTTTGTAATTTGAATTTTCAAGCTTGTAAAGAGGGATTGAGAGTGTCTTTAAATGGTTAAGGTGGGTTATAGTGTTATGTCATGTTAAATAAAGTTTTAATATACCTATAAGGTCTTTTAAGAATCCTAAGTTGGTTTGGGATATTTTGTGTCAAGTTGAAAATGTGAGTTGGCAGCGAGTGTGATGATCACCCTACATGGGTCTTAGAGAAAATAGATGTTTCTTGATCCAAAAAAAATTATCGAATAAGTTTTAGAGTCTATTTTCATAATAGTAAGGATATATAGTGAGTATGGTGCATAGAAGAGACAAAGGAGTGATGAAAGTAGGGCAGACATGACTATAATGGAAAGAAGGTCTAGCAAGGAAAATGAATGAGAACTATGTCAAAATGTATTTATTTTGAACTAAAGCTTCAAGAATAAAATAGTGAAGGACTTTTTGTGTCTAGTTATATTTGGTAATCTCTAAAATTAAGTGTTTGCTTTCAATTTGAGAACAAGAAAATTCATGCTTGCTTTGTATATTGGGTAATGCTAACTCTATGTTACGGTGAGAACAAAACCTTGTGTTTTATGATTTTGTATATTTAGAAAGGAATGAATGGTACAGTTTACATGAGCATTTTGATATAAAATTTTATTAGATTCTCTGTTGATTAGTTTAAATTGATTGGAATACACAATCCATAGATACAATATAGCAAACTTGATACCCTATTCTTGAAAGAGTAATCTAAATCTTGTTTGTGTTGTTGCTCAGTATACAGACTGAGTGTTATTGTTGTCATTTAAATGAATTTAAAGTGATTTTATCCCAACATTTGAATGTATATGAAACTAAGTTTGGAATATTAAAGGTTATTATTAATCAAGGAATCATTTATTCATGATTTATTTTGTGGCATCCTCTATTGTTTTGTAGCAGTCCACTCATTGATATTGTGAACTCACTTTTGTGAAGAAGATGTGTTTTGACATATTTTCCAAGACCTATGGGTATAAAGGTAAGTTTTATTAAATGTGTTTTTAAGGTCTATTGACCCTCTTGTTAGCATATAAATGTTATTTTATTCAAATACCTAGAATACAAACCAATCATGAGTGTCTTCATGTATACAATCACTTGTATTTAGAGTTATAAATGTGTGATAGAGGAGAAATTTATGTATGAAATGAAATTTAAAAGGTATATTGACATAGCACAGACCCTAAAAGGCTTATATGAGGTTTTGAAACCATTTAAAATGAAATTTGGAACAATCTGAATCCTCTCAAGTAGTCCTTGACTGAGAAAAACCCTAGGTAAGGCAATGATCTATAAAACCCTAATCCAAAAAAGGTAACCATTGAAAAAGTTTGATTTTTGGTATTGGTTAGGATAAAATCCATACTAAATTATTTTAATGTTTGTTCACCAGTTGGGTACGTTTCTGTACACTTATGAATGATTGTAACTATACAAGGTGCTTTAAAGCTAAATAGACCTAATTGTAAAGAGAAAAAGGTCTAGTTTAATGATCTAAAGAAGGAAGTTTATATTAAAAATTTGTATATAGATAAAAGAGGATATTGGGTGTTCAAATTGGGATTTGTTTTTCTAATAGTCTATTGTACATGTCTTTACAACATAGAAAAGCCTAAAAATAGGGCTACAAAAAGTGGTCACAAGACAAGGCAGAGTTGAATGGAATTGAATTGATGCATTATATAAGGTACATAATGAATACAAAAGTGTAAAAAAATTGGGGGGAACCTTTATAAGGTGATTGAAATGATAATTTATTGGTTGTAAACCCATATGATCATTGTTGCATATTGTAGAGGACAAAGGGATGAATGAGTGAATGTAGAAGGAACCTGAATGAAAGACAGTGAATAGAGGAACTGAAATTCAAACCCATAAATAGGGTATGAAAGAGTGTTAGAGAAAAGAGGGAGGTATAGATATGATGTAAGCTATATTTTTGTTTTTATTGCACATGTAAAGGATATTTTGGCATTAAGGTATTGTATGAGTGTCTTGCAAGTGAAAGTGAATACATGCACAAGAATGTTTCAGTTTATTGAAACTTATGGAATAGATTGTTGATGGTGTAAATTTCATATGCAACCAATATATCATGTTCTCCTAAATCATTGTGAAGGTGCATTGTATCCATTTTTAAATCTTTTCCCTAAATGATTAAGGGAATGGTTGAACAAAGAAAAGAGATTTCCTAAAGGGAAGGAAAAGGTAGAATTTGGTAGCGAACTAGAATAGCTTTGCATCATTTGGTATCATAGCAAGGATATTCCTTGGGAAAGGTATGAGAATAGATACAATTTGATTATTTGATTTTTTTACTATGCATGTGAATGAAACTTGCAAGAATGGAGTTGATCAAGAAGGAGTCTTTAGAAGGACAAAGTTGGTAAATCAGATTGAAAAGGTATGAAATGTTTTGTGTTTGATTTATTCATTTGAATGTATTGTTGATGATGAGTTGATTTGAAAAGATGTTTCTTGAAGGGAAGGAAAAGGTATAGTTTAGTAATCAATTGGAATAGCTCTACATCATTTTCATATTTGTTTATCAATTTATTGTTTATAGCTTTGTTGAAAATTTTGTAAATTACTATATTTTATATTTAGGTTTTTTATATTTTGTAATCTAAATCAATTTCAATTATTGAAGTGTTTTATTGCTTTTAATTGGTAAATCAGATTAAAAACATATAAACAATTGGTACAATCCTCATGTGTTTATGTGCTTGAACAAATGAATTGTGACCTTGTTGGTGTATTTAGACCTAGCTCAAGGCTTCTTGGACTATAGGGACTTAAAATTGGGAAAAATAGGTATTTTCCTCTCAATAAGCAATTAGATAATATCTAGTGTTTGCTAATAATAAAAGCCTCCTCCAAAAAATGGATAAAAATTGTGCTCATATAGTGAACCTTTTAAGGTTTCCTTGAATTGGACTTGTGAAATATGAAAAATGACCCACTGGAATGAATTTGAAATTAGAAAAGTAGATGTTAATTGGCAAGAGTATGAAATCAATGGATTTAGACACAACTAACCTATGAGATTGTCTGAATAATATAGACAATAAAAATGAAAGTATAAATCAATCAATTAATGAGTCTAAGCTACTTGGAGTCAAGAATAGGAACATATAATATAATAGTTTTCTTAAGATAGATGGTTGCTCATATAGAAGTAAAGTAATAATTATTTGAAAATAGGGAATTGATTATAGATTAAGTGTTCATAAAGAGTGGTCATAAATACACTATTTTAGCATTAAATGTTAATTTGACTGTTTATATTCCCCCCCCCTTTTATTTTAGTAATACAACAAAAGTTTTACATCTTGATTCCTCACTACACAAACTTGATACATTATATGTGGATATCTATAGCTGACAAATTCATATTTGACTATTTTTAACTAAGCTATGAGATATATGTTGTTATGAGGTAGTAGGATATTGCTTAGGTTACATGTTTATATTACTATGAGTTAGTTAAGTGTATATTCTTAAATTATGAGCATGTTGATTTGTTAATTTAGTTACATGTTATGATGTAAGTTTATCATGTTATTATGATCTAGCTACCTACTTGTGGTTAGTTTGAGGTAGGAGAACTCATCCCTAAGAGTGTGATGGAGGGAGAGCATCATCAAAGAGGGTGATGTAGATGGAGACTTTGGACGATGATGGAGAAACTAGCTAAAACCCTACACACACACACCATAAATATCTAGCACATGTTAGATGCATAATAAGTGGTTAACATATGTATATTGGATTTTATTTGCATTAAAAATTCATTTATACATGATTTGATAGTATAATTTAATGGTTGTGATTGATGCTTATATAAATTGATTTTGTGTAGCTAGTGATTAGAACTACCATATGTGGACCAACTAGTATATCTTAGTAATGCTGAGAATCAAGCTCATTATCATAATGATATTTTAAAATATTATAATTGAGCTTAATGATTTATAATTATTATTGGATAATAGCTTAATTTAGATAAATTATCATTATTAAAAATTGTGTTATAAATTGTTAAATAGGTTGTAATTAACTATTAAATTTAATATATATATAAGGAAAACCTCTTTAAAAAGAATACAGTGAATAAAAATTAAATAAGGAGAAAAACAAAAAAACAAAAAAAAAGAAAAATATTTAACTAAAAAAGAGTTATGACTATTTTATTAGAAGGAGAAATTAAAGGAGAAGGATACGTAATCATTAGAAATGGAGGTCATTTTTAAAGAAGGGAGGCATAGCATGAAAGAGAAAGCACAGAAGCAGTGGCAAGAAAGATTTAAACTCTATTTTACAAGTAGGTAGCACTTTCAATTTTATGTATGATTATGAGAAAATTATAGATGTTAATGATGTCTAGATTTAGTGCATCTTTGGGATTGTAGCAGATGTTAATACGTAAATAAAATCAAAATATTAAATATATTATCATCTCCCTATTTTGGTGATGTTTTACCATATACCCAGCCAACATAGTACTACAATTGAGGTCGTTATATCAGATTTAAAAGAATTTTGTAAAGTAATTCACTATTTACATCTTATATATCATGCAAATATGTTTCTTTAAGGAGGAAATTCACTGATTTGTCCATAGTGAGCAGTTTACACCTTTTTCCGCCCAACAATTATAAAAATTGATATCACTATATTTTATGGTGAATAATTGAAAAAGCTTTCTGTTGGCATCACTTGTATCTCATCCTAGTTTGCTAAAGGTTTTAACTGAGATTTTGTGTTGATATAAAATTTATTAATGAAAATTATACTTGAATAACATTGCCTTTGTCTTATCCTCGACCTATTAAGTTACACATGGCATCACTATGTTTTATGGAATTTATTGATAAAAACTAATGCTATAGAATTCACCGTATAAATTTAATTCCATCCTATGTCTTATATAGTGGTCATTGTGATTAGTGAATCATTGGGAAGGGAATATGATTAATTAACCAAATATATATTGAATATATATTTATAAGTATATTGACTATATATACCCCTTAATCACTGCATGTGATAAATTTATAATTTTATAATTTTAGTGAATACATATATGTATGATTGTATGATTATATTTTGAATACTATGTATTTCCTATAAGGTGTAAATTCCAGGGATGCTTAATTTATTGGATGTAACATAATATGTTGTACATGTTATATGATGTTGGATATTATGTATATGTTATATATTTATGTATATGTTTAATGAATCATATGTAATGTATATTTATAGAATGACTAATATTATGAAATAGTCATAGTTACCAAAAATTAAATTGATAAGTTAAGTAACATCTTATAATATGAAATACTTTTTTATACATTTCCAAACCTATAAAACTTTAGGGTTACATTCCTATGTGGCTTATGGTGTGTCTTTGCTCATGTTGCACTAATTTTATTTAAACAAGGTAATGCTCGGATGGAAACCAAGGAGAATTCTAGCTTGAGTGTTGAACCATGCCCTGAAGAAAGGATAATTGTGATAGAGTTTGAAATAGATAAATTCAAGCAATGAATAATATCACAATGTGCATTAAAAAAGAAGTGAGGAATTATTTTTACACTGTTATGGTCATTACAATATTGACCATATTTGGCAAAATGATGCCTTCTTTGTCGCATGTACCTTCAACACTGGCATATGAAACTTTATAACTTCTGTAGATTTGATTCCTTTCTAACAACTCACCTCTAAGCTCATTGGTTTTCATGATATTACATCTAATAAGCTTGTTATCTCAGTTTCCATTATGGATCATTGTGGTAACTTTAAGAGATAATGTGAAATAAAAACTCTTATTATTATCTGAGCACTCCAAAAACAATATATTGTTACTAAAAATGGATTACAATTATATACACTGATTTGTTACATAATGAGAATTAATTTAAAGGGTTTTAGAAAATAAAATAAAATATGGCTATTTATGTTATGGTCAAACTATATATGAACCAAAACAATATCCCATTTTTGTATATAAAAATTCAATACATGAGAATTATGGTATATACGGTCCTACTTAAGGAAGCTTTTAAGTTATCTATTTTTGGACTTATATAGAAGCCTCAAAATTGATTAGATGTGTTAACTAGATTATAAAACATAGTCAATCTTTCGAATAATAAATGGTTGAATAGACCTCATGAAAACTTCCTTGGGAATATCAATAACTATATATGTTATGTATGGTTAATTTATCTTCAGAGGGTTTAATGGGGTGTGGGTTAAATGGATAAACCAATGTAATCCTTGTTTTAATATGAAGAGTTATTTATCATATAATTTGAAAATCTTCACATGGGATGTGAACGTAACATTCAGCCAAGTTACAGTATGATTAATAAGAAATATATATATATATAGGGATGTAATCTTATAGTTATAATTCCACAAGTGGATTATGAACTAAGTTAAATAATTACATGTGATTAAATTAATGAATGTGTGCATTCAAACCCCTAAATGTATAGCAAATAATAGTTTATATTTATTTATGTTTCATGTGTGTTGAGTCTTATTTTGCTATATCTACACATCGATTTAAGTATGCAAAATAATTACATAATATAAATGGTTGTGTGAGTTCATATGCCTAAGATTGTAGTTATGAGTATGATTTTATCTAGTCATCAAATATTTGAAGGATCAAAACTATAACCATACTAGAACAGTCTCTTAGAAAAATGGAATGAAATGTTTAAATGAATGTTATAATGGGTTCATGAGTTTTTTGTTTCTATACAAATTTTTGATTGACTATTAGTCTATATGCATTTAGTATTGAATACTTGTGTACAACACATATTATGAGGATGTTAATGTGTATAAATGTTTAGTTATCTTAGCATATAATGGTGCATCATGATGTGTGCTTTAAGTTATATTTCTTTAAATGTTGATAAGTAGTTTAAACTTAGGATATACATGGGTGGTATAATCCCGTACTTACTTGATTTTTATTATGTATGTGATTCATTTGATTTTTGAAATCATAAGTTTAGATTATGTGTTTTTATGTAGTTGGAAACCTATGATAGTATGGGATATCATAGAGTACTACAATATAAATGTATGTTATACTAGATGGTACATACTATAATTATTATGTCCAGACTCATATCTAAATTGATTGATTATATGTATGCATGCATACAACCTTTAAGATTTTAATGAATGCTATTATAGTATATTATTGTGTTCCATGGGAATTGTGACTTACTTTGTCTAGTTTCTAGAATAGAAACTTGTGTTTCATGTAGTTATAACTATTTTATTATGATTGACTAAAAAAATTAGTAGTTATGTAAACACTAGTCTACGGTAATATGGGTTATCATAGGGTGTAAAATGTTTGGAAGCAAATTTTGGTAGTTAAAATCTATAGTTAATGTGTATTTTACCTAGGTGGTATAAACTGTATTCATTATTTTTAATATGAGATAAAAAATAATATAAGATTCATTCATACGTTTGACGAAATAAATGTATGTTTTGATTACTCCTATATTTAGCATGTTATATGATGTGTTTTCTAGTAAGATGTAAATTAAATAAATTTTGTGGTTGAATTGTATTTAACCAATCTGCATTTTTGATATGGAGTAAGGAGTGAGATGGACTTCATTGTCTTACTAGTATCACAATGGCATATGAAGGCAGTCCAATCAAGTGTTGTGTATGAATTTAATTGATCTATAGATTGTTATTATTTATTAATCACAAAATTTTAGGACAAAGTGTGTTTAGTGAGATATTATCATTTCATGAGTATGATTTACATGTTTGTGCAATATCTTGTAATAGATCAATTTTTTATGATGCACTGCATGTTTAGTTTAGAAATCATACATGACATGGGTACTTTCTTGTCTCTATATATTCCCACACCATCACTATCTACTCATCCATGAAATGAGGGGAATTTGATGATAAAATTAGTGTGTGGGATCGTTGGTCCATGGTTGGTGTGGAAAAGTGCTCAAATGATGCTCTCCCTCCGCATTATTGAGATGACAATTGAGATTGCCAAAGATACTTGAGTTTGATAATTATGCTTTGATGGAGCCATATATCTTATATGTAAATTATATTGTATTGTACTTATTATTAAATTTTATCATGGGAATTATAACTACTTATTATTGTATATTTATAATGGTGGTTGTAGACTTGTATCAATTGTGGCTGAATTAATATAATTACTTTCGATATTTGCATTGTGATGTGCTCTCATGATATTAGAGATCAATGATATGTGATGGAATATGCTTGTTTTTTATTATCACACTTTGGTTATTTTTTATGATCTCTGTATATTCTCATGGTGTAATCTAGTTTTGGTATATGTGTTTATTTAAAAAAAACATGTATTTTTAGTTGACCCTAATGGGATTGTTACATGTGGTATCAAATTTATGGCTAGAAATCTAGGACCTAATGATTCCATTAGAATTTTTGTGTATTTCTATTCACCAATGTGAACCTAGTGATATGAAGTATTGCATTGGTATTTTGGACTAGTAGTGTTTTAATGTGGAACCATGTTACACCATAATGAGAGTTTTGAGACTTGATAGACCATCCTATATGGATTGGTGACTTTTGTAAGTATGATTCATTCATGAAATGTGTGTGCTTCAATTTTTTTGACTTATTTCATTAATCCTAGAAATGTAAAATATTATAAGACCATTTTTAGT
Organism: Torreya grandis; assembly: GCA_037957365.1. Taxonomy (NCBI): domain Eukaryota; kingdom Viridiplantae; phylum Streptophyta; class Pinopsida; order Cupressales; family Taxaceae; genus Torreya; species Torreya grandis. The sequence goes on from JARHVA010001577.1 coordinate 2,414,319, forward strand.
TTGGTACCACCTAGTGTGGTGGGAATTTTATTGTTGTGGAGAGCTGATGTCTTGGGTTAAGTATTATTTTATTTTAGGAGATTGTTTAAGGATTTGCACCCTTAAGTTATTTGGATTATAAATTAGTTTCATCCCTCATAGTTATCATATATTTGATTTAAAACTCCCTCACTTTCTTTTGACATCATTATAAGCCACTGTGAGGATGCATATTTCTATGATGATGATTTAGTGTTCTCTTAAATGGGAACTTGTTTTTGAAATATTGTTTTAACTTTTTTTCCATTAAGTATATGAGATAGTGTCATCTAATTATTTTTGAGAGAAGTTTTAGGATATGATGGATTAATATATCTTTGTGGTTAGTATTTTATTTCTCCTAGTTATGGGATTAGATTGTGAAACTATAATTATAGATTTGTTAAGTAGGTAGTAATTTGGCAACATTGAGTTGTGGTGTTTTATTTTTACCTTGTGAGGGTATGTAGGAGTTTTATTTTTTGATATGATAGTTCTTTACCTTTCACCTATGAATCTTTAGGGTCAGTACTTTATCTAACTTATGACTTTATACCACGTGGAGTGGTAAACCTTGAATATTTATTAAATTCTATATTAAAAACTATAAGTGGATTATAATTATTATGTTCTTATTCACCCTTAATTAGATTGATAGTTTTCTCTTTTTAGATTAAATCATGTTGTTTTGAAGAGTTATTTTTGTACCTTCTACTAAAAGCAAGTACGGTATAGGATATGTAGAACATATTGTCAATCTAAAGGTTGAGAGAAATTTTTAACTTGTGTGTTAGCCAAGCAAGTAGGTAAGCAATGCCTCACTTGTTCCTTTATAAGGTTGTAAGGCCAGTGTGATCTTTGGCATTTACATGTTATGTTAATTTTAAAATTATTTCCTCTTAAATATGAATATAACACTATAGGTTAAGTTGTGAAATATGATACTAGTTATGTTTAGCTAGTGGGCCACTTAATACAATTACAGATTTATTATATGATTTATCTTGTATGTATGTTGATACATATAAAATTATTTAACATGTAGCATGCCTTTCTATGATATGTTAGTATGGATTTGTAGTTCACTGAACCTTGTGAACATTATAGAAATCATTAGGTCATGAAGTCCTAAGGGAGAGTGGTAAATTAGAAATATGAATACTAAGCGATAAGAATGGATCCTACTTAACCTTACATTGACTCAATAGTTACTAAGTTTGAATCTGATAGATGGACTTATCAAATTCAAATGTATGGCCATATGCATGTATACGATGGAACTTTTACTTCTTAATTTTGTATATATTGAAAATGTAGTATTTCAAGTTCTTATTCATCGTCATACTTTTTTGGAGCTTTGTGGAGTAGTGACAACATTGACATGTTATACTTAAAAGTATCTATGCAAAGTATCAATACTAACTTATACACATCATTCTTGCTAGGTTCCCTAAACACTTTTCTTCATAATGAGAAAAAAACTCTCTAGGTTAGAGACATGTACAAAGGGCTAGAAGATTTTATATAACTCTCCTTGGCCATTTGTTTTGGCTTGTATGATGATCTTATGTAATTTTGGAAAGTCATTGAAACTTTCATTAAGATATGTGGGACCCTTCAAGGTAACAAAAGTGGTCAATGTTATAGTATATAGGCTTGTCTTATCAGTTTTAGACCTCAGGGTGGTCATGACTGAACCAATCAAAGTAATTAATACTCATAACTTTGTTTGCTTAAAAGGTAAATGTCATATATCAAAGTCTTATGGGATCAATACTCTGGGAATAGTGAAACTTGAAGGAACCATGGTGAGCTCTACAAAAAAATTCTATTTATTTGCTTAATTTGATATTGTACACTATGTTATTGCTTTACTAAATAGTGTTTTTAACTCAAAACTTATGTTTATATAAGAGTCATTGGGAATGATGACTAGTTTTAGGGGGTAAGGATGTTACATCCTAATTCCTCGTCAAGCAAACTTGTTAGATTATTGAAGGATATCTATAGCTAACAAATTTAAATTTAACTATTTTTAATTAAGTTATGAGATATATGTGATTATGGGGTAGTAGGATATTACTTAAGTTACATGTTTATATTTCTATGAGTTATTTATAGTGTATATGCTTAAATTATGAACGTGTTGATTTTTTAGTTTAGTTACATTTTATGATGTAAGTTTATAATGTTATGTTCTAACTACCTTCTTGTGGTGAGTTTGACATAAGAGAACTCATCCCTCAGAGCATGATGGAGGGAGAGCATCATCAAAGAGGGTGATGTAGATGGAGATGTTGTAATATGACATAGAAAATGGTTGGAACCCTAAACACACATACCATAAATAACTAGCACATGTTAGATGCATAAGAAGTGGTTAACACACACACACACACACACATATTGGATTTTTTTTGCATTAAAAAATCATTTATACATGGTTTGATAGCATAATTTAATGGTTATGATTGATGCTTAGATAAATTGATCTTGTGTGTCTAACCATTGGAACTACTATATGTAGACCAACTGGTATATCTTAGTAATATTGAAAATCAAACTCATTATCATAATAATATTTGAAAGTATCAAAATTGGGCATAATGATTTATAATTAGTATTGGATAACAAAATTTAGATAAATTAGCATTATTAAAAATTGTGTTATAAATTATTAAATAGGTTATAATTAACTATTAAATTTATAAATATATATATCTATAATAAGTAAAACCTCTTTAAAGTGAATAAAGAAAATAAAAATTAAATAAGGAGAAAAAAACACAAAAAAAGAGAGAGAGAGAAATATTTAAATCATAAAGGACTATGCCTATTTTATTATAAGAGGGAATTAAAAAAGAAGGATACAACATCATGAGAGATGGAGGTTAGTTTTAAAGAAGAAGGGAGGCATAGCATGGAAAATAAAGCATAGAAGGAATGATGAGGAAGATTTTAGCTCTATTTGTCAAGTAGGTAGAACTTTAAATTTTATGTATGATTATGATAAAATTGTAGATGTTAATGATGTCAAGATTTAGTGCATCTTTGGGATTGTTTTAGATATTAATATGTAAATAAAATTAGAATATTAAATATTTTATTATCTCCCTATTTTGGTGATGTTTTACCATATACATGACCAGCATACTATTGTAGTTGAGGTTTTTATATTGGATTTAGGAAAATTTTGTAAAGCAATTCACTATTGGCATCTTATATCTCATGCAAATATGTGTCTTTAAGAAGGGAAATCACTACTTTGTCCATAGTGAGCAGTTTAGACCTTTTTCCACCCAGTAATTATAGAATTTGATATCACTATATTTTATGGTGAATAATTGAAAAATCTTTATATTGGTGTCACATGTATCTCATCCCATCCTGCTAAAATTTTTAACTGAGATGTTGTGTCTATACAAAAATTATTAATTGAACTTATACCTGGATAGGGTTTCCTTTGTCTTATTCTCAACCTATCAAGGTACAAATGGCTTTGTTATGTTTTATGGAATTTATTGATAAAAACTAATGTTGTAGAAGTTGTGTAAATTTAATTCTAGCCTATGTCTTATATAGTGGTCATTGTGATTAGTGAATCATTGGGAATGGATATGATTAATTGACTGAATATATATTTATAAGTATATTAATTTCAAATACCTCTTAATCACTTCATATGATAAATTTATAATTGTATGATTTTAGTGAATACATATATGTATGGTTGTATGATTGTATTCAGAATACTATGTATTTCGTATATGTTGTAAATTCTAGTGACACTTAAACTGTTGGATGTAGCATAATATGTTGTACATGTTATATGATGTCAACTATTATGTATATGCTATATATTTGTGTATATGTTTAATGAATCGTATGTAATGTATATTTATACAGTGACTAGTATTATGAAACAGTCATAATTACCAAAAATTGAATTGATAAGTTAAAAAACATCTTATAATATGAAATATTGCTTTTTATAGATTTCCAAACCTACAAAACTTTAGGGTTGCAGTCCTACATGTATTATGGTGTGTCTTTGCTCATGTTGTGCTGATTTTTTTTTAACAAGGTAATGTCAAGATGGAAACCAAGGAGAATTCTTTCTTGAGCATTGAACCATGCCTTGAATAATGGATAATTTTGATAGAGTTTGAAATACATAAATCTAAGCAATGAAAAATATCTCCAAGTGTGTTGCAAAGGAAGCGAGGAATTATTTTCTAGTGTTATAGTTGTTATAATATTGACCAGATTTAGCAAGACAACATATTTCCTTATCATGTGTATCTTTGAAACTGGTATATGAAAATTTCTAACTTATATGGATCTAATTCCTTTCTAATAACTCACATATGAGCTCATTGGTTTTCCTGAGATTACACCCAATAATCTTGTTATCTCAGTTTCTATTATGGATAGTTGTGGCAACTTTAAGGGATAATGTGAAATAAAAACTCTTATTATTATACGGGCACTCCAAAAATAATATACTATTACTAAAAATGGATTACAATTATATTCATTGATTTGTTACATCTGGTATCTTACATGTATTACTTTAAAAGGTTTTAGAAAATTAAATAAAATATGGCTATTTAGATTATGGTTGAAATATATATGAACCAAAATAATAGCCCATTTCTATATATAAAAAATAAATACATGATAATTATGGTATATATGGTCCTTCAAAAATATTTTGCTTTATATATTTTGGAATTATATAGAAGCCTCAGATTTGATTAGATGTGTTAATTCGATTATAAAATATAGTCAACCTTTCTGATATTGAATGGTTGAATAGACCTCACAAAAACTTCTATAGATGTTATGTATGGTTAGTTTATCTGCAAAGGGTTTAATAGAGTATGGGTTAAATGGAGAATCCAATGTAGTCCTTGTTTTAATATGAATATTTGCTTATCATATAATTTGATAATCTTAACATGTGATGTGAATGTAACATTTAGCCAAGTTATGGTATGTTTAATAATAAATATAGATGTAAGTATATATATTCATAGGGTTGTAACTTTTTAATTATAATTCCATGATTGGATTATGAACTAAGTTAAATAACTATATGTGATTAACTTAACGAATGTGTGCATTCAAACACCTAAACATATAGCAAACACTAGTTTGGATTTCCTTATGTTTCATGTGTGTTGAGTCTTGTTTTGTTATATCTACACATGGATTAAGTATGAAACATAATTATATAATGTAAATGGTTGTGTGGGGTCATATTCCTAATATTTTAGCTAGGATCATGATTTTATATAGTCATTAGATGTCTGAAGGACCAAAACTATAACCATACTAGAACAGTCTCCTAGAAAAATGGAACAAGATGTTTAAATGAATGTTATAATAGGTTTATGAGTTTTCCATTTCTCTACAAATATTTGATTGACTATTAGTTTATATGCATTCATTGTTGAATATGTATGTGTGGTACATATTATGAAGATGTTAATGTGTATACATGTTTAGTTATACTTAACATATAATGGTGCATTATGATGTGTGCTTTAAGTTATATTTCTTTGAATATTGGTAAATAGTTTTAAATTAAGATATACTTGAGTGATATAATCCCATACTTACTTTATTCATATTATGTATGTGAGTCATTTTATTTTTGAAATTGTAAGTTTGAGTTGTTTTTTATGTAGTTGAGAACTTATGATAGTATGAGATATCATTGAGTACTATAATATAAATGTATGTTATACTAGATGGTACATAATATAATTGTTATGCCAAGACTCATATATACATTGATTGATTATATGTATGCTTGCATACAACATTTGAGAGTTTAAATAATGATATGATAGTATATTATTGTGTTCTACAAGAATTGTGACTTGCTTTGTCTAGTTACTAGAATAGAATTTTGTGTTCCATGTAGATATGACTATTTTATTATGATTGATTGTAGAAAAAATAGTAGTTATGTCTTAAAAAACACTAGTCTATGGTAATATGAGTTATCATAGGGTGTATAATGTTTGGAAGTAAATTATGGTAGTTAAAATATACAATTAATGTGTATTTTATCCAACTGGTATAAATTGTAGTCATTATTTCTAGTATGAGATAGAAAATAATGTAAGATTAATTCATACATTTGATGAAATAAATATATTCTTTGATTACTCCTATGTTTAAAACTTTATATGATGTTTTTGATAGTAGGATGTAAATTAAATGAATCTTGTGGTTGAATTGTATTTGACCAATAGACATTGTTTATATAGAGTAAAGAGTGAGATGGACTTCACTGACTTACTAGTATCACAATGATAAATGAAGGTAGTTCAATTAAGTGGTGTGTATGAATTTGATTGATCTATAGATCATTATTATTTATTAATCATAAAATTTTGGGCCAAAGTATGTTTAGTGAGACATTATCATTTCATGAGTATGATTTACATGTTTGTGTGATATCTTATAATAAAATGGTTTTATATGATACACTTCATGTTTAGTTTATAAAAAATATAGCACATGGGTACTTTCTTGTCTCTCTGGATTCCCATGTCATCATTATCTACTCATCTATGAAAGGAGGGCTATTTCCTAATGGGATTATTGTAAGGGATCATTAGTTTGTGGCTGGTGTGGAAAAGCACTTGGATGATGCTCTCCCTCCCCACAATAGTACTACTTATCAAGATGACACTTGAGATTACCACAGATACTTTAGTTAGATAACTATGCTCTGAGGGAGCCGTGTATCTTATATATACATTGTATTGTATTGTACTTATTATTGAATATTGTTATGAGATTTGTAACTAATTATTATTATATATTAGCAGTGGTGGTTGTAGACTTGTATTAGATATGGTTAAATTAATATAATTAATTTCTATATTTTCATTATGATGTGCTCTCATGATATTGGAGATCATTGATATGTGATCTAATATGCTTATTTGCTATTTTCAAATGTTGGGTATTCCTTATGATCTTTGTATATTCTCATATTATAATCTATTTTTAGTATGTGTTTATTTAAAAAAAATCTTGTATTTCTCGTTGACCCTAGTGAGATTGTTAAAAAAAGCAACATAATAAAGTAAAAATAAGAGTGTTATACCTAAACTTACTTATGAATAATGGTCTTAAGTGTATATCACATGTTGAACTATGTTTTATATGAATCTATAATGAAACATGTATAAATTAGTCCTTAATAAGGATAAAAATTTGTAAGTAGCGACAAGAAACTTATATATCAAATAACAAGGAATGAATACACCTTTTCATGTACACAAAAATTATGTTTTAATGGTGTAAAACTAGTGACTAGAGAGGGTAGAACCCTTGGATATTTTTTCTTCATTGAAACACTAAGATTGGACCATGCATGCCCCAATCCTTATTGGTAGGAGAATGTGATTAAAAACTCAAGATGCACTTGACTTCATCATCACACAACTAAAGGTAGTAAAATAACTTGGAACCCTTGTATGAATCCTAAAAGAACTTTATGGTGAAAAACTAGTGAAAAAACTAGAATCAACCAATGTAGATGGAATAAGATTTATTCTAATGAAAAATTGCTGAAATACTTGGTACAAAACTAGTGAAATACAATATAAACTAAGTCTGATGTGTAATACATAGAGGATGACATGAATTATCATTCCTTAGACAAAAATTGGTGCAAAACTGAGGAATAAAATGATCATGTGCCACACACATTCCCATGCAAGTATCTGATATTTAAGTATATTAATTTTGATATCTAAGTAATACCAATTGAATATCTAAGTAAAATTATGTAAATTTTGAAATTCATGCCATGCATACTTCCCTTAACATGATAAAAATTGTAATAATTTTATGCACAAAATTCAAAACTATTTCTAAGTAACCACTAAAAACTATGTTGTAAATTAAGTATGATTCTTAAAATTGTTAGTGTAGGATATTATTTTCCATGTATTTACTTATTGTGGATTATTCTTTCACATGGAATTTTCATACACTTGTGGAGTTAGTTTTTTTAGGTGTACTTTGTCATAGGGAGTTATATTTGATTACCATTATTAGCTAGTGGGAGTTACTCTTTGACTGGTTATTCCAGGTATGGGGATTTACATTCCATTCTTAGGTATTTGACCACTTTTCATGGAGAAGTTTCATATTCACTCTCTTATATGTAAATAATCATTTTTTGAGTTATTTCAATTGAGTGTGTTGGATGATCTTGTGATTAATTTCATTATAGTAATATTGTTAATTTAATTTTAATTAACTTTCAACTGTGTTGTGGATTGTTTGACTCATTCTTTCATTAAACTAGTGCATTACATGATCCAAAGATCTTGTCATAATCCCTGATACGGTATCATAGATTTGTTGGTATTCATTTGTTTGGTTTTTTTATTTGTTAGTTTTTTAATATTGAAATTATTATTTTCAAAATCAATGATACTTGCATAGGAGATCATAATTTTTTTAATTATCTTCTTTTGTGTATCTAGTTGTTGGTTCATGTTAGTTTGCTAGTGTGTATTGTCTACATTTGAAGACACCATTGTACTGAGCATTTTTTTCACTTCCTATGCCATAGTCTTGGTTTAAGTAGTGGAATCCAGACTTGCATTGACATTATTTTTCCATCTAAGGTGTGAAGCTATTTTGGGTGCCTTCCAACCAAGTAGTTATCTACCTATGAGCTTGTATATCTCCATTGGCACTTCAGTCTCTTCTAATGCAACACTTTCTTGGATAGTGCATGTGTTATTATAGAAGTAGCACAAAAGGTCTCTAGTTTGATTCCTCCCTATTTTTACTGAAACTAGTTTTTTAGTAAAAGTGCATATTATTTATTTATGCAAAATGGGCCATTAATTACAGAAAATGTAGTTTGTAATAAATTTTGATAGGAAACTTGAATTTGAGTGTCATTTTTTTTTCAAAATTAATTTTTTTTCATGTTCAATCCATTAGAACCATTTATATTTTAATCACACTAAAATTATAAAGTGTGTATATTTTCATTATGTTTGATCCTTATTTTCATTTTTACAATAAAAAAAATTAATTTTGCATTATGGATGATAATTTTATAAGTCCTCTCATGCATTTTAATTATTATTAATGGAAATCTAAAATATAAATCATTGTAAGAAGCAAAGGTTTACATTTCATAACTATGGGCATTGAGACTAAACCAAATTTTGATGCATAAAAAGTTAAATGGTTTAACCATTTTGATGAAGCCTTTGGATTGTTGTGTCTTTCTATGTATCATGATCTACTCCTTCATGTTGAATCTACAAAAAAACACAATGAATTATGAACCACATTAGAAAATATATTTAGGAAGCTAGATGTGATGAGAGGTAATGAACTAGAGAATGAGCTCATTAGTTTAATTCCTAGAAGTTTTGACACCCTATAGGATTTTCTCACTAATTTTTAAGTCTTTGAGGTTGTATTTAAAATAATGTGGAATAGATAATAAAGATGATCAACTGGTTCTTTTTATACTCTCTAAACTAGGTCCAAACATCTCTACTTTCCATGCTACTAAAATTGCTCTTAGAACCATAGGGAAAATGCTCTCTTTAGATGAATTTTTTACTGTTTTGACTCAAAGGCAAGATAAGTTAATTCAAATGGGCACACTGAAGTACTCAAAACCACAAGCTCTAATTTCTGGGGGTGGGATATAAAAGGATTTAAACAATAAGGAGAAGAAACATAATAAAAAGGATCAAGAAAAGAAGATGGAATAAAAACCTACCTCCTCCAAAAAAACCATTAAAACCTCTATTTCAAATCTAAAACAAAGAAAGAGAAGGTTAAGTATGCATATTAAAATAAAAATTAGCATGATGTACATAAATAAATAAATAAATAAATAGGTTTACCACTTAATTCATATTTTGGAAAATAATAACATAGGTGTTCCTGATTCCATCAAAAAAAATTCATTAACTCCAAATTATTCTAAGGCAAAGTCAAATGGAAAGGATAAAGTTAAGGTCAAGGATCTTTTAATAGTTATATCTCTAAATTATTCACGGGTTATTGAACCAGGTGCTTCACACCACATGGGTTCTTCATAAGTTGAGTTCTCTTCCTTAGAGCCATGTAACATATATGTTATCACATTGGGTGATGACACTCTAGTAGTAGTTTTAGGGAAAGGGTATGTTGAATTGAATGGATGAACATTCACATATTTTATAAGTGTTCCTTTACTTTCAATGAATCTCTTATTAGTGTACCATATCACTCACATCAATAAGGGCATGAGAGTTGAATTATCTCCATATTTTATATTCATCAAAGAGTTGCATTGTGAATCTAAAATGGAAGTGAGAAGGGTTGGTCACTAGGCTTGGTTATACACCTTCTCACACTTTACACCTGATATTTCTCCTACTACATTGCTTACTCAAATAGATGGTATAAGCAAACTATGGCATAAACAATTTGGACACCTTAACTATCATTATTTTGAACAACTCAGTAAACATGATATGGTCACAAGTTTGGCTTTTGTTCATTTATTTAAGGGTATTTTTGAGGGTTGTACCCTTGGAAAGCATCCAAAAGATAAATATGAAAAGGTAAAATCATGGAGGGCTACATGGGCATTGGATTTAATACACTATGATGTTTCTTGGGCATTCCCTAAACCATCTCACTCAGACTATGTTCTCACTTTCATTGATGATTTCTCGAGGTATATATGGGTCTACTTCATTCGATAGAAGTCTAAAGTTTTTTATTATTTTTGAGACTTCAAGGCTTTTGTGGAAAAATAATCTAGGAAATTCATCAAGGTTCTTTAGACAGATAATAGTGGTGAGTACGTCAACAATAGGTTTGATTAGTTTTATACGTCAAAGGGCATTGATTTGTAATAAAAAGTTATGTAAAGTCCTCAATAGAATGGTGTATCAAAATGCATGAATAGATTATTAAAAGAAATGACTAACTATATGATTTACTCCAAATCAATGAAACCTATGTACTTGGCAAAGGTAATCAATTATGCTTACTACATTCACAACCAAGTTCCTCCTAAAGTCTTGAAAGCAATCACTCATTTTGAAACTTGGAACAATTGAAAACTCATAGTTGAGCATTTACAGGTCTTTGGATCTACAATTATGGCACACATACCTAAGAAGAAATGAAAGGTTATGGAACCTTATAGTAAGCCTTGTATCTTCATAGGTTACCCAGATAGTATTAATGGATATCTACTTTCTCATCTGACCATAAATGATTTGTTCATTGAGAGAAGTGTTCACTTTTAGGAGAGTCTTTTAGACTCGACACTTGAAACTTCTCCCACTTCAATAGACTCACTTGAATTTGAAGATGGTTTTGACAATTAAGATTAGATTAAATACATTCCAAAGATTGGGTACTCTTTTTATAGTCATATATAAAGATTAGTGATGGGGATCCATTTCCATCCACACCTAGCCACATTTCAAAGGATGAGGATTCACCACCTAACTCACCTACTTCTGGTCCTCTTTGGGCTAGGTAGAAACTAGATAGTGTAGGTACATGGGTTAGGTATCCTTTATATGGACATGTTTAGAGTTTCAAATTGGGCCACATGCTTTTTATACTTTCATGTCTGATCCATATACTTTTTAGGAGGCATCTGACATTCTTAAGTGGGATACTTCTGTGCATGAGGAGTTTATTTCCTTGATTAGTAACAACACTTGGTATTTGGCACACCTTCCTAAGGGAAGAAAGATAGTTCAATACATATGGATATATCAAACTAATTATGTAGTAGATGGGTCAATTGATAAGTTCAAAGCATGATTGGTCGTAAAAGGATTTTCATAGGTGCCTTACATTGACTACATTGATACCTTTTCACCAATTAAAAAGATTAACTCTATTAGACTTACTCTTTCCATTATTGTAGTTAATTATTTGGATGTTCATTAGATGGATGTGAAGAGTGATTTTATATATGGAGACATTGAAGAGGAGATTTGCATGAATCAACCTCATGGTTTTGTTGAGGACTCTTCCTTAATATGCAAACTTCATAAATCTATTTGTGGCATAAAATAGACCCCTTGGGCTTGGTATGCTAAGATGGATTCCTTATTTATCTCATCAAGGTTAATTATATGCCATTCTAATCCAAACTTATACTTATTACAGTAGGATTATTCACTTTTGATTCTAATTTTATATGTTGACAATTTATTAATCACATGTTATTCATCGTCCATTACAATAGTGAAATAATCTCTTCATGATAGATTTTCCATGACTGACTTGGGTTTGTTGCATTACTTCTTTGAGATCTAAATCTCATAGTCTTACTCAATAATTACCATTGCACAACATAAGTATGCTCTTAATTTACTTGCTCAGTTTCACATGGCTGATTGTAAGCCAACTCCAACTCCCTTTCTATATGTAGCCAAACTTGAGAATGATTATTCTACACCATTGGTTGATGTTACCTTCTATCAAAAACTTATTGGTAGTCTCATCTACTTGACACATACTAAACTTGATATTTCATATGTTATAGGCACGATCTTCAAATTCACATAGGAGCCTCTAAGTTGCACTAGAAAGAAACTAAGAGGATTCTCCACTACATTCAAGGAACCATAGATTTTAGATTCACTATAGAGTTGGAATTGATGTTGATTAGTTAGGTACACATATTTAGATTAGGTTGATGACCCTGAGCATCACAAGTCTACTTCAAGCTATAATTTCTCCCTATCTCTGATTAGTTGGTCAAGTAAGAAATAGAATGTTATTGTTTTTTCACCTACCGAGGTAGAATAAGAGGATATTTTAATACTACTATTGAGGCTATTTGCCTTTAGGGGATTCTCATAAAGTTTGATATATAATTCAGATGATCCACAATCATCTTCTATAATAATTAGAGTATGATTCAAATTTTTATGAATCTAATTAAGCATTAACAAACCATGCACATAGAGATTCACATGCATTTCATCAAGAAGTTCATTCATGGACATGTCATCAATCTTAGATATTGTCTGACCACAAATTAGATTTTTGACATCTCCATCAAACCTTTTCATTGAGATTATCTTCACTTGTAAGCTCTTCTTAGGGTGTGTGATGCATCAACATCATCTTCAATGGACCTTCTAGTCCTCTTCTTCTTTTATCTCTTTTTTTGGGGGGAAGAATTTTTTCCTATGGTTTTTCTCCTTTTCTCCACTTTATGAAAGTTGCATTGTACTTGGGTACCTCATCAAGCCATATTGTCAGAACCCATTTATTTTACCCACCTAAGCTACGCTTAAGGGGGGGTGTTGGTGTAGGATATTATTTTCTACATATATCCTTATTGTGCATTATTCCTTCACATATTATTTTCCTACACTTGTGAAGTTAGCTTGCTTAGGTGTACTTTGTCATAGGGAGTTACACCTGACCACTATTATTATCTAGTGGGAGTTACTCTTTGACCAACCATTTTTGGTATGGGGAGGTGCATTCTATTTTTGGGTCTTTAACCACTTTTCATGGAGGAGTTACATATTCAATCTCCTATATTTACATCTTCATTTTGTGAGTTATTTTAGTGGAATGTGTTGGATGATATTGTGATTACTTTCATTACCATATTCTTGTTTGTTTAATTTGAAATAACTTTTAGTTGTGTTGTGTATTTTCTTGACTCATGCTTGTATTAAAATAGTACATTTACGTGATCTAGATATCTTGGTATAATCCCCAATAATAATTCTATAAAATATTTTTTCTTATTTCTGATATGAAAGCACATTATTTTAGATAATCTTAGCCTACACCATTATCCCTATGTTGCAGTATTGCCTAAATAGTTGTGATCTATATATATTTGTGTAATCCCTAATAATAATTCTAGAGAATATTTTTTCTTATTTCTAGGATGAAAGCGCATTGTTTTGGATAATCTCAGCCTACACCATTATCCCTATGTTGTAGTAATGTCTACATACACTTTCTAGGTGAAAACTATGTATATACTATGATCAATTGAGCAAATATTATTATTTTTTATCTATGTAGTGGATTGTTTTAGCTTGGTCTCTAAGAAAATACATTTTGTATGCCCCCTCCTATGACATGAGTTACGAATCCTAAATAATAACTTAGCTTAAAATAAAATTTATGAAAATGAAGTTATAAAAATATTAAAATCTAGAGTAATAATAATAACATTTAAAACCTTGACATCATATTAATACTTTGAGAAATATAGTAATGTATGATATATGTAAATCCAAGCATACATAGTGTTATGTCTGGATAAATATTAGAAATTAAGCACACAATGAATAATTATCGTATATTAAATACTTGAAACTAATATAGATCTAATCAGATAAGATACATGATATACATCATTGCATTAGAAAATTTTGGAGATGAAATATCCATCATGGTATCAAAAAACTAAGCAAAAAAATAGAAAGAAAGAGTCATGGCCATGATGCAAATGTAAGAGCTCACAAAACACATAAGAAGGCCAAGGGGTCACATATAATGGAAATGTTAAAATTTCACTCACATGCATTAAAACACATAATAAGGCTTAGAGCCACAATCAATGACATGTACAAATTCCCATAATCTAGAGAAGTTAAATACACAAAAAACTTGAAGTAAAGAAGAAAACACAATAAGCATGCATGAATAAGTAAAATTGATCGACATAATCAATTTGTAACATCATAATATTAAACAATCATGTATCTAGTGAGATAATAATGTTAAAGTAAGTTATCAAATAATAAAATATTCATGTAATATATTATACTATAGTAGGAATAAATAGGGATAGCCATAGAGTGATAAAAATTGAGTAAAAGATGTCCCTAATGAACTTTTTGTGATGAAAACAAATTGTAGGAGGCCTATAAATATTTTTAATCTGATAAATTAGAGCATATTATCATTAGTACAAGTTTGATAGAATGAGATAATAGCATATCGATGACTATCTAGAGTAGTGTGGTTTTTTATAGGTAACATTTTGAGGCCTAAGATAGTATAGCCACATGAAACTACATCTAAAAGTGACATGTATGTTCTATAAGTCATTCAAGTAATTTTGTGAAGTATATTTGATATAAAACTAGATATAGAGGAGTATTGGATATACTAAATTACAAATCAATTATTGTGAA
The DNA here is from genome assembly GCA_037957365.1 of Torreya grandis. NCBI lineage: Eukaryota > Viridiplantae > Streptophyta > Pinopsida > Cupressales > Taxaceae > Torreya > Torreya grandis. The sequence goes on from JARHVA010001577.1 coordinate 2,429,546, forward strand.
CAAGATACACATATCATGCATAGAGCTTGATTTTTAAATTTTTTTTGAAATATTCTATTTTTTTGTATCTTTAAATATTTATAACTAAAAAGGAACATACTAACCAATGGATCTCACAAGAGTCTCACAATCAATAAGTCTTGTATCTAACATAATAAGGATGACCTCCTAAGAATGGAAATTACAATGCCACTGTAAAGTATTTGATCTCAACGTGTAATTTGAAAATTGATTTGAATATGTAACATAAGTATCACTGTCATGATGATAATCTATAATATCATTTGTATGGTTTTTATTATTTTTAACTTTATGACTCTTAAGAATCCATCATGTAGTATAATGAATTTATGTTGTTTTTTATCGATGCAATGGACTTTTGTAGCTTAGTCTCTAATAAAATCCATTGTGTATTCCCCTTCATTTTACATCAGTTATGAATCTTGAATAATAACTTAGCTTAAAATAAAATTTATGAAAATGAAGTTATAGAAAGATTAGAATCTGGAGTAATAATAATAACATTGGAAACCATGACATCATATTAATAATTTGAGCAATATAGTAATTTATGATATATGTAAATCCAAGCATATTTAGTGTTATATCTAAATAGATGTTAGCAATTAGGCACACAATGAATAATTATCATATATTAAATACTTCAAACTGATATAGATCTAATTAGATAAGATACATGATATCCATCATGGCATTAGAAAATTGTGGAGATGCAATATCCATAATGGCATAAAAAAATTAAGGAAAAAAATAGAAAGAAAGAGTCATGGCCATGACGTAAATGCAAGAACTCAAAAAACTTGTAAGAAGGCCAAGGGGTCACATACAATTGAAATGTTGAAATGTCACTCACATGCATTAAAACACACAATAAGGCTTAGATCCACAATCAAGGACATGTTCAAATTCCCACAATCCATAGAAGTTAAATACATAGAAAACATGAAGCAAAGAAGAAAACACAATAATAATGAATGAATAAGTGAAATTGATCTACATAATCAATTTGTAACATCATCATATTCAACAAATCATGTATCTAGTGAGATAACAATGTTAAATTACGTTATCAAATAATAAAATATTCATGCAATGTATTATACTATAGTAAAAACAAATAGGGATAGCCATAGAGTGATAAAACTTGAGTAAAAGATGTCCCCAATGAACTTGTTGTGATGAAAACAAGTTTTAGGAGGCCTATGACTATTTTTAATCTGATAAATTAGATCATATGTTCATTAGGACAAGTTCACTAGAATGTGACAATAGCACATCGATGACTATCTAGAGTAGTGTGCTTTTTTATAGGTAAATTTTTAAGGCCTAAGACAGTATCACCACATGAAACTACATCTAAAAGTGACAACATGTATGTTCTATAAGTCACTCAAGTAATTTTATGAAGCATATTTGATATAAAACTATATATAGATGAGTATTGGATATACTAAATTACAAATCAAATGATGTGAACAAGCTACACATATCATGCAGAGTGTTTGATTTTTAATTTCTTTTTGAAATATTCTATTTTTTTGTATTTTTAAATATTTATAATTGAAAAGGAACATACTAACCAATGGATCCTGCAAGAGTCTCACAATCAATAGGTACTATATCTAACACAAGAAGGATGACCTCTTGAGAATGGAAAGTGCCATGCCACTGTGAAGTATTTGATCTCAATGTGTAATTTGAAATTTGATTTGATTGTGTAACATAAGTATCACTATCATGATGATAATCTATAGTATCATGTGTATGTTTTTTATTATTTTTAACTTTGTGACTCTTAAGAATCCATCATGTAGTATAATAATTTTGTGTTTTTTTTATCTATGCAATGGATTGTTGTAGCTTGATCTCTAAGAAAATCCATTATGTATGCCCCCTAATTTGACGTGAGTTATGAAGCCTAAATAATAACTTAGCTCAAAATAAAATTTATGAAAATGAAGTTATATAAATATTAAAATTTAGAGTAATAATAATAACATTGGAAACCATGACATCATATTAATAATTTGATCAATATAGTAATGTATGATATATGTAAATCCAAGCATATTTAGTGTTATGTCTAGATAAATTTTAGCAATTAGGCACATAATGAATAATTATCATATATTAGATACTTAAAACTGATATAGATCTAATCGTATAAGATGCATGATATCCATCATGGAATTAGAAAATTGTGGAGATGAAATATCCATCATGGCATCAAAAAACTAAGCAAAAAAATAGCAAGAAAGAGTCATGGCGATGACGCAAATGCAAGAGCTCAAAAACACGTAAGAAGGCCAAGGGGTCACATACAATGGAAATGTTAAAATGTCACTCACATGCATTAAAACACACAATAAATATTAGAGCCATAATCAAGGACATGTTCAAATTCCCACAATCCAGAGAAGTTAAATACACAAAAAACATGAAGTAAAGAAGAAAACATAATAAGCATGCATGAATAAGTGAAACTGATCTACATAATCAATTTGTAACATCATCATATTCAATAACTCATGTATCTAGTGAGATAAAAATGCTAAAATAAGTTATAAAATAATAAAATATTCATGCAATGTATTATACTATAGTAGGAACAAATAGGGATAGCCATAGAGTGATAAAACTTGAGTAAAAGATGCCCCCAATGAACTTGTGATGAAAACAAGTTTTAGGAGGCTTGTAACTATTTTTAATCTGATAAATTAGATCATATGTTCATTATAACAAGTTTTATAGAATGGGATAATAGCACATCGATGACCATCTAGAGTAGTGTGGGTTTTTTAGGTAAATTTTTAAGGCCTAAGACAGTATCACCATGTGCAACTACATCTGAAAGTGACAACATGTATGTTCTATAAGTCACTCAAGTAATTTTGTGAAGCATATTTGATATAAAAATATATATATAAGAGTACTGGATATACTATATTACAAATCAACTAATGTGAATGAACTACACATATCATGCATAGGGCTTGATTTTTAGATTTTGTCTGAAATATTTTATTTTTTTGTAATTTTAAATATTTATAACTGAAAAGGAACATGATAACCAATGGATCCCACAAGAGTCTCACAATCAATATATCTTGTATCTAACATAATAAGGATGAGCTCTTGAGAATAGAAATTACCATGCCACTGTGAAGTATTTGATCTCAACATGTAATCTAAAAATTGATTTGACTATGTAACATAAGAATCACTGTCATGATGATAATATATAGTGTCATGTGTATGTTTTTTAATTATTTTTAACTTTATGACTCTTAAGAATCCATCATATAGTATAATAATTTTGTGTTGTATTTTGTAACACTTTTAATGTCCCATAATAAGAATATAGGATGTTTTGGAGTATAAATTGGCTTCCTAGAATATGAGACAAATCATTGATTAAGTTAATCTTAAAGGATATGTTTCCTTATAAATTTGACCACTTTCTTTTGAATTGTGATTAGATTGAAAATTTATAGGTTGCTTAACTGATATTTGTGGTGTAAGAACTATAACCTTTGGCTGTAGGTGATATTCATATGGAATAACATGGACTATGATAACCATATTAGCAAAAATGTGTATAAAACACCTGTGGACTATAGAAGGTACTACCCAAAGTTATTAAATCTAAGGGAATACCAATAACATATCAAAGAATCATGCATTGGATACTACTATAAACTTGGTGACCACAAGTGTTGGACTAACATGTAGCAGTATTATGATCTCATCAATTGAACTCTAAACATCTCCATTAAATCCCTTAATTATTATTGTTGTAGAAAGTATATCCTTAAATGTGTATCCAAAATGTGACATAATTATGATAGTGCATATATCCATAATTGAACCATTATCAACCATAATGTCATGACCTTGCCATTCGACACCATTAGATAAGTTCCAATATTATGTTATCTAGATCATGGTCAGAATAAGATCAATTATTTATAAATTCAAATCTAATGATTTGAATATATGTATATTTATATATGAATATATTTAGGACTAATATGTCCTATTTACATTTTTATATATGTATATGTGTGTGTGTGTGTGTGTGTGTGTCTATGTATGTATGCATGTATGAGGATCTTATTTCATCATGCTTTGAAAGATCATAAGTTATGTCTATGTCAATGTTGGTATGTGTATTTAAAAATGGATTTTAATTGCCCTAAGTCTTGTGCATTATCATATATAGTAAAGGACTTCTCAAATTATTTCAAAAATTTGTATATATATATATATATATATATAATGTTATGAAACATTTTAATTACAATTCATATGTGATAATAAGTCTTTGTTTGGTTCATGTATGTTAATGTGTAATGATTTAAGAGAGATGTTTTGAATTTATTTAAGATTAATGCATTAGCCTAAGTATTTAAAATAATTTGTGTTGAGCATCGAAGTCATGATGCTTTGGCTATTTAGAAGGTCATATAAACTTTAAAGGGAATGGCATTTATTTATACATGATTTTAAATGATTGATAATTCTATTGGTTAAGGGAAAAGTGGCCAATGCCTAAGCTATGAACCTCATGAGTAAATATGGTTTTGGGACCATGTAGTGGTCATGAGCCAAGTAAGAGGAGGGTGTTCGTTGAATACCTATGTGGAAAAAATAAGTGAAAACAAAGCAAACATTGTATTCCCCCATACTCGCCATTGACATGGTACGCTCCACAAATGTTGGTTGGGATAGAAGAGTAAAGGAATAAAGGAAACCATGTTTCCTATTTAATGCAATTTCTAATGTTGGGTGGAACCTTATTTTATTTTGGTTGTGGACCTGTCCTAGTACTAAAATTTAATTTGTGACAAAATAATTAAAATTTAGCATAGAACAACTATTGCTTAGGGTTAGCAATTATATTGGCCCTCATTTTGGACCATTGTCTATTGAAAAGAGAGAGAAGGGAAAGGAGAGTAAATAATAGGGTTTTGGGGCTATGTTCAACCACTGCCATGGAGGAAATAAAAGGTTTTAGGCTTGCAGTTTTGGGTTGCCATGGTGAGAGAAAGAATAATTGAATAGCATAATGGTATAGTGTGACTGTAGGGTGTTAGAGGTAGAGATGTTGCTTCTATAGCTTGAATTATGGTGCCATAATGGAAGACCAAAATTAAAACCTTGTGTTATTTTTTTCTAGGCATGTGTTCTTTTTCTCCTATGTTTAAATTCTAATTTTTCTAAATTTTGTATTAATATTTCAAGTTATTTGAAAATCCTATTGGGTATATTCTTTTGTGGGAATCTTTGGTTATTCCCACCTAATCATATGCCATGGCCAGGTATGAATATGGGATTTTATGTGGAATTTTTTGGTTATTTTTCTTTAAGGAAAAATAGGGTATGACCCTAAATAAGGCCAGGCTTTTTTCTAATTAAATGGTTGCCTTCTAGAATTTGTTAAACCATGTTAGAAGGTTTAGTATTTGTCTATGATGGGAATGGCTTTTCATGACTTTGGAAACCTATTTACATAATTTCTCTTGTTTATATTATGGTCATAGTGTCACCACTTGTAGTGAAATGCTAATACTTTGGTATCAATTTTTGAGCTGCAATTATTCTTATATGATGAATATTTGGCATTAGTTGACCACTATGAAATTTTAATTCTAGGAATTTATAACTTGAATTAATTAACTAACATATTATGCATCCATACATGTTTATGGGGTTTTAATACATAATGTTTGCTTATTAGAGCTAGTGCGTGTTGAGATTATGGTGATCATGGATTGTATGGTTGACATAAAAGAATGAAAAGAGGAAAACTAGTATACAGCTACTAGTTAAGCTTTTGTATGGAAATATACAATTGATTATTTGAAGAAATGTTGAAGTTGCATTTGTTATTTTATTACTAGTAAGCTTATATTCAGATTTAATTGAGTAATAATTATTGTTAAAGGTTATTCTTGCAATGACAAGTGGTACTATTGATATTAGCCTTGCTCACATATCTTACCTTTGGCATTATTTTTCCCTTATTGATGGTTGGAAATGTTTGTAATATTATGTTTAATAAAGAGGTCCTTGATTTTCCATATGTATTTCATTATGTTATTTTATTTGTATGGTAGCACTCACTTGAGAGAAAGTGAATTGGTTGAAATAACATAATAGTTATGATGGGATAAGAGCTGGGTATTATTGGTTATTGTAGATTATATCACTAATTGTTATGAGTATTGTTGATTTCGTCACATAGGAGTTACATGAGTATGCATTACCTTGTTTATTTAAAAGCTCAATAATAGTTCATTCATGATTTTTATTTTGTAAAAAGGTCAATTATAATAGTAATTAATATTGGGTTGCTCATCTTTATTTATGTGAAATTAAATTAGTTTGATTGTTTCCCTTGTGAAACTTATTTTATTAAAATAGAATTTGATTCTCAGAATATTTGATAAAAAGAAAGAATGCATTTATAGCTGTATGTTGACACATTATTTTCACCCTTTTAGTGTAGAGATTTTATTCAGTTGGTTTTTCTCTTCTTATTGGTTTTTTGATTTAATTGTCACCTATTGAAGGTTGCATTTGCCATTGTTGATCCTTGAGGGGTTTTGGGATGATAAGTTATTGGTTTAGTTTATTGTAATGAAATAATTATTTGAGTTGACATAAATTATTTTGATGGCTTGATTCAACATTTATATTTTTATGATAACACAACAAGTTCCTTGTGCATACACCTTCAAGCTTGAATACATATTTATATGGTAAAGCTATCAACCTTTATAGTCAGCAGAATTTTGTTTGTAATTATGAATGAAATTCTTATATTAAAGATTGATTATGTTATATTACACTTGTTTATTAGAGTGATTCAACCTTGAGCATAGTTAAGTTTATGTTATTGGAATTTTCACATTTTGAGGAGGGTTACCCATGTGGGTTGGTAAATAAGTTTATGTGTTAATGTTCTTCCATTAGCCTCAAGATATTAGATTATGTCGTATGAGATGTTTTTTAATTTCTCCTTCCTATTGGTTATCCGTGAGGTGCATGTGTCATTCCTTGTGTTAGTGTAGGATTTATTTTCTTTGTATTTATGAATTATTCTTACACATGTATTTACCTTGGTTAGGTGTAATATTGAGGTCATGTAGGTGTCATAATGAGGTAATTAATTTGCACATGCATATGTAAAAATTGTATTCAAATTGGTGGGTAAGAATAGCCTTGATATTTATCCACCAATATTGACATATTTCACATAGAGCACACAAACTATGCAAATGTCTTGTGTTCACATTGCCGAATATCTTGCCTCAATGCCTCCATTGTTATTATAAATACACCTCTTATCTAAACTATTTTTATGGAGTTGTGAATGCAATATTATTATAATTATGTTCTATTTTGATTTCAATCTCAGCAATGGAGTTATGATTCTATTTGCTTTGCATTTACAGTTCATCTGTTTGATTATATCAGTTGGATCTTAGATAATTTTGTCATCGTATCAAAAAAAAATGGTAATAAACACTATTTTTTTGTTAATTTATTGAAATCTTGAATAGTTTTTTGAGTTTGTATTCTAACTGAGATTGTAAAGGAGAAACTTGTAGATTTGATGTATCATTTACAGTCCTTTCTTCTATAATTGGTAATCTTCATCAGTATTTATAAGTATTTCAATTATATTGAATATATAAATAATATTGTTAGATCTTAAAGGTGTCAGGACCCCCCTGATCTTAAAGAGTACAGTTGATTACCTTTGTATAAGCAACTAAACACGGAATTTAACTAGAAGTAACAAGTAACTTAGAAACTCAGAAATAACACAGAATATGAGAGACAATACCCAATTGTATTAATACTCTTCCAGAAGGAAATACAACAAAGAAGATGCCACAATCTTCTTCACACTCCTCTAGGGCTCCCACACCTCTAGGGCGTAAACAGTAAATCTCTTCAAGAGTTCTCTCTCTCAATCACGGTCACAACAAACAACTCAAACATAGAGTTGTTTTTCACCTCCAACCAGTCAGTAACAATACTACCAGTACATCGAGTATACACACATACTCAACTGAGTACACAACGCACTCCAAGTAGATCTCCCATGAACTTGCAACAACCTGTAAATCAAATTGATCTTACTTACACATGTAGATCTCACCTGATCTTGTTATACCTGAAGATCAACCTAGCCTTGCACACCTGCCAACCTAGATCATACACACCCCAAAGAACCCTTGTCCTTACCTCACCAAGTCCTTATGATTCTCCCAACCAACACCCCTGTGGATCTTCTACCATATCTTGCTCTCCCACAGATCTACCTGATCATACACACTTGGCACTGTGGCACTATGAGGAGCCAATCTTGCTCTCTTCCCTCTGAAGGAGCTAACCTTGCTCTCTCTATCTAACACAATTTACAATACAGCCCATGAGTCTATTATATATATCCCATGCAAATAATAATTAGACTTCTAGTTACAATAATTAGAAACCATAGCTCAAGACTAAAATTAGTCCTTAACATGCAAACAATCAGTTCGTTAACAAACTGTTCGTGAAACTGACAGTTCTGGAACCGCACAGGCGACTGACGTCGGTCGTTGTCTGTCTGGATATGAGCGATGTTGGCTGATACTTGACCAATGTCAGCAACTTCCTGTCTACTCCTGACCGATGTCGGTTGGCCTGACTGACGTCGGTGACTGTGACACTCAGCAACCTCCATGTTTGCATCTGGGTGAAGCTTTTAGCTCCACAACCTAACAATCTCCCACTTGGAGATAAATAGCTACACCTGTACCTATACCTATACCTGTACATCGTCTAATCTATTTCCTAGCTTGTATCCCTCTTCAAGATCAATCCTGAAGACCAACCACCACACATCCTGTGATGCACCACATGTCATCCAAGTAACCTGCCACATCCGAATCTACATACTCATGTAGAGAATTCCCTGACCTTGCATAGCATGAATCCTTAATGCTGGTCCCTCTCAGATACCTGAGAACCCACTGAAATGCTCTCTAGTGCTTCTTTCTCAGATTGGCCACAAACTTTTTGACAGCACCCACTGCTTGGGCAAACTCAAGTCTAGTACACATGTACTTAACATCATCATGTGAATTGGGACATTGTTCTGTGAACTATCCATCCATAGGTGTGCTAACCGGCTCTGCATCCTGCATAACAAACCACGCCACTACCTTATTCACACAATCATCCTGAGACAACATCAACTTGTGATCTTCCCTGTCCCTAGGAATACTCATGCCAAAGAATTTCGTTGCTCCCAAATTCTTCATGACATACCACTGAACTAACTTTACCCTTAGCTCAGCAAATCCCTGTATGTATGCACCTGCAACAACCACATCATCCACATATAGTAATAGGATAATGTTGAGACCATTATCCAACCTGGTAAAGTAAACACAATGGTTACAATGACATTGACTAAAGCCATGCTTTGTCATCCACCTGTCAAACCTGTACCATTGTCCCACAGCTTCCTCAAAACCATATACCTTGGCCTTTCATCTCATGTGTCCATCCTCTCTTCTTTAACCAAGGAATCCATTCGTCTTTCAGTATTTTCTTTTCGACTGGCAACCCTACCAAATCTCCCGTTTGGTTCTGCATCCTAAGAATCAAATTCCTCATCATGCCATGCTCCCACTATTTCCTGGATCCTCCCTGCTCTACAGTGAGAAACAATTATAAAGAAGGGGAATAATGAATTTGAGGCTTACTTACCCTTTCAGTCCTCTGTATGGGCATTTGATACTCCTTGACAGCTTGTTGTCTGCCCAAAATCTGTTTCCTAGTCGACCCTGGTCTATACCCGACTGATGTCGAACCCACCTAATCACCAACGCTGGTTCCTTAACCAACATCGGTGTCCTCTGGTCACTGACATCAGTTCCCTGACTGACGCTGGTAGCCACCCTACTCGACACCACTGACTTTGCCTATCTGCACATGACCGATGTTGGTGCCTGCCTATTCGATGTCGGTTCCACCTGACCGACACTGGTAACTGTGTTCTCCTGTGAGTGATGATTTTTTATCCACAAGATCTCTTTGGATAAAAACCTTGTCCAAACTACCCTGCTCAGAGTTATTCAGTCCCATCCACTGATCTTTGTCCATCATCTCCTCCATAAACACCAAGGCTTTCTAGTTCTTAAGTTTGTCAAACACATCTGACTTCCTCTTAAGAACATACATCTCCTTTTTGCTCATGTGACCAAGCCTACAAATCCACATCTTCTCAATAGAAGAAGAATCAGTAATACAATTAGATAGATAAAGGATACCTACTTTCTTACCACCTGCTAATTCAAGTGCATCCACTGTGAGAGTTACTGTGCATCTCTCATCACCCAACTTTCCTGAAGAAATTAGCCTCATCTTCAGAACTGGGACCTACATGACCTTCTTCAACACCCATGTGTTGGCCGTCTGCAATTTCAGCCGCACTTCCCCTTTGCCAATACTTTGACAAGGCTCACCAACCCCTAAATAAATCTTTCCAAAGTCTCCATGGACCTTAACATGGAAAAATACTCTATTTGGGGCTACATGGAAAGAGGCAACATAATCTATAAACCAAGATTCTACTTTATCCAAGAAACGTATAAGAACAACCAGTGCAATAATCCCTGCAACACATGCTCCTTCATGCTGATCTTCTACCAACCAGAAATCTTTCTTTACCTGCTCTTTCTTTCCATAACATCGTAATTGATCATTCTTGCTTTTGAATTCCTCCATACTTTCTTTTGCCATTGCTATACTCCCACTCAATCAGAAACCCCTGAGAGTGACCTGTAATCAACAAACACTTAACAAGATCTGACCACCTGTTAGTTGATCCTAGCTCTGATACCAATTGTCAGGACCCCCCTGCTCTTAAAGAGCACGTTTGATTACCTTTATATTAGCAACTAAACATGAAATTTAACCAGAAGTAACAAGTAACTTAGAAATTCAAAAATAACATATAATATGAGAGACAATACCCAATTGTATTAATACTCTTCCAGAAGGAAATACAACAAAGAAGATGCCACAATCTTCTTCACACTCCTCTAGGGCTCCCACACCTCTAGGGCGTAAACAATAAATCTCTTCAAGAGTTCTCTCTCTCAATCACGGTCACAAAAAACAACTCAAACACAAAGTTGTTGTTCACCTCCAACCAATCAATAACAATACTGCCAGTACACTGAGTATACACACATACTCAACCAAGTACACAAGGCACTCTACGTAGATCTCCCATGAACTTGCAACAACCTTCAAATCAAACTGATCTTACTTACACATGTAGATCTCACCTGATCTTGCTATACCTGTAGATCAACCTGGCCTTGCACACCTGCCGACCTAGATCATACACACCCCAAAGAACCCTTGTCCTTGCCTCACCAAGTCCTTATGATTCTCCCAATCAGCACCCCTATGGATCTTCTACCAGATCTTGCTCTCCCGTAGATCTACCTGATCATACACACTTGGCACTATGGCACTATGAGGAGCCAATCTTGCTTTCTTCCCTCTGAAGGAGCTAACCTTTCTCTCTCTATCTAGCACACTTTACAATACAGCCCATGAGTCTATTATATAGATCCCATGCAAATAATAATTAGACTTCTAATTACAATAATTAAAAACTATAGCTCAAGACTAAAATTAGTTCTTAACATGCAAACAACCAGTTCATTAACAAACTATTCATGAAACTGACAGTTTCAAAACCGCACAGGTGACCGACGTCGGTCATTGTCTGTCTGGATATGACCGATGTCGGTCGATACCTGACTGATGTCAGCAGCTTCCTGTCTACTCCTGACTGATGTCAGTTGACCTAACCGATGTCGGTGACTATGACACTCAACAACCTCCATGTTTGCATTTAGGTGAAGCTTTTAACTCCACAACCTAACAATCTCCCACTTGGAGATAAACAGTTGCACTTGTACCTATACATGTACATCGTCTAATCTATTTCCTGGCTTGTATCCCTCTTCAAGATCAATTCTGAAGACCAACCACCACACATCTTGTGATGCACCGCATGTCATTCAAGTAACCTGCCACTTCTAAATCTACATACTCATGGAGACAAGTCCCTAACCTTGCATAGCATGAATCCCTGGTGTTGGTCCCTCTCAGATACCTGAGAACCCACTAAACTACTCTCCAGTGCTTCTTTCCCAGATTGGCCACAAACTTTCTGACAACACCCACTGCTTGGGCAAACTCAGGTCTAGTACACATGTACTTAACCTCATCATGTGAATTGGGACACTGTTTTGTGCACTGTCCATCCATAGGTGTGCTAACTGGCTCTGCATCCTACATAACGAACCATGCCACTACCTTATTCACATAATCATCCTGAGACAACATCAACCTGTGATCTTCCCTGTCCCTAGGAATACTCATGCCAAAGAATTTTGTTGCTCCCAAATTCTTCATGACATACCACTGAACTAACTTTACCCTTAGCTCAGCAAATCCCTATATGTATGCACCTGCAACAAGCACATCATCCACATATAGTAACAGGATAATGTCATGACCATTATCTAACCTGGTAAAGTAAACACAATGGTTACAATGACATTGACTACAACCATGCTTTGTCATCCACCTGTCAAACATGTACCACTATCTTGCAGCTTCCTCAAGACCATATACCCTGGCCTTTCATCTCATGTGTCCATCCTCTCTCTTCTTTAACCAAGGAATCCATTCGTCTTTCAGTGCTTTCTTTTTGACTGGCAACCCTACCAAATCTCCCATTTGGTTCTGCATCCTAAGAATCAAATTCCTCATCATGCCATGCTCCCACTGTTTCCTGGATCCTCCCTGCTCTGCAGTGAGCAACAAGTATAAATAAGGGAAATAATGAATTTGAGGCTTAATTATCCTTTCATTCCTCCATATGGGCATTTGAGACTCCTTGATAGCTTGTTGTCTACCCAAAATCCATTTCCTGGTCGACCCTGGTCTGTACCCGACCGATGTCAAACCCACCTGATCACCGACACCAGTTCCTTGACCAACGTCGGTGTCCTCTGGTCACCGACGTTGGTTCCCTAACCGACACCGGTAGCCACCCTACCTGACACCACTGACTTTGCCTATTTGCACATGATCGACGTTGGTGCCTGCCTGTTCAATGTCAGTTCCACCTGACCGACACCGGTAATTGTGTTCTCCTGTGAGTGATGAATTTTTACCCACGAGCTCTCTTTGGATCAAAACCCTGTCCAAACTGCCCTACTCAGAGTTATTCAGTCCCATCCACTGATCTTTGTCCATCATCTCCTCCATAAACACCAAGGCTTTCTAGTTCTTAAGTTTGTCAAACACATCTGACTTCCTCTTAAGAACATGCATCTCCTTCTTGCTCATGTGACCAAGCCTACAAAGCCACATCTTCGCAACAGAAGAAGAATCAGTAATACAAGTAGATAGATAAAGGATACCTACTTTCTTACCACCTGCTAATTCAATTGCATCCACTGTGAGAGTTACTGTGCATCTCTCATCACCCAACTTTCCTAAATAAATTAGCCTCATCTTCAGAACTGGGACCTGCATGACCTTCTTCAACACCCATGTGTTGGTCGTCTGCAATTTCAGCCACACTTCCCCTTTGCCAATACTTTGACAAGGCTCACCAACCCCTAAATAAATCTTTCCAAAGTCTCCATGGACCTTAACATGGAAAAATACTCTATTTGGGGTTGCATGGAAAGAGGCAACATAATCTATAAACCAAGATTCTACTTTATCCAAGGAACATATAAGAACAACCAGTGCAATAATACCTGCAACACATGCTCCTTCATGCTGATCTTCTACCAACCAACAATCTTTCTTTACCTGCTCTTTCTTTCCATAACACCGTAATTGATCATTATTGCTTTTGAATTCCTCCATACTTTCTTCTACCATTACTATACTCCCACTCAATCAGAAACCCCTGAGAGTGACCTATAATCAACAAACACTTAACAAGCTCTGACCACCTGTTAGTTGATCCTAGCACTGATACCAATTGTCAGGACCCCCCTGCTCTTAAAGAGCACAGTTGATTACCTTTGTATAAGCAACTAAACACGGAAGTTAACTAGAAGTAACAAGTAACTTAGAAATTTAGAAATAATACATAATATGAGAGACAATACCCAATTGTATTAATGCTCTTCCAGAAGGAAATACAACAAAGAAGATGCCACAATCTTCTTCACACTCTTCTAGGGCTCCCACACCTCTAGGGTGTAAATAGTAAATCTCTTCAAGAGTTCTCTCTCTCAATCATGGTCACAACAAACAACTCAAACACAAATTTGTTATTCACCTCCAACCAGTCAGTAACAATACTGCCAGTACACCGAGTATACACACATACTCAACCGAGTACACAACGCACTCCAAGTAGATCTCCCATGAACTTGCAACAACCTGCAAATCAAACTGATCTTACTTACACATGTAGATCTCACCTGATCTTGCTATACCTGTAGATCAACCTGGCCTTGTACACCTGCCGACCTAGATCATACACACCCCAAAGAACCCTTGTCCTTGCCTCATCAAGTCCTTATGATTCTCCCAACCAGCACCCCTGTGGATCTTCTACCAGATCTTGCTCTCTCACAGATCTACCTGATCATACACACTTGGCACTGTGGCACTATGAGGAGCCAATCTTGCTCTCTTCCCTCTGAAGGAGCTAACCTTGCTCTCTCTATCTAGCACACTTTACAATACAGCCCATGAATCTATTATATAGATCCCATGCAAACAATAATTAGACTTCTAATTACAATAATTAGAAACCGTAGCTTAAGACTAAAATTATTCCTTAACATGCAAACAACCAGTTCGTTAACAAACTATTCATGAAACTGACAGTTTTGGAACCACACAGGCGACCGACGTCGGTCACTGTTTGTCTAGATATGACCGACGTCAGCTGATACCTGACCAATGTCGGCAGCTTCCTGTCTACTCCTGACCGACGTCGGCGACTGTGACACTCAGCAACTTCCATGTTTGCATTTGGGTGAAGCTTTTAGCTCCACAACCTAACAAAAGGAAGATTCAAGATGGTTGGACAATAGACTAAATCATTTTTTGATAAGGAGGCAAGATTTACAAGTTGTTTTTGCAAATCCATTTTTTGATTTAAAATAACTATTATTTTATTAACTGAGAAAACATGCTAGATAATCGATCATAGATTTTTTTGGGTTTTGTGTATCTTGGTTTCCTCTTTCTAGATATTTTTAAAATTCATAATTTCATTAAGAATTATAAAATTTATTATAGTTTTACTGATTGTGGTATAATTCAAAAAATTGCAAAAAAATACATTTTTTATGATGGAGATAATTTAAGGAGTTTTTTAAATTATTTTTTATAAAAATAATTTTTTTTTATGGAAAATAATATTTTAAGGAGTTATTTATCATTGTTTTATAATACTTTATTTCATGAAGATGAAGGGTGAGGTCTGATTTTGGTAGGCGGTCAAACCCTCTCACAAGCAAAACAAAATTTATCCTTCTTTTCTTGACTCATAATTTAACACTCTTGTTCTCCTCATGGATGTATTTTGAGTTGAGACCGACATCTATTTTTGTGATCTTACACTATCACTTATATAATCATTGCATAGATTGCTCATTTGTGGATGTATTCTTGACTAATTTTGACAACCATTTTTTATGAGTGTGCATTGTTATTTGTGTCTTTAATGCAAAGATTTCACTCATTTATACACTAGACACTTTGTTGTTGTGTGTATTGTGTGATAGTAAATACTACATTTTACTACACATTCAACAACCTCAGATAGTTATCTTGTTGCTATGTGTATTACACGATGGTGAATGCTACACTAAATCATGCACTTTGACAACATCAACCATATCTTTGTGGTTTATTATGGATATTTGTACCTATAATTCATTCTATCTGAGTATAGATCTATTACACACATCATCTATCATTGTTACATGAGTTGAAGCTTTAAGAATCAACTCTATACTCATGTTTATGGTTGCCTTTGGCCCTGCACGATATTTTAAGATTTGATGGGGTTTATTGTGCAAAATTTTGGTGCCCATTATATATGCACTAAAGTGATAATTATATATGCACTAAAACATAAAGTGTCAATTATATGCACATTAAAGTTCTGATTATATATGTACTAAAACATAAAGTGCCAAACCTTTGTAATTTGGGAGGGTTTTTTTTATAGTTTTTTGCCTTGCCTTCTTTGTTTCTCATTAAATTTTTGCTTGCGCTGCATCATAGATCATAATATGGTTCCACTTCTCACTCCATTCAATTATCATAATTGAAAATCTAAATTGCAAAATGTTTTAAGAAGTAAAGGTTTACACAAGATAACCATGAATATGGAAACTGAACCTGAACTTGGTGAAAATAAAATTAAGTGGTATAATAGGTGTGATAAAGCATATGGTCTTTTGTGTTTATCTGTTTCTCCTGACTTACTCTTTCACATTGAATCTACTCAATCACCACATGAGATTTAGAACACTTTGGAATAGCTCTTTCAAAAGTATGATGTAATGAGGGATCATGAGCTAGACAATGAGCTCTTTAGTTTGAGTCCAGGCAATTTTGACACTATAATATTTTTTCACCAAACTTAAATAACTTACGTTACAATTAAAATTATGTGGCATAGAGAAAAAGGATGGATAATTGATCCTCTCTATCCTTTCTAAGTTAGGTTCTGACTACTAATTTTTTATCTCTACTTTTTATGCTACAAAATGTGCCCTAAGAATTGCATGGAGTATACCATCCTTAAATGAAATGTTAAATAATTAACTAGGGAGAAAGATAAGCTCATCCAAATGGGTACATTAAATTCCTCCAATCACATGCTTTGTTGAGTCATGACAAATCAAACACTTCAATTAATAAGGAGAAGAAACAAAATAAGAACCAAGAGTAATGAAGGGATCAAAAATCAGATACTAAGATAAAAGTATCATATGAGACCTCCTCTTTAGGCAAGAAACCTAAGAAAGAGAGGATTGCATGTGCCTATTGTAAGGGAACTGGGCATGATAAAATAGAATGTATGAAGAAATAGATTAATCAACTAACAAAGATGCTTGAGAAAAACAATATCAACGTTCCTGATATAGTCAAATCAACCTCATTAGCACAAGAGTATTCTAAGGTAAAATAAAGTAGTAAGGTCAAAGGTAAATACAAGGCCCTTATTGTAGTAGCATCTCAGCCATCCACATGGATGATTGATTCTGGTGCCTCACATCACATGGCTTCTTCATGAGACTTATTGTCATCCTTAGAGCCATGTTCTATGCCATCTATTCTAATAGGTGATGACACTTCTATTAAAGTTTTTGGGAGATGATTAGTTGAATTTAATGATGGAACATTTGAAAATGTCTTATGTGTTCCATCACTGTCAACTAATCTCCTATATGTTTATCAAATCACCTACATTATATTAGGTAAGAAAATTGAGTTTACTCCAGATTATGTTATCATTAAGGAGTTGTATAGTAATACTATAGTGGCCATTAGGAAAGCAAATCACTAATCAAGGTTGTATACCTTGTCAAAGTTTACTTTTGATTACCTTTCTACTACATTACTCACTCATTCTATTAGAGTGAACAAACTATGGCATGAGCAATTTGGCCATCTAAACTATCGCTACTTGGAACAACTCAGTCAACAAGATATGGCAATAGGGTTGTCTCATGTTCATTTTCTTGATAGTGTTTTTGAAGGTTGCATGCTTGGTACACATCTTGAAGAGAAATATGACAAAGGCAAATCATGGAGAGCCACTCAAATTTTGGAGCTAATTTACAATGATGTTTCTGGGCCATTTCCAAATCCTTGATTCAACAGGGCTAGGTATATGCTTACCTTCATAGATGACTTCTCTAGGTATACTTGGTTGTATTTTATTCAATAAAATTCTGAGTTATTTGACAATTTTAAGGATTTCAAGGCTCTTACTAAGAAATAGTCAGAGAAAACCATTAGAATTTTGTACACTAATAATGGTGGTGAGTATGTTAGTCATTGCTTTGAGAAATTCTATACTTAAAAAGGGATTGATCTAAAATGAACAATTTCATATAGTCCTTAGTAGAATGGTGTTGCAGAACATAAAAACAAATCTTTGAAAGAACTGGCAAACTATACGATACACTCCAAATAACTTACATCACAATATTGGGTAGAAGCCATTAATTGTGCTTGATATATCCAAAATCATGTTCCTCATAAATCATTTAAAGGGATCACTCCTTTTGAAGATTTGACCAATCAAAAACCTAAATTTAAGAACTTTAGGGTATTTGTATCTCAAACTACGACTCGCATTCCTAAGAAGAAATGTAAGGCCATGGAACATCATAGTAGGACTTACATATTTGTTGGGTATATAGAAGGTGTTAAGTTATATAGGCTTCTTCATCCTATCACATGAGTTGTTTAATGAAAGGAGTGTGTGATTTCAAGAGAGTCCATCAAACTCCACACTTGACACTTCTCCCTCCTCTTTGGACTTTGTAGGATATGATGACAATTTAGATGATTTAGATCATCTAGATCAGATACCTATTGATGAAGATTCTTCTTCTAATTTAGATAATGAGGATAGTGATAGAGATTCACCTCATTCCATTCACAATCATATTTCTAAAGTTGAAGAATCTCCTCCTAATTCTTCAACTTTAGGTCCTCTTTGGGCTAGATAGACTCTATAGAGTGCAAGTGATTGGGTTGGAGATCCATCAGATGTCAGATGGACATGTTCACAATTTTAGGGTGTTCCACATGTTTTCATTGCTTTTGCTTCTGATCCACAATCATTTTGTGAAGCATATGGCATTCTTGAGTGGGATACAGCTATGCATGAAGAGTATAGTTCCTTAATTAGAAACCACACTTGGGATCCAGTACCCCTTCTTAAAGGAAGGAAACTTGTTCAATGTAGGTGGATCTATCAAACAAAATTTTTAGTAGATGGGTTAATGGATAAGTTCAAAGCATGATAGGTAGCAAAAGTATTTTCACAATTCTTGGTATAGACTATACTAAAATATTTGCTCTAATCACTAAAATGAATTTTATTTGAATCACTCTTTCCATTACCATAGCTTATCATTGGGAAGTTCATCAGATGGATGTGAAGAGTGGCTTTCTTCATGGTGACCTTGAGGAGGAGATATATATGAAGCAGTCACAAGGTTTTTTGGAAGATTTTTTCTTAGTGTGTAAACTAAAAATATATCTATGGCCTCAAACCGGCTCTTCAAGATTGGTATGCCAAGATGGATTTATTACTTCTCACATTTGGGTTCACTAGATGTAATTTTGATCTGAATATCTACATCTTACGATAGAATAATTCACTCTTGATTTTGGTTCTATATATGAATGACCTATTGATCACAAAGAGTTATTTATCCTCCATTGCAGTAGTGAAAACTACTTTGCATGAGATTATCCATGACTAACTTAGGTTTGTTACATTATTTTCTTGGTATTGGGATTTCATAATTTGATTCAGGGATTATCATTACACATCTAAGTATGATCTTAATTTTCTTGCACGGTTTCACATGGATGGTTATAATCCAGCTCTGATTCCCTTTCTTTTTGGAGTCAAACTTGAGTCTGAGTGTTTTTCTCTATTGGTTGATGCTACTTTTTATCGACAATTTTTTCATAGCCTCATCTATCTGACTCCCACTAGAACTGATATTCCATATGCAGTAGGCATGGTCTCTAGGTTTATGATAACATTTCATGAGCTATATTGGAAAGTAACCAAATGGATTCTCCACTACATTCAAGGTACTCACAATTTTGGGATTCACTATGGAGTAGGCATTGATATTAACTTGATTGGGTATATAGATTCAGATTGGGTTGGAAATATTTAGCATCACAAGTCTACTTCAAGATATAGTTTCTCACTTGGTTCAAGACCAATTAGTTGGTCTAACAAGAAACAAAATGCTATTGCTTTATCATCTACTAAGGCTAAATATAGAGGGGCTATCAATGTTGCTAATAAAGCTATTAGGTTTTAGGGGATTTTTATTGAGTTTGGTATATTGTTCAAGTGACCCACAATCATCTTTTGTGATAACCAAATCACCATTCAGATTTGCAAAAATCTATTCCAACATCAACAAACCAAGCACATCGAGATTTATATGTACTTCATTCAGGAGCTCATTCATAGACAGGTCATTGATCTCAAATTTTGTCAAACTACAGGGTAAATGGTTGATATCTTCACCAAACCCTTCATTGAGAGTAATTATATTTACTTACATTCTCTTTTTGGGGTATGGGTTACATCATCATCATCTTCAAGGGGGCCTTCTAGTCCTTTTTTTCTTTTCTCTCTTTTAGAGGGGAGTTTTTTTCCTACGGGTTTTCTCCTTTTTCTCCACTTTGTGAGAGTTGCATTGTACTTGGGCACCTCATCAAGCCATGTTGTTGGGACCTAATTTTGTTTACCCACCTAAGCTATGCTTAAGGGGGGTGTTAGTGTAGGATATTATTTTCTTTGTATTTATAGATTATTCCTACACATGTATTTAGCTTGCTTAGGTGTAATATTAGGTCACGTAGGTTTCATAATGAGATAATTAATGTGCACATGCACATATGAAAATTGTATTCAAATTGGTGGGTAAGGATACCCTTGACATTTATCCACCAATATTGAAATATTTCACATATAGCACACAAACCATTTGGCAAATGTCTTGTGTTCACATTTCCAAATGTCTTACCTCTATGCCTCCATTGTTCCTATAAATACGCATCTCATCTAAGCTATTTTCATGGAGTTATGAATGCAATATTATTATAATTCTACTCTATTTTTATTTTAGTCTCAATAACGAAGTTTTGCTTCTATTTGTTTTGCATTTGCATTTACAGTTCGTTTGTTCGATTCTATCAGTTAGATCTTGGACAATTCCGTCACCTTGATATACACACACACACACACACACACACACACACACACACACACACACACACACACATACATATATATATACATATATATATACATATATATATATATATATACATATATATATATATATATATATACATATATATACATACATATATATATACATACATATACATATATATATATATATATATATATATATATATATATATATATATATATATATATATATACATACATATATATATATATACATACATACATATATATACATATATATATATATATATATACATATATATATAATTTGGCATCCTTAATCTTGTGAACAATTATTATTTAATAAATTAAGTGTATAGATTCATTTCATATATTTATACATACATGTTAAGAAGGCCACATCATGGTAATAAGTGTTGGAAATTTATTTTGTAAATGCAGTATGTTATGGTCTTGTGACAACTTCTTTATGATGTTATTTTCAGCAGTTTATATTTCCACATTAATTTGTGAATCTAACTTAATGGATGTCCTTGTCACATGATATTACCTTTGCTATTATTTAATGTCAATGCAACGTATTTTATTATGGTAGTGTAAACATGAAGCCATAGTCAACTAGCAAGTTAATAATTGGGCCCTTCTTAACTTAGGATTAAATGAGATCAATTATAATAAATGGTTTTTAAAAATAATTATGGGTGATGCTCCAATGATCAACATGATTCTAATTTGGTATATTATGTGATGCCCAAACCACTCCACCCTAAAACCATGATTTTTTTTTAAAGGGATTTATATTATATGATGTAATACACATTTAATCCTTTCAGTAATATATTAATTTAAATTATCCTAGTGAATTAAATTTAAATGATAATTTAATTTAAATAATTAGAAAATAATATATTATGATAAAAAAATATTAAATTGCTAGTAATATTTTAGATAAAATTAATTTTAAAAATAATTTAAATAAATAATTTGAATTATTTATACACCAAAAAAAATAATCTCCATCTCTTTTCATTCAATTAAATAAAATTTAACTAATAATTAATTTACCCTTATAAACTAATAATAATCTATAGTAAAATAATTAAACTTGTTAACTCAACCTACCCGTCTAAAAATTAAATAATCAATTCAATTTAATTAAACACTCATAAATAGAATATTCCAAATCTAATCCTTTCTAATAATTTAAAATAATAAAAAAATTATATTTATAAGTTCAATAAAACATTAAATCTCAACCCTTGGATTAAAAAGGCTCTCCACCCTTGATTTATAACCCTAAAGTGCATATAATAAAATTAATCTATTTAAAATAATTATGATAAGCAACTAAAATCCTCCACCTTAGAATTAAAGTCATCTCCACCATAAAATCTAGTTTTGTAAGAAAAACCTTAAATTTCTCTTTGGGAAGAATTAAAAGAATTTAGGGCTCCTTTTGGTCATTTGTTTGCTCTATTTTTTTTCTTCCTCTCTTTTTTTTTTCTAAACATTCCATGTTGCAAGTTTGAAGATAAAAATGAAAATGAAAATTAATGGGTACATACTCATTAAATATATAATCAAATTACAAGATGTGTGTGTGTAATATATTCAAACCACTGTTGTATGTTTATGTTTTATTGATAGGAATAGTATGTATGTGTGTGTGTATATATATATATATATATATATATATATATATATATATATATATATATATAAAATATTCAAACCACTGTTGTATGTTTATGTTTTATTGATAGGAATAGAATATATATATTATATTCTTCCTTGTAGGTAGAGGAAGTGGAGTACTAATAAAAAATGGAGAACTAATTGTAGGAGATTCTTTTATATATATATATATATATATATATATATATATATATATATATATATATATATAAGTTGTGCCAAGGTAGAAAACTGTGTAAATATAAATTTAAAAGCTATATTAATTTATAGTGAAATTTAAAATTAGATTTTCCTTTTCTATTATGTATGTATATTCTTTTGTTTTAAAGCACAATATTTTTCATAAATATAGAAAAACTTGTATAAACATAATTATTTCAAAAGCACAACTATTCTCAAATTCAATTAATTTCAAAGCTTAACATTTTTATTAAATCAAATTAAAATTTTATAAAAATCTATATAAATATAAATAATTCAAAATCACAACTATTTTCAAATTTTAAATTAATTGAAGTATAATATTTGTTTTTTTTTAACGATCAACTTAAAATTTGAGGATTATTTTTCAATAATCTAATTATTTTATTTTACATAAAATTACTCTAATACAACATCTATTTTTTTTTCAGTGTATAAGACAAGAAAAAATATTACAACTATCATATAATACTTTAAAGATTTTCATAAGCACAATATGTAAATAATCAACTAGCTTTATTCTTTGAAATCTGTAGTGCTCCTTTCTAACTTCATAAGCTTCTAACAACTTGTAAGCAAGGAAAGATTGCTCACCTCCCAGGCTTATGACATCATAAGGTGTCTCCACTCTAATCAACCCCCAAGCCTAAGAGGTGACCTTCACACATACACAAAACACATGGCCAATCCAAAGAAATAAAATGCCTTTAAGGATTTCTAATTCTAGATTCATTCACTTCCCTTAGGACTGTACTTGGGAGGGTTAGAGAATGATTTTCAACCTCAATAATTTCTATAACTTCTCATAAAATATCAATAATAAAGGGAACCAATAAATAGCCCACAGAGGCTCCAAGTTCCTCCCTCAACTAGCTCTTGAAAGGAAGCCAGCAAGCAGCCTACCTAGGCCCCAAACTTCTCTTTCAACTAGGTCTTAGAAAGGAAGCCAGCAAGTAGCCTACATAGGCCCCAAGCTTCTCTTTCAACCAAGAAATAACCCTTCCCCAAGTACATCCTAGGCTTGTACATAATCAATTAGATTTTTCCCTAACCATGACTGCAAATCCATTTTTTTTCTATTTATATGAATTCATAAGACACACATAAACTCACATAAAATAGTTATTCAAAAATATAAAAAAAAGGTACTAGCCTTATGGATTTTCTACACTTGATTTGTCCTTTGGCTCCTCTTGAAGCTTCCACTCTTGCTTTTCTTTTCTCTAATTCTGTTGCAGTTCAAAATTCTCTAGAAAATAGGTAAATTTTTGCTTATATGAGGAAGGAGGTTGCTACCTTATTCCCCATTCAAATGAGGACAAGTGTCTCATTTTAGGCTTACATCTCCTCCCCTTCCCAAGGTGCCTAGAAGCGTGAAATCATAAAAAATTTACTTTCCAAAATGTTCCCTTGGACCACTAATCAATGGGACCTCTTTTTAGACCAATGGAAGGTTTTAAAAATAAGTTTGAGACTTTTAAATTCTAGCTTTCCCAAAAATCCAAAAATTACTATTAAAGAAGTAAATTATTTTTTGATTAAGGGATCAATTAACACAACATAATCTATGGAAACATTACTAACTAATAACAAAAGCCTATGTGGCATCTAATCAAGGGCTCTAAAATAATCAACACTAACCTTAAGGAGAAGAACACACACACATAATTACTAGGTGGTTGCACACACATGGCCAAACATCACTTAACATAACTTAAAATGGATTAAGATGATGTGTGGTTTAGGAATCGACCACCTCTTGTCCTTCCCTTGCTTGTCCATTTTGTCAATTTCTTTCACACTCATTGAACACGTCAACGCATCTTGGTAATGATAATAATTATGATAATATACCACTAATATCAATATTTTAAAGAATCAACTTAAAAAAATTACATGATCTCATCACGAGAGCTAGAGCTTACTCTACATAAAACATGTGCTCGATGCATAATTATTATTTATTTATTTTTCCCACTTCTTATGCTCTTTTCTCATGTTATAAGAACTTGTATGAAACTGCATCAAATTATTAGTATGCATTCTAATAATAACAAAATCATATGATCGTTAGTACCCTTAAGCCAATCAATCAATGATAATCAACAATTACACACGTGCATTTCTAATTCATTTCCTATCATATATTGTATAAGTGGCATGGAATGAATCATAACATAATGACATAACATGATCATATCCAAATCAACATGTTCATCATAAAATATAATAGATAATCGATCTATCATAATCCTTAACCAACACAACATAACAATGAATCATAACACAAAAACATAACATGATTATATCCAAATCAACATGTTTGTCATAGAATATATCAGATAATCAATCCATCATAGTCCCTAATCAACATAACATAACAATAACTACATATAAAATAGATGCAAAAGATGGGAGGCCAAAGCTGACATGACATCACCCTCCCCTAAAAAAGACATCCTCTTGGAAGTCAAATAAAAAGATGTGGGTACTAGGTCTGAAGTGGTATTGTGTCCTCCCAAGTAGTTACCTCCTCATCATACCAATCCCAATAAACTCTAACTTGGTCTAGGTCTCACCCTCGAAGGGCCAGCCTCTATTGATCCAAAATCTTGATGGACTCCAAGGAAATTTATCTGTCCTATGTCACTTACAAGGAGGACCAACCCAATACATGGGACATATCAGGGATGTACTTTCATAAAACTAAAATATGAAAAACATCATGGACCCATGATATACTAGGTGGCAAGGCTAGATGGTAAGCTACAATTTCAATCTACTCCAAGATCTCAAAAGATCTGATAAAATGCATCACAAGCTTAGAGCCTTTTCCATAATGGATTAGGATCTTGAAAGGTCACACCTGTAGAAAGACCTTATCCCCAACATCAAAATGTTGATCCAACCTCTTGGCATTGACGTACCTCTTCTATTGCTCTTGTGCCTTCTAAAGGTTCTAATGGAAATGCACCACCTATCACTCCATATCTTGTAGTAGGAAAGGTCCTAAGGACACATAGTCCTCCAAACGATCCCAACTCAGTGAAGTTCTGCACTTCCTACCATATAATGCCTCAAAAAGTGTCATGTTGATAGAGCTATGGTAATTGTTATTATATGCAAACTCTACCAGGTAGAGGTATTCCTCCCAAAAATACTATTGGTATATCACATACATATGTAACATATCCTTGAGGACCTGGTTAACTCGCTCAGTCTGTCTGTCTGTCTTAGGTTGGTATATTGAACTAAGATTAAGCTTTGTGCCTAATGCTTATTGTAATTTAGTCCAAAAGTGAGAGGTGAAGATGGGATCTCTATCAGAAATGATTTGTTGAGGTATGCCATGTAACCTAACTATGTCATCCATAAAAACATAGGCTACTATAGTTGCATTATAGGTAGTCTTGATTGGTGAAAAGTGTGTCACTTTAGTCAACTTTTTCACTATCACTATGATCGCATTATGATGATAGGTAGACATAGGAATACCAAAAATAAAATAAATATAAATGGTGTCTCATTTCCACTATAGAATATCAAGAGGATAAAGGAGCCCTGCTAAATGTTGATGCTTAGCCTTGACATGTTAGTATTCAAGGCATATTGATATAAAATATATAATATCTCTACACATCCTTGGCCAAAAATACAACTCTCATATCTCAGCATGAACCTTACCCTAGGATGTCTTGCATAAAGTGCTCTATGTGCTTTGACTAGAATCAACTATCTTAAATCATTAGAATCTGACACATAAATGTACCCTTTTTGGCATAATAAACCATCGAGATCAATGGTACACCCTATAAATTTTCCCATAAGAGCCTTCTAAGAATCAACCTGACATCTCACCTATTGGAAAAAAAATTCAAAAAGAAGTTGAGCTATGATACGATCTTTCAATTCTATTCTAGCTCTCATGGTGGCAAGTTGATGTCATCTCCTACTAATGGCATCGGCTACAACATTCTCCTTGCCCTTTAGATTCTCTATCTCAAAATGGTATTCACATTTTATCTCCATCCAACATCATTTTCAAGCATTAATATTTGGTTGAGAGAAAATGTGATTGAGGCTCAAATGATCTGTCCTCACAATAAAGTGTTTCCCTAACAAAAAGTGTCACTACCACATGTATGAATGATAGCAGCAAACTCTAAATCATGTGTAGGATAGTAAAGCTCATATTCATTGAGATTTTTAGACTCATATGCCACCACCCTAAAAACCTTGCATAAGTACAGTCTCGATGCCCTCTTTTGAGGCATCTGTATAGACTAAAAAGTCTTGTGTGGGATCTAGAACTGCCAAAATAGGTGCACCAGTGAAACATTATTTCAAGGTATTAAAGGATCTCTCACACTCCTCTATCCAAATGAAATTTTTCCCTTTTTGTTTAAGGGAAGTAATGGGATGAGTAATCTGTGAAAAGTCCTACACAAATCTCCTATAATACCTTGTTAATCCCATAAATATGTGCACTTTAGTGACTAAAGTAGGTGTCAACCACTCTAAAATTGATCAAATATTTGATGGATCTACTAAGATTCCTTGGCCTAAAATGACATGTCCTAAATACTAGATCTCTATTTGGAAAAATGAACATTTGGCCAAACTTCCATATAGTTGATTCCCCTAAAGGCACTAAAGAACCTTTCATAAGTGTCCCTCATGCTCCTCTATGGTACATGAGTAAATTAGTATGTCATCTAAGAAGATCAAAATAAATTGATCTAAATAATGGAAAAACACACCATTCATGAGACTCATGAAAATTGTTGGGGCATTGGTTAGCCTAAAAGGTACTCCTATGACTCATAGTGTCCATATCAAGTCCTAAAAGTTGTCTTATAGATGTCTACTTCTACTATCCTCAATTGATGATACCTTAACTTAAGATTTATCTTAAAAAACACCTTTTCCCCTTTTACTTGATCAAATAAGTCATCAATCCTTGGTAAAGGGTAATGGTTCTTGATGGTCACTTTATTGAGCTACCTGTAATCAATATAAAGACAAAGTGAACCATCCTTCTTCTTAACAAAAATCATTGGTGCACCCCAAAGGGACACACTAGGGTGAATATGACCCATTTTCAATAGTTATTGAATCTAAATTTTGAGTTCATTGAGCTCAAGTGTATTCATATTATAGGGAACCTTAGAGATCAGCTCTGCTTTAGGTACAAGATCAATAATAAAATCAATATCTCATTGAGGAGGCATACTAGGTAACTCCTCCAAAAACACATCAGCAAACTCTTGTAAGATAAGGTGGGATTAATGTAGTCACTTCAGTCTCATCTTTAGACCTATTTCTTACTCGAATATCATATAAATGACATCATTTATGCATGTTTTACTTGAGTTGCATAGCAAAAATCATGCATAAATAAATAGGTCTATGAAGTTTAGAAATTACCATCTCTATCCCCAAATCATCATGGCAATGTACTATTTTAACATAGAAATCAATACAAGCTATATGGTTCTCTAACCAATCCATGCCCAAAACTACATCATAAGATCCCAAGGGAAAAATATACAAGTCTAGGGTAATAGGAAAAACTTCTATATCTAACACACTAGGGATTAATGAATTCACAAGGTTTTTAGTTCCAGTAACCATCTCAACCAACCAAGGGTTGACTACCTAAATACCACCAACCTTCAATGGTCAACTACTAGTGGTGAAATAAAAGGGTCAAAGAGAACTAAAACTAGCATCCTACCAATTCTACCTACTATCTCCACCATTATAGCCTGGTGCTCAACTTGGTGATCATCGACTACTGCATATAATATGTGAGCTCGACTGACATCTCCCACTATCTACTCAAATCCTACCACTCTTTGCACTGAAGTTGAACCCCTTTTAAGACATTCCCTAATAAAATGGCATCCCCCACATATGAAACATCCACCTCATGTCACTTGCCCTGAAGGAGCCCCAAAATTAGGTTGTTGTCTAAATGTCCCTCCCTTCTTAGACTACTAATCCTAAGCAGGGGCTTGACCTTACCTGTTAGGTGTGGAGCTAAAAGCTTCACCAGGATGCAAACAAGAGAAGTTACGGAGGATGCAGAGTTGCGGGGAGTTGCAGATTCAGTTGCAGGGAAACCGGCGTCGGTCTGATCAACCGACGTCGGTCAGATAGCAAAGAGGAAGCAACCGACGTCGGTCACCAGTCGGCTGACATCGGTCATGTAGGAGCCGACGTCGGCAGCCTGTGTGAGAATAAGCAGTTCACATGTTGATCCCGAAGAGTCTATTTTAAGACTGTTAGTTTGCATGTTGAAGGCTAGTCATAGTCTTGAGTTACGAGTCTAATTATTGTAATTAGGTTAGTCTAATTATTGTAAGCATGGGATCTATATATGGACTCATGGGCTGTATTGTAAGAGTGTGCTAGAAAGCCATTGGGATTGTAGAGTGAGTTAGTGTAGTTCCTCCTAGTTACCAATAGGGGTACTGAGAGTGTATGATCAGTGAGAGTTGTAGGTTGTGCAAGTTCTTGGAGAAGATCCACCGGGGTACTGGTTGAAGAATCATAAGGACTTGGTGAGGCAAGGACAAGGGTTCTTCAGGTGTGTAGAAAGATATCTACATGGTGAGTATGATCTAGCTATTTGTAGGTAGCAGCAGAGAGCAGGAGATCTACTTGGAGTGCGTGGAGCACTGGATTACTGGCAGTGAAGGATACTGACTGGTTGGAGAGGTGAACATCAATTCTGTATTGGAGTTGATTGTTGTGACCAAGAGAGAGAGGGAAGAAGGTCTTGAGGTGTGGCAAACCTTTGAGGTGGAAGAAGAAGTGGCATCTTCTTTATTGTATATTCTTTTGAGTGATTATTAATACAATTGTGTATTGTCTCTCAATTCCTGTGTTGTTTCATATTTCTAGTTACTTATTGATTCTGGTTATATTCTGTGTTTAGTTGTTAATACGAGAAGTAATCATATGTGCTCTAATTGGTAGAGCAAGATCCTGACAAGTGGTATCAGAGCCTTGGTTGTAGGTTCAAGAGCTGATACCAACAAGTGGTATCAGAGCTTTTGGTTGGGTTGACTAACAGGTGGTTTTAGATTTGGTAGTGTTTTTTGATTATAGGCCACTCACAGGGATTTCAGATTGAGTGGGAGAATAGCAACGGCAGAAGATAGTAAGCTACGAATGGAGA
Organism: Torreya grandis; assembly: GCA_037957365.1. Taxonomy (NCBI): domain Eukaryota; kingdom Viridiplantae; phylum Streptophyta; class Pinopsida; order Cupressales; family Taxaceae; genus Torreya; species Torreya grandis. The sequence goes on from JARHVA010001577.1 coordinate 2,459,725, forward strand.
AACTGAATAGCACGAATGGTCTGATTGATGGAAAGAAGGAGCAGGTAAAAAGAGATCATTGGTCGGTAGCAGATCAGTTGGTGGAAGCATATGTTGCAGGTAATATTGCACAGGATGTTCTGGATAAAGTGGAATCTTTGTTTACAGATTCTTTTGCCTCTTTCCATGCAGCTCGAAATAGAGCATCTTTTCATGGGTATGTCTTTGGAGACTTTGGAGAGATTTATTCAGGGGTTGGAGAGCCTTGTCAGATTATTGACGAAGGGAAAGTGAAGCTGAAATTGCAGACGGATGACACACAGTGGTTGAAGGAAGTCATGCAGGAACCAGTCTTGGAGATGAGTCTAATTTCTTTAGGAAATTTGGGTGATGAGAGATGCACTGTAACTCTCACAGTGGATGCACTTGAATTAGATGGTGGTAAGAAAGTAGGTATCCTTTATCTATCTACTTATATTACTGATTCACCTTCTGTTGCAGAGATGTGGCTTCATAGGCTTAGTCACATATGTAGGAGGAGAATGTAGGTTTTGAAGCGGAAGTCAGATGTCTTTGACAAGCTAAAGAACTGGAAAGCCTTGGTGTTCATGGAGGAGATGACGGACAAAGATCAGGTGAGGAGATTGAATTCTTCTGAGCAGAGCAGGGTTGACTTGATTAGGATTTTGATCCATGGAGAGCTCGCGGGTAAAAAGTTGTCACTCACAGACGAACACAGGTATCGGCGTCGGTCATACAGTAACTAACGTCGATAGTATAAAAATCGATGTCGGTCATAAGGAACCGACGTCGGTAGAAGGGACACCGGCGTCGGCCAGGGAAACAACGTCGGCAGTCAGGGTCAGTACAGGGAGCCAACATCGGTCGAAAGCAGACTGGGAGATGGCCGAGATCGGTCACTGGTACGGATAGTGGGCAAACAGCAAGTCTCAAACGCTCATGTCGAGGTCAGGATTGGTAAGTGAACCTCATATTCATTGTTCACCTTCTTTATATTGCTTACTGATGGTCATGAACCAAGAAGATGGAAGAAGCAATGCAGGTAGAATCCAGAAACAGTGGGAGCTTGGCATAGATGAGGAGTGAGTCCTTGGAGAAGAACCAAACAGGTATTTGTTGGTGAAGTTGTCAGATGAAAGTAAGCACTGAGAGACAGAATGGATTCCCATTTTAAAGAAGAGAGTGGATGGATACAAGAGACAGAAGGCCAAGGCATATGGTCTTGAGGAAGTTGCAGGACAGTGGTACAGGTTTTGATAGGTGGATGACTAAGCATGGCTTCAGTCAATGTCAGTGTAACTATTGTGGTTTTATCTTACCAGGTAGATGATGGTCACAACATCATCTTGTTACTGTATGTGGGTGATTTACTAGTAGGTTTGTACATATAGGGATTTGCTGAGCTAAAGGTAAGGTTAGTTCAGAGGCGTGTCATGAAGAATTTAGAGCAGTAAAATTCTTTGGCATAAGAGACATGGAGATTTGATCTCCAGTGGGAGTTGATGTGAAGATGGTGTTGGCGGGGTTCATGATGCAGGATGCAGAATCTGAAAGCACACCAAGCGTTGGACTGTTCAAGCTTAGCTTGAAGCAGGGTTCAAAATCACATGAGGTCTAGTGTAGACCTGAGTTTTTTCCCAATAGTGGGGGTTGTCAGAAAGTATGGAGCCAATTCGGGGAAGGAGTACTGAAGGGCAGTTCAGTGGGACTAGCAGCAGGGATTCTTGTTATGTAGGGTCAAGTTATTCACTACATGGATATGTAGGTTCGGATATGGCAGGTTACTTTGATGACAGGTGTAGCATCACAGGTTGTGTGGTGGTTGGTCTTCAGGGTTGATCTTGAAGAGGAATACAAGCCAGGGAATAATTTAGATGGTGTACAGGTACAGGTATAGGTGCAGCTATTTATCTCCAAGTGGGAGATTGTTAGGTGTGGAGCTAAAAGCTTCACCAAGATGTAAACAGGAGAAGTTACGAAGGATGCAGAGTTATGGGGAGTTACAGATTCAGTTGCAGGGAAATCGGCATCAGTCTGATCAACCGACGTCGGTCAGATAGCAAAGAGGAAGCAACCAACGTCGGTCACCAGTCGGCCGACATCGGTCATGTAGGAGCCGACGTCGGTAGCCTGTGTGAGAACAGGCAGTTCGCATGTTGATCCCGGAGAGTCTATTTTAAGACTGTTAGTTTGCATGTTGAAGGCTAGTCGTAGTCTTGAGTTGTGAGTCTAATTATTGTAATTAGGTTAGTCTAATTATTGTAAGCATGGGATCTATATATGGACTCATGGGTTGTATTGTAAGAGTGTGTTAGAAAGCCATTGGGCTTGTAGAGTGAGCTAGTGTAGTTCCTCCTAGTTACCAATAGGGGTACTGAGAGTGTATGATCAGTGAGAGTTGCAGGTTGTGCAAGTTCTTGGAGAAGATCCACCGGGGTACTGGTTGAAGAATCATAAGGACTTGGTGAGGCAAGGACAAGGGTTCTTCAGGTGTGTAGAAAGATATCTACATGGTGAGTATGATCTAGTTATTTGCAGGTAGCAGCAGAGAGCAGGAGATCTACTTGGAGTGCGTGGAGCACTGGATTACTGGCAGTGAAGGATACTGACTGGTTGGAGAGGTGAACATCAATTCTATATTGGAGTTGATTGTTGTGACCAAGAGAGAGAGGGAAGAAGGTCTTGAGGTGTGGCAAACCTTTGAGGTGGAAGAAGAAGTGGCATCTTCTTTATTGTATATTCTTCTGAGTGATTATTAATACAATTGTGTATTGTCTCTCAATTCCTGTGTTGTTTCATATTTTTAGTTACTTATTGATTCTGGTTAAATTCCATGTTTAGTTGTTAATACGAGAAGTAATCATAGGTGCTCTAATTGGTAGAGCAAGATCCTGACGTTACCTCTACTGATGAAGTCCCTATCAATGTGCCTATGTAGAGCCTTGAGATTTTCATATTCTCTCTATTGTCCTCGAAGAGGGTGTCATTACCCCTACCTCTGTTGTTGTCCCTAATGTTGACCCTATTTTTGTCCTTATTGTTAAGGCTTAAACCCACCTCTAGGGGGTGGTGGGTTCCCCTATAACCTACTATCTCTCATCCTTTGCATATTTCCCCTATGGTGCTCTTGAGCCTCTTGGGTTTGACCCCTATTCTCCTCTATTATGAAATCCCTCTCAACTATAACTTGAAGTGTCAGAGGATCTAAGAGATGAACTATGCATGTTAGGTTGGTAATAAGCCCTTTGATGAACCATGTAATGAGCATCTCCTCATCCTAAGAAAACTCTACATAAGGTAAGAGATCAATAAATCTAGCCTCATATTCTACCACCATACCTCTATGTTGCTGAAGAGAATGAAACTCATCGACCCTCTAACATCTAAAATGTCTCGTAAGATATTGGTCATTGAATTGATGTTGAAAATACTCCTAAGTGAGGGTCTCAATATCCAAATCAGATTTAACTTCTTCCTTCTCCCACCAAGCTAAGGCCTATCCTCTTAATACGTATATGGCTAGGCAAGCATGTGCATTATCTGGGTAACCACAAGTGTTGAATAATATGGTGATGTTGCATAACCAAGACTCAACTTTCACTCCTTTCACTAACTTATAGAAGGTGGGTGGTTGTAACCATGTAAACTCTCTAATGAGAGTTTTCAGAGTCTGCATTGAATTTCTATGATGGTGAGGTGATCATAGCCTATGATGATCCCTATTAGGAGATCTCAACCTATGTTTATCAACCTCATCTCTAGAATGGTCATTAGAACCCTCACATGGGTGCATAGATCCCTGGGCATCTCCTTGTGACCTTACTACCCGATCACCAAGTCCCTTGGATGGAGGCGGAGGTAAACGCATCTGCATGACCCCAACTAGCTCCTGAATGGCCTATAGTATCTGAGTTTCAAACTTGATGAGGTCTCTCTGATGGTCTGAATGAGGATCTATTAATGGATCTAGGTGCTCATGTTTATGATCCAACTCTACCTCTCCTTCCTCAACTCTACCAATGTCCACTATTAACCTTTGTGGAGACTGTCAGCCTATTTATCCATGTGATAGGTGCCCTATCTCACAAACCATTTGCACAAATGGAAGCAATTAATGATGGTTCTTAACACTAATGAAATGTATTAACATAATCCCTAGAGTTCTTAGTGTTGTAATTGGGCTCTGATACCAAAGTGTGATGCCCAAACCACTCCACTGTAAAACTACAATTTTTTTTAAAGGGATTTATATAATATGATGTAATACACATTTAATCCTTTCAGTAATATATTAATTTAAATTATCTTAGTGAATTAAATTTAAAAAATAATTTAATTTAAATATTTAGAACAATAATATTCTACAGTAAAAAGAAATATTAAATTTCTAGTAACATTTTAGATAAAATTACTCATAAAAATAATTTAAATAAAAAATTCAAATTATTTATACACCAACAAAAATAATCCCCATCTCATTTCATTCAATTAAATAAAATTTAACTAATAATTGGTTTACCCTTATAAACTAATAATAATCTATAGTAAAATAATTATTTATTCCTTTAATATTTTTTATATTTATATGTTTCCTTAATAATTTTTATATTTATATGTTTCATTTTCTCTATTTTTTAATGTACATTCCATGTTACAGGGTTGAAGATAAAACTAAAAATAAAGATTAATGGGTACAAACTCATTAAATATACAACTAAATTATGAGATGTAGGTGTGTGTGTGTGTATATATAAATATATATATTATTTCTAATTTTTGTATATATTTTTTTTGTTCATCACATTCCATCGATCTAAAAAAATCACAAATATATATTAATAGATTTATTTATTTATTTCTTTAATTGTGTGTGTGTGTGTGTGTGTGTGTGTGTGTGTGTGTGTGTGTAATATATCCAAACCACTATTGTATGTTTCTGTTTTGTTGATAAGAATAGACTAGCTGAAAAATATAACTTAACTGTATTATTTTATTTTTAATCTAAGAGAGTATATATATATATATATATATATATATATATATATATATATATATATATATATATATATTCTTTCTTACAGGCAGAGGGAGGAAGTTGAGTACTAATTGAAAATGGAGAACTAATTGCAGGAGATTCTATTTTTTTTTTAATTTACATATATATATATATATATATATATATATATATATATATATATATAGTTTTGCCAAGGTGGACAACAACTATGTAATAGCAATTTAAAAGCTATATTAATTTATAGAGAAATTTAAAACTAGATTCTCCCTTTTTATTATATTTTGTTTTAAAGCACAATTCTTTTCATAAATAAGGAAAAACTTGTATAAACATAATTAATTCAAAATTACAACTATTCTCAAATTCAATTAATTTCAAATCGTAACATTTTTTTTTTAAATCAAATTAAATTTTAGCAAAACCTATATAAACATAAATAATTTAAAAGCACAACTATTTTCAAATTTGAAATTAATTGAAGTATAATAATTCATTATTATTTTTAACAATTAGCATAAAATTTTAGGATTATTTTTCAATAATTTAATTATTTTATTTTACATAGAATTACTCTAATTCAACATCTATTTTATTTTCAGTGTATAAATCAAGCAAAAATATTACAACTATCATATAATACTTTAAAATTTTGTATAAGCACAATATATAAATAATCAGCTAGCTTTATTCCTTGAAATATGTAGTGCTTCTTTTTAGCTCCTTAAGTTTCTAGCAGCTTGTAAGCAAGGAAAGATTGCTCACCTCTCAGCCTTATGACATCATCAGGTGTCTTCACCCTAATCAATCCCCAAGCCCAAGAGGTGACTTCCACACACACACAAAACACATGGCCAATCTAAGGAAATAAAAGGGCTTTAAGGATTTCTATTTATAGATTCATGCACTTCCCTTAGGACTATACTTGAGAGGGTTAAAGAATGATTTTCAACCTCAATAATTTCTACAACTTCTCATAAAATATCAATAAAAAGGGGAACCAACAAGCAGCCCACATAGGCCCCAAGTTTCTCCTTTAACTAACTCTTGAAAGGAAAGCCAAAAAGTAGTCTACCTAGGCCCCAAGCTTCTCTTTCAATCAAGAATTTCCCTTCCCAGTACATCCTAGGCTTGTACACAATCAATTAGATTTTTTTTTCTTAACCATAACTGCAAATCCATTTTTTTTCCATTTGTATGAATTCACAAGACACACACAAACTCACATAAAATAGTTATTCAAAAATAGAAAAATAAGTACTAGCCTTATGGATTTCTTACACTTAATTTGTTCTTTGGCTCCTCTTGATTCTTCCAATCTTGCTTTATTTTTATCTAATTCTATTCTAGTTTAAAATTATCTAGAAAATAGGCAGATTTTTTCTTATATTAGGAAGAAGGTTGTTACCTTATTCCCCCATTCAAATGAGGACAAGTGTTTCATTTTGGGCTTGCAGCTCCTCCCCTTCCCAAGGTGCCTAGAAGGGTGAAATCATAAAATTTTACTTTCTCAAATTTTCCCTTGGACCACTAATCTATGGGACCTCTTTTTAGACCAATGGAAGGTTTTATAAATAAGTTTTGAGACTTTTAAATTATAGCTTTCCCAAAACTCTAAAAATTACAATTAAAAAAGTAAATCAATTTTTGATTAAAGGATTGATTAATACAAAATAATCTATGGAAACATTTCTAACTAATAACAAAAGCCTATGTGGCATCTAACCTAGGGATCTAAAATAATCAACACTAACCTTAAGGAGAAAAACACACACACATAATTACTAGGTGGATGCACACACATGACCAGACATCACTTAACATAACTTAACATGGATTAGGACAGTGTGTGGTTTAGGAATCAACCACCTCTTGTCCTTCCCTTACTTGCCCATTTTGTCAATTCTTGTACACTCATTACACACATCAACGCATCTTGGTAACAACAATAATCATGATAATATATCAATAATAACAATATTTTAAATAATCAACATAAAAAATGTCCATGATCTCATCACGAGAGCTAGAGCTTACTCCACATAAAACTTGTGCTCGATGCATAATTATAATTTATTTATTTTTCCCACTTCTTATGCTCTTTTTTCATGCAATAAGAAGTGGTATGAAACAACATCAAATTATTAGTATGCATTCTAATAATAACAAAATCATATGATCGTTAGTACCCTTAAGCCAATCAATCAATGATAATCAACAACTCTACACATTTGCATTTGTAATTCATTTCCTATCATATATCGTATAAGTGGCATGGAATGAATCATAACATAATGACATAATGTGATCATATTTAAATCAACATCTTCATCATAAAATATAATATATAATCGATCCATCATAATCCTTAACCAACACAATAGAGCAATGAATCATAACATAACAACATAACATGATTATATCCAAATCAACATGTTTGTCATAGAATATATCAGGTAATTGATCCAGCATAGTCCCTAATCAACACAAGATAACAATAACTACATATAAAATAGATGCAAAATAGGGGAGGCCAAAGCTGACATGACATATTATTCCTTGGAATTCATGGTTGGCCATGTGTAAGCATTGTGTTATGTGGCCACTAGATATTCATTAATATAGCCTATATGTGGCCTAATTTAAGTTAATGTAATTAGCCTAATGGCTAAATTTTTCACTCAAATAAGTCATTATTATTTTGTCTAAATAATTCATTTCTCTTAAATTAATGAGTTGAAATGAATTTTGGTGCAAGGACCCTATGGTCAAGGAATTTATAAATATAATTTAGACTAGGTAGCACTATCAAGGTTGATCCATTATAATAACTAGTGTTCATCTTGTACTAAGTAACAATTCCTTTTGGATGTGTTCATGTTTGCATAGTAAGACTGTTAAGGATGCTATGACCCTTTTATGTGTATGCATTATGGATTGGTGTATGTTAAATATTCATGTTGGCAATTAGGATTATGGATACCTGGTGCCATGATAATCATTTTCCTCTTGTAGGGCCATATGTGGTAGGATGGAATTCATTGAGCGATGGAGTATTGGTGTAATGACCCCTAAGATTATGGATTGTGGCATCATGATCTAATGGGTACAAACCTGAACTAGTCCTCACTTATGCAATCATAATTTTCTATGTTCATAATTCTTATGTTGGGTCACCTTAGTAGTGGATTGACATTGGCTACTTATAGACCTTAAAATGTTGTAATGTGGACATAAGCCAAAGCTTGGCTTGTTAGTACCTTGGTCCTCCTTTTAGAATTTATTGTAATTTTTATGAAACCTCTTTTTTATCAAAATTACATAACATCTAGTAATATGTCTTGTTGTTATGTTAATATTTACCCAGGGTCATTAACCTTGTTTAAGGATACTAAAGGGATTAAACGTATCTTCTTGCCTCATTAATTACTAATCCATAATCATATGGAGTTATCAGATGCTTATATTGGGATGAGGATCCCTAGGTGGTCGAATAAGGGTGCCTTGTAAAGGTTTGAAGGTTATTAGTATGGACTTACACTCTAATACCCCTCGAATAGTGTATCATCCTTTGGGCAACCCCATTTCTTTATGGAATCCTCTAGCAATGGTCATCCTTCCATAACATCTCATTGGCATGATCCATTTATGGGTTGTCTACTCATCTGGTATAGTAGCATGATTATTTCATCATGCATAATAAGTTGTGCAATGAGTTCTACATGTGGTTCTATTGTGTACTATGTTAGCAATTTCTAAAAAAAAATTAGGGTTGTTTCATTTGGTATCAGAGATTGTGCTATGAGTGTTATTGAGAACAATGTTTACTTATTTCACTTGATGAAAGTCAAGATCAATGTTAATTATTTTTATAACTTAATTGATTTATACTTGTTGTTTGGTTCCTACCGATTTCTACTCCAAGTGAGGTTTATAAATGGCAATATACCTAATTTGGTTATCTGGTGATTTACAAATCAAGGATAAGGTCAGATCGAATGGTGCTCATGTGGGGTAAGTTTGAGGGTTAAGTGGCCTAATTAACAAGAACAAATCCTCATTAGTTATATAACCACTTGAGAAGCCACTCAAAGCATGGTTGGAAATAGGAACATGTGTTGAGTAATCCTGAGAATGTTTCCTTGAAGATTTCCCCAATTCAAGATGGGTTATGAAAATGGACTGGACTTCAAGTAAGAGTGTTAATTATGGTTGACCAAATGTCAAGTAACTCAAGATTTTTTCACTACCTACTTATATGGGTGTGATGATACAACTAATGCATGAATATTTGTACACATGAGTATATCAACCTACAAGGTGTGATAGCTAATGTGATTGAGTTGTTGTTATTGTATGACACTGGGATAATGAAAGTCTAATTTTATATAATGGTCATTGCTCTCTACCTTTGCCTTAGTTGGGTTGACTCTTCTCTATTTTGGTTGCATTCAGGCAAGCCCCACTTATCGACTATTAGCTTGTATGGGTGGGTTAATGGGAGATAAGTGGTAAAGGCTTTACTCTTAAAATAAAGGTAAATAGTGTTTGGTATCTTTTAATGGCCTATATGGGAAACCCATTACTAGACAGTTGGAACATTATAACCCTGAGAGGACCAAGAGTTTAACTCTAATATGGAGAGCTATATTCGATAAAGGGAGTTGGTCTTCTTAGGTAAATCAGTCAAGCTTGTGTGTTCCTCAAGCTGGGGGAATGTCTTGAGCCTTTGAGGAGACATGAAGAATGAATGGTGGTGATAACCATTACTAGCCCCATAGGTAAGACTTTTGTAATTTATTTTTTAGTAAACTAAACATTTGGTTTAGTTGTTGAAAGGATTTCAATGCTGAATTAAGGAATTAACATGCCACTTTTAAGTTGTATGGTTATGAGTGGGGTAAGAATGCCTCCATGAGATAAGATTCTCCTGGTTGGGAAAGGCCATTCCAAGGCAAGATTGCCTTTAAGGAGTCATGATGATAAACCTTTATAAAAGTATGTTGAAATGTTGTGTGTATGAAACTATTTTATTCATAGTTATGTATATATGTCAGTTTGATTGACTAATTTGTGCCATGATAGAGATATAAAATATAAATATCCTTGTAAAGCATTTTTAGATCCTTTATGGTTTGAAAATAACATCAAAGGGTTTCCCCTTGATTCTTTTGATCATTTTATTATCACTCATTGTGTAAAAATTGTGAATTTATCTAGCTATAAATTGTTGACAACTAGGGAAAGCAATTGCAAGTTCTTGCTTGGCTTGTGCATTATTACACTTGATTGGTTATGACAAGTATGGAAATTGCTAAGTATTATGTTTAATGCTTAGAAGCATTGTTTTTTTCTAGGTAATAGACTTATAAGCTAAGTTTAGACAAGTTTTAAGTTGAAAACTCTGATATGATTGGTTGATTACAACCATTTTAACTTACAAGTGAAAAAGTATTATGCATCATAAAACTAAGGTGCTAAAAATTCATGCATTTCAACTGAATTAAAGCTTGGTTTGTTATGTGCATTTATCCCTTTGAGTCAAATGAAGGAGCTTGTGGTTTTATAACTCAAAATTCTATAAGCTACTGAATGTGTGGATATATTTTGATTCCATGATATGGTTATTTTGATCATGGGTATGTTTTAATCCTATAAGGTGGCGATGATGCCCCTAATTATGTTTCACATCTATGTGATGATTATTTGATTTTAGATTGAGTTTTGACATCCTTGAGGATGCCATGATGCTCATGGATGTGTATATTTTACATCTATGAGGATATCATTTATGATTTCAAATATATTATGGTTATGGAAACTATGATTTCCATGATGATGATATGATATTCACCTAGATCCTTGGCTAATTTCATCCTTTCAAGAGATTATGTTGCATTAAAGTAAGCATTATTAGTCAACCTTTAACTTGTTGACATGAGTCAATTATAAGGATAATGATATAACTTGTTGTTGGCATCATGAAACCTTATGTCGTGATCATTGGTGACTTATATGGGTGGACCTTCTTATGATGATTAAGGTATAATACTCTTGGGAGGTATAAGGATGTAACTTAAGCCTAGAGGGCCTAGTGGGTGAATATGACTGACTTTCTTGGGCAAGTGAAGAATTTTTGGAGATTTATTATTTTTAACGAGTAGTATGAGCCATCTAATCCATGAGGTGTGAACCTTGTTGGTAACTTTTTGAGATTCATGGATATAGATTTATAGGCTACATTGGTACACACCCTTCCTTGAAATAAGGTGTTGATGAATTTGAGATCCTTAAAACTAATAATGATGTTTTATGCTAGATATTTATGTCATCTTGGATGGCATTTAAACATCAAGTAGATCGATGAGGACCATAGAACCTTGTACTTCACTCACCAATGTGTTTAAGTAGTGTGATGTTAAAATACCTTGCCACAATCTACCAAACCTCTAGATCCACATGTGTGTCATTGTACTATGTTTTCCTTTAGTGCATGTAAATTGTTATATGTTTTGTAAATATTTTACATTTTGTTGGTTATATTAATCATGTAAACTTGTAACTTTTTTGCTTTGTGTGAATGTAATTAGTTTTAAACCTCCATATTTCCCCTTGATAGAAGTATTTTTATATGTATATGATTTGATATGATGTGATCATGAACCACCTTGTGATTTAGTTTTCTTTCTAGAATCAACCCTTTTCTACTAAAATTTGCTAAGGTATAATGAATGTATTATTTAGTGTGATCCTGCATCACTGCTCTAGCATTGATTTTTGATACAAGTAGGAGGTTTAGGGTGAAGAGAAAACTATATCCATGGTGATTAGACCAAGTATGGGCTAGAGAGTGGAGTCTCATATAGGATAAAAATCCACTTCTCCCCTTTGTGTGAAGTAGCCACCTGATTCATTTGGGTTGTGCACCATGAGCACCACAGGATAGTCATGGGATCTTCATGCATAATGGTCACCTCTTAGATTGAGTGTTCCTTTAACCACCTCTTTGATTTTTTTGTACAAATAACCTTATGAAACTTATTTATGTAGCCTTGTAAAAATACTATTTGGTCTTAGAAATTAGACTTTTATGTAAAATCAACAAGACTAAACTTGTTGAAATATAAGTACATATTGACTTGTAAAGTCAAACATGCTATGAACGAGGTAATTATTGAATTACTTGAAAATAATATTCTAATTTAATGGCATGAGTTGACTATTAAGTGAAACCATGTTGTGTATAAGGTATTATTTTCATATACCTAAAATTATTATTATTTAGAAATGGATATTTTTGTTTTGTTTAAGTATGGTTGGAATGCCTGCTGATTTTATACTTGAAAAGAGAAATGTAAAGTCTTGATAAGATGGATTTTGAATTTTTATGTACTTTGTTATGCTACCATGAGGTAAGTGTAGTGATATGGTGGGATTATATTCCCTGTAACCATCATGTGAGCTCACAAATTTGTGGAGAAGATGTTGAAAACCTTAGGATTGTATGTGAATGTTTGGTATGGATTTTTCAATATTTGATGTGGTTGATGTGGGATGCTGCACTATCCCATGAATGGTGAATGGTGAAATATAAGTAACTATGAATTGATGGATCTATATTCTTATTGAGATTCTGTGATGAATGTTATCAAGAAGATATGCATGCATCACACATGTTGTAGAGACCATAGTAGTATGGTTGATATTGTGATTTTCATTCTGACATGAATGAAATGTTAGGTTATGGAGCTAAAAGCTTCACTGATGCAGACATGGAGGAGGTTGTTGAGAGGTTGCTGAGTTGCAGGGAAACTGACGTCGGTCTGATCAACCGACGTCGGTCGTATACAGTGAAGACAGCAACTGACATCGGTCAGGTATCGGTCGATGTCAGTCATCTCTAGCCAGATAGGGACCGACATCGGTCGCTTGTGCGGTTCCAGAACTGCCAGTTCACAGACAGTTAGTTAACGAACTAGGTGTTTGCATGTTAAGAGGCCAATTATAGACTTGAGTTGCGGATCTAATTATTGTAATTAGATGTCTAATTATTATTTGCATGAGATCTATATAATAGACTCATGGGTTGTATTGTAAAGTGTGCTAGAGAGTAAGAGAGCAAATATTAGCTCCTTCAGAGTGAAGAGAGCAAGGTGTGTTCCTCCTAGTGCCACAGTGCCAAGTGTGGGTGCTGGTTTGGAGAATCAAGTAGGATTCTTCATGTATGCATGATCTTGGTCAGCAGGTGTGCAAGGCCAGGTTTGGAGATCTGCATGGTAAGTAAGATCATTGATCTGCAGGTGTTTGTGTGTGTTTGATCTAGGTTTTTAGGTGTTGCAAAACCAAGTTGATTTGTAGGTGGCAGCAAGATCAGGGAGATCACAACACAACAGGTAGCAAGATCAGGCGGGATCTACTTGGAGTACAGTGTGTACTCGAAGCTATAGAGGAAGGCAAGGCAGTTCCTTCCAAAGTAAGATCATTTGAGTTGCAGGTTGTTGCAATTCATGGGAGATATACTTGGAGTACGTTTGTGTATTCAGACTCAAGTATGTGTGTATACTCAGTGGTACTGGCAGTAGTGATACTGACTGATTGGAGGTGAACACCAACTCTGTATTTGAGTTGTGTGTTGGGACCGTAAAAGAGAGAGTGAGCTCTTGAAGAGATTTACTGTTTATGCCCTAGAGGTGTGGGAGCCCTAGAGGTGTGTAAGGAAGAAGGTGGCATCTTCTTTGTTGTATTTCCTTCTGGAAGAGTATTAATACAAGATTGTGTATTATCTCTCATATTCTGTGTTATTTTTGAATTCTAGTTACTTGTTACTTCTGGTTAATTTCGCATGTTAAGTTACTTGGTAATCAATGGTGCTTCCGGGTCCTAACAGTTGGTATCAGAGCGAGGTTGTTGGCTCATATCTTGATACCACTAAAAGTTCGTATCAGAGCTAAGGTTGCAGGGAGCAGGTTTTGTGTTTGATTACAGGTCACTCTCAGGGGTTTTTGATTGAGTGGGAGTATAGCAATGGTAGAAGAAAGTAAGCTAAGAATGGAGGAATTGAAAAGCACGAATGGTAAATTACGGTGTTATGGAAAGAAAGAGTAGGGAAAGAAATATTGATGGTTGGTAGAAGATCAGCATGAAGGAACTGAAGAAGCAGATGTTATAGGTGTTGTTGCACAGGATGCTCTGGGATGTTCCTTAGATAAAGTAGAATCTTGTTTTATAGATTCTGTTGCCTCTTTCCATGAAGCTCAAAATAGAGTATTTTTCCATGTTAAGGTCTTTGGAGACTTTGGAAAGATTTATTTAGGAGCTGGTGTGCCTTGTCAAAGAATTGGCAAAGGGGAAGTGAAGTTGAAATTGCAGGCGGCCAACACATGGGTGTTGAAGGAGGTCATGCAGGTCCCAGTTCTGAAGATAAGGCTAATTTCTTCAAGAAAGTTGGGTGATGAGAGATGCACAAGAACTCTCACAGCGGATGCACTTAAATTATCTGGTGGTAAGAAAGCAGGTAATCCTTATCTACTTGCTTATATTCTTGATTCTTCTTCTGTTGCAAAGACGTGGCTTTGTCAGCTTGGTCACATGAGCAAGAAGGAGATGCATGTTCTTAAGCGAAAGTCAGATGTCTTTGACAGACTTAAGAACTGGAAAGCCTTGGTGTTTATGGAGGAGATGATGGACAGATATCAGTGGATGGGACTAAGTAACTCTGAGCAGGGTGGTTTGGATAGGGTTTTGATCCATGGAGAGCTCGTGGGTAAAAAGTCATCACTCACAGGTGAACACAGTTATCGGTGTTGGTCAAGGGGAATCGATGTCAAATAGATAGGTGCCGATGTTGGTCATGTGCAGACCAGAGCTGATGGTGTCGGGCAGGGTGGCTACTGGCGTCAGTCAGGGAACTGACATCGATGACCAGGTAAGACCGATGTCGGTCAGAAAACTAGCATTGGCAGAAAGGATAGTCGCATGGGAACCGACATCGGTCGGATGCAAATTGTGTGGTGACTGAGGTCAGTCACTGTGACGGATTTTGGGTAGATAGCAAGCTGTCAAGGAGTCTCAAACGCCCATATGGAGGACTGAAAGAGTAAGTAAGCCTCAAATTCGTTGTTCCTCTTCTTTATACTCGTTGCTCACTATAGAGTAGGAAGGATCCAGGAAACAGTGGGAGCATGGCATGAACAGGATGCAGAACCAAACGGGAGATTTGGTAAGGTTGCCAGCCGGTATGAAAGCACTGAGAGACGAATGGATTCCTTAGTTAAAGAATAGAGAGAATGGACACGTGAGACGGAAGGCCAGGTCATATGGTCTTGAGGTAGCTCCAGGACAGTGGTACAGGTTTGATAGGTGGATGACAAAGCATGGCTTTAGTCAATGTCATTATTACTACTATAGTTTCTTTACCAGGAGGATGATGATAGCTACATTATCTTGTTACTGTATGTTGTGTGTTTGCTTGATCCAGGGTTGCACATACAGGGTTTTGCTGAGCTAAAGGTAAAGTTAGTTCAGTGGTATGTCATGAGGAATTTGGGAGCAAAATTCTTTGGCATAAGTGTGTTCTAGAGACATGGAGATCGCAGGTTGATTTTGTCTCTAGATGATTGTGTGAGACTGGTTAGCACGCCGATGGTTGGACAGTTCTATGAACAGTGTCCTGATTCACATGATGAGGTTAAGTACTTGTGTACTGGACCTGGGTTGCCCATGCAGTGGGAGTTGTCAGAAAGTTTAGAGCCGATCTGGGAAAGAAGCATTGGAGGGCAGTTCAGTGGATTCTCAGGTGTCTGAGAGGGACCAGCAGCAGGTCGACATGCTATGCAAGGTCAAGTTCTTTTCTACATGGATTTGTAGATGCGGATGCGGTAGGTTACTTGGATGACAGGAGGTTCACCATAGGTTTTTTCATGGTTGGTCTTCAAGGTTGAGCTTGAAGAGGGATACAAGCCAGGAAACAAATTAGACAGAGTACAGGTGCAGTTGTTTATCTCCAAGTGGGAGATTGTTAGGTTGTGGAGCTAAAAGCTTCACTAATGCAGACATGGAGGAGGTTATTGAGAGGTTGCTAAGTTGCAGGGAAACTGATGTCGGTCATATGTATTGAAGACAGCAACCGACATCGGTTAGGTATCGGCTAACTTCGGTCATCTCCAGCCAGATAGGGACCGACGTCGATCGCCTGTGCGGTTCCAGAACTGCCAGTTCACGGACAGTTAGTTAACGAACTGGGTGTTTGCATGTTAAGAGGCCAATTATAGACTTGAGTTGCGGATCTAATTATTGTAATTAGATGTCTAATTATTGTTTGCATGAGATATATATAATAGACTCATGGGTTATATTGTAAAGTGTGCTAGAGAGTAACAGAGCAAATATTAGCTCCTTCAGAGTGAAGAGAGCAAGGTGTGTTCCTCCTAGTGCCACAGTGCCAAGTGTGGGTGTTGGTTTGGAGAATCAAGTAGGATTCTTCATGTATGCATGATCTTGGTCAGCAGGTGTGCAAGGCCAGGTTTGGAGATCTGCATGGTAAGTAAGATCATTGATCTGCAGGTGTTTGTGTGTGTTTGATCTAGGTTCGCAGGTGTTACAGAACTAAGTTGATTTGTAGGTGGCAGCAAGATCAGGGAGATCACAACACGATAGGTAGCAAGATCAGGCGGGATCTACTTGGAGTACAGTGTGTACTCGGAGCTATAGAGGAAGGCAAGGCAGTTCCTTCCAAAGTAAGATCATTTGAGTTGTAGGTTGTTGCAGTTCATGGGAGATCTACTTGGAGTACGTTTGTGTACTCGGACTCGAGTATGTGTGTATACTCAGTGGTATTGTCAGTAGTGATACTGATTGGTTGGAGGTGAACACCAACTCTGTGTTTGAGTTGTGTGTTGGGACCGTAAGAGAGAGAGTGAGCTCTTGAAGAGATTTATTGTTTATGCCCTAGAGGTGTGGGAGCCCTAGAGGTGTGTAAGGAAGAAGGTGGCATCTTATTTGTTGTATTTCCTTCTGGAAGAGTATTAATACAAGATTGTGTATTGTCTCTCATAATCTGTGTTATTTATGAATTCTAGTTACTTGTTACTTCTGGTTAATTCCGCATGTTAAGTTGCTTGGTAATCAATGGTGCTTCCGGGTCCTAACATGAAATAAATTATGATGGAAGCATACTTAAGTGGCGGTAAAACCACATATTTGTATGATTATGACATTTTTTTGTATTTTATAGAAATAATATAGATTATGAGTATACTTTTATACATACACACACACACACAACTTTAAAATGTTGTGGGAAGACAACACCTCAAATCCAAAGATTTTGTGAAAAAAATTTGGATTGATTTTGGGCAACTGCTACTTGAAATTGTTGATTTATGTAATAATAATTCCTCATAATGAGGAAGGTTCTATTAGAAAATTATTTTACTATTAAAAAATTATGGTCATGAAGTTATAACTAAGATGAAAATTCTTGAATATATAAGTTTTATAGGAGCTAATATTTGTAAACCATGGCTTAAGGAGCAATGAAAAACCCTTTTATTATTCAATATTGAAGTATTTATGGTAACTACATCTTATAATGCATATTTTTACATGAATTGACCAATTGTCTAGCTGCATAGGTGGCTAGAAATCATGTAAAATTTAGTGGTACTGCATTAAAAATAACAATAATTATGAAATTATATATCTATTAAATAAATAAACAAAGACCTTTATTGCTTTCAAGAATTAGAGTTATCCTAAATTTCTAATCAAGAGTTAAGACAAATTAAACTTAGTCTTAAAAAGCATGAATGAGATTTCTTTGAAAGTTAGAAATTAATATCTTTATTTAATTATCAAATATAAAGCTAATTTAAATCTTAAATTCCAATGCATGAAATGCATTAAGTATTCAAACCTTAGAAATATACATAATGTGATAGTTGTATTTTATTATTTTATACAATGAGGATGTATATTTGTTATTTTTACACCATTAGTTGATATATATAATGACTCAGACCAACTACCTACTTGTTGCGAGGTGGATGCAAGATTGATCCTACCCTTAAAGCTTGAAGAGGGAGAGCATCATTAGAGAGGATGGACTAGATGGGATAAATGGATGGTGATAGAGGAAAATGTTAGTGACCCTACACAGACACATTAGATTTATAATGTTATATGAGTAGCATGTCTTAAATGTTAGTGCGTAATTAAATAAATATGTTGTGATTATGATTATTTTTAAATTTAATTTTTAATTTAATTAGATTATTTTAAATTAATTATCTTGTTTTTTGAGAAAACATTAGGAAGTAGATATTAAATTACTAGCAATTGAAGATATAGTTATCTTGAAATTAGAATTAATTATGAACTTATATATATATTAAATAAATAAACAAATACCTTTATTACTTTTAAGAACTACAATTATCCTAAAGTTCTAACCATGAATTAAGACATTAAACTTATCCTTAAAAATCATGCATGAGATTTATTTAAAAGGTAGAAATTAATATCTTTATTTAACTATCAAAGATAAAACTAACTTGAATTTTATAAGCCAATATATGGATTGGATTACTTATTCAAAGCTTAGAATTATCTTTAAAAAGAAAACATAAATATGCATGATTTAAATGATAACTCCAGTTAATAAAAAGAAAATGAAAATGAAGCTAATAGCATGCATGGAATGAAAACTAGTGAGATAGCATGCAAGATTTTGAGTGTAGCAATTAGAAAGTAAAGTGGTTTTATAAATTAGAGGATTTTTTGGGAAATTAGGGAGACGGATGGAAAAAAGGATATAGAGTCAGAGACATAGAGGGAGAGAAAGTTCAGAGAAAGCAAGGAAAGAAGGGCGTATTCATCTTTCAGATAATACCAGATTGGATCTACAAATTACTTTTCTATGTAATATGGGTATGTTTTTATATCATTATGTGATATCTTGATCTTCAGAGACTAGGTGTTAATATAAATTCAATACATGTTTTGAAATGGAGATTATACACACACACACACACACACACACACACACACACACACACACACACACACACACACACACACACACACACACACACACACACACACACAAGAATATAAGTATGTGTATTACTTAATAGAAGCTTGCATATTGTCTAAACATGTGTTTCTAATGATTGTGTCTTAAACAATAAAAGTGGTATGCGTTAATTTCAAACCAAAAGTTATTAGCTTCCCAACATACTAAGAGATTCTAGTTATTATGTGGATCAGAGACTCGAATCTCTTGTGGTATCAATTTAAAAAAAGTATATCACTGATTATATTGAGAGATGACCAAATTTCTCCATAATGGGCCATTAGACTTGTTTCCCATTATGAAAAATCAAGATGATTTTCTCTGCATGCATGTCACAAAACTTGTTAAGCCAAATACAATAATAGGAGGTTGTTTGTATCAATGAATTACATTGCCCAGGGCGTACACAATAATACAATAAAGATGTATTTAATTAAAATGTTGAGTCCCTATTTAAAATGCCAATGTTGAGTGATTACTTGTGATGCCAAGCCCAGCATATAGAAATGTTGGGTTAAATTGAAATGATTTTCTTTAAATTTCAATGCCCAGCTATGAAACACCCAGCCTCAAATAGGAACTAAAATATTTTAATGATAACATTGAGTCTCACACTTATGAAGCCAATTCCAAAATTTGACGTGTTTATAAATTATAAATGGTGTGATATAAGTGCAAATTATTGAGTCTAATTATGAATAAAATTGAAATGTTATGTGTATAAATGGAATTCCATTGTGTAATTTTGACTACTAATACTCAATGGTTGTATAAAGCCAGTGTTTGAAAGTGTATAGTCTACAATTTATTTCAAGAGACATGTGTTTCTTTTTATAGGTTTACATAGACCTGTGTTGTAGCTTTTCTTAGCCCTACATCCCATTATAAAAACATTGTGCCACTATATTGAGATGCTAAGTCAAGTTTATAAAGCATTGAGTTTAATTATTACAATAGTAAGGAAAATCAACGTTGAGTTTATAAAATTAAATGTTGAGGCTGCTGTAATTTTATAATAGTGTAACGCCTTGGAATGGAAGTCAATAAAGTTAAAATGTTATGTTTGAATTGAATCATATAAGTTTAGTATAGTGTTGAGTTTTAGTATAATAAATTTAAATGTTGAGTATTAAGATTGAAATGTTTTAATCCATTTTAAATAAACATGGTGTAATTACTTCAGTGCATTATATTATTGTTTAATTATATTAAACATTGAGTTAAATTAATAAGCTATGCATATATATTTAAATGTCAATTTATAGTATAATATTGTAAATGGTTGAGTCAACATAATGAAACATTGGGTCTTTCATATAAAAACACTGAGTTATATTAAAATGTGGTTTAAAATGTGGTATGCATAAATATAATTCCAAGTTGTTATATTAAAATGTAGCATGCATAATATTAACACCAAGTGTAAAATTAAAGTCAATGGATATTACTTGAATGACTGTGTTCCACTTTATTTTGAGTTGCATATTTAAGTCAAGTCATTTATTTGGTATGATGAGTATAGGTAAATTAAATGTTGAGTTTGTTAAATGGAAATGCCTAGTCAAACACAATTGATAAGGCTAAGTTATTTTTAAAGATCATAATTTGGAAAGAAATATTAAGTAAACTAAGTTTCCTCATTAATGAAAGATAGAATGTTGGGTTGAACTTTATTTTTGTCTTGGTTTCATATCATAGATTGGATGAAAGTTGCATTACTAGCTAGAGTTGTATTTTATATAATGAACATGATTATATTGGGATTCTTATATTATAAATGTTGAGATTTTTTAATAAAAAGAAAATATGATTCTATTTGAGATTGGATGTTTGGGGAAACTTTATTTTTCTCCCTTAGATTTTCATATGGCTATTTGCTCTGAATTGCACCACCTGAGTTGCGTGGTGAAGCAGAATTACACTTAAGAAATGAGTGTATAATAAATATAAAGCTGAGTTTAAGTTTAAACATTGTCTATATTTTTTATTGAGTGCACAACATAGTGTTTCATTGAGTCATGTATAAATAACATTGAGTTTTTGAATGAAATCCTTAATGACTTGCTTAATACCTATTTGGTAGATTTTTTAGCTTGTCATAGATATTGGTTGTGAAATAAATCAATAAACGAGTTTCAACCATAATTTTGATGACTAAGTACAAGTTAGTAGATTTTTTGAAAGATTGTATGTGTATAATTTAGCTTGTAGATTTAAATGCATGAACCTAGATTATGTTGAGTTGGGACACAAAAAGAAATTATGAATGTCTTATATGATAGATTTAAACTAGAGGTTATTTTCTTCTATGTAAGAGATAAATGTGATTATCGATAATGGAATCTTGATTCTATAAATGTCTATTAAACTATAATACTCAGGTTATATCTTAAGGTTCATGGAAGTTCTATTTGAGAAATCTTATTAAACCTTGATTTTTGTTGGTATAACCCTGTACTTGCTTGTTTAATAATTACTATGTAAAATTATTTGTTCGTGTTTGAGTAGGGTGTTCAAGCACAATGATCTTTGATATTATGGGATGTCATAGAATTTTATAGTATAAAAATTACCTAAATGTTACATATTGTATTTGTTATATCTAGACCCATACCTACATATTTATATGCATGGTTGTTATTTTGACTAGTAAGTTTAATAATAAATAGTCAGACATAATAGTTGTGTGTACATAGCCTTATGAGAGTAATTAAATTTTAGGTTAGAGTTTTATATGTTGGTATAACTTTCTTTGTTACATATCTTTCTTGAATAAAAGCATATGATTTTATGTATTTATGACTAATTGTATGGAAACTAGTAGTTGTGTCTAAAAACTTTAGACTATGATATTATGGGATATCATGAGGTTTAGATATTTGGATATTATGTAGTAGTTAGAAATCTACAGTTAAATATTCATGTTACGCAGGTGGTATAAATTGTAGGCATTATTTTTTATTTGGGATAGATATTAATGCATGATTCATTCATGAGTGAATGGCATAAAAGTGCAAAAGCTTCACTGATGCAGACACGGAGATGGAGGAGGTTGCGGGAGAGTTGCAGAATGTTACTGTCGCCGGCGTCGATTAGGCCAACCAACATCGGTAGGTTGAGGCAGGCAAGGCAACCGACGTCGGTCAGGAGTCGGCCGACGTCGGCACCCCCCAGGCGAACAGGGACCGATGTCGGTCACCTGTGTGGTTCAACTGCGAGCTTATTACGGGCAGTTGGTTGATGAACCAAGTGTTTGCATGATCAAGGCTAATTATAGACTAAGAGCTGCAGATCTAATTATTGTAATTAGATGTCTAATTATTGTTTGGATGAGATCTATATAATAGACTCATGGTTGTATTGGAAATGTGTAGAACTTGGAGAATCCAAGTGTGGAGCTTGGAGAGTTCTTCCCATGGAGGAATCGAGTAGGATTCCACATGTTTTGTGCTAGGGAGTAAGAGAGCTAACAGCTCCTTCAAATAGAGGTAGAGCAATGGTGCGTTCCTCCTAGTGCCACAGTACCAGGCGTGTTGGTGCTGGATTGGAGAGTCAGCAGGATTCTTCAAGTATGTATGATCTTGGTCATCAGGTGAGCATGACCCTTATAGGAGATCTACATGGAAAGTAAGGTTAGTTGATCTGCAGATGTGTGTATGTGAGGTTCAAATAGAGATCAGCGGTTGGCCAGGGTCCAAGGTGACAGCTACACAACAGGGAGCAGGATCAGGTAGGATCTACTTGGAGTATGGTGTGTACTCACTGTGATGTACGTGGAGTACATGGAGAGATAAGAGGAAGGCATGGCAGTTCCTTTCATAAGTATGGTCTGTTGAACAGCAGGTTGTTGCAGGTTCATGGGAGATCTACTTGAAGTACCCTGAGTACTTGTGGAGTGCGTGGAGCACTTGTGGTGTGCGTGGAGCATAGGAGGTGAACACCAACTCTGTGTTTGAGTTGTGTGTTGGGACCTAAGAGGGAGAGCTTTGAGGAGAGAATTACTGTTCACTTGAGGTGTGGGAATCCTCTGTAAGGTGGTGGAGAAGAGGTGGCATCTTCTTTATTGTATTATTTTATGTAAGAGTTATTAATACAAGTTGTGTATTATCTCTCATATCATGTGTTATTCTGAATTCTAGTTACTTGTGTTTCTGGTTATTTCTGCATATTAAGTTGCTTGGTTTGATAATTAATTGTGTGCTCTTTCTGAAGAGCAAGATCCTAACGAGGGGAATCAGAATAGGTGTGCTTGTTCTTGGATTTACCCTGACAAGTGGTATCAGAGCCAGGTTGTAGGTTCTTGAGCTTGATACCAACAAGTGGTATCAGAGCCTTGGTTGTAGGTTCGAAAGCTGATACCAACAAGTGGTATCAGAGCTTCAGGTTGGGATGCTAACAGATTGGTTTAGATCTGGGTAGTGTGTTTTGATTATAGGTCACTCTCAGGGGTTTCTGATTTGAGTGGGAGTAGAGCAACGGCAGATGAAAGTAAGCTAAGAATAGAGGAGTTGAAAAGCATAGATGGTCACTCACGATCCAATGGAAAGACAGAGCAGGTAAAAGAACATTGCTGGTTGGTAGCAGATCAGCATGAAGAAACTGAAGGAGCAGATATAGTAGGTGTTGTTGCACAGGATGCTTTGGGAGGTTTCTTGGATAAAGTTGAATCTTGGATAATAGATTCGGTTGCCTCTTTCCATGCAGCCCTAGGTAGAGGAGCTGGTGAGCCTTGCCACAGGATTGGCAAAGGCGAAGTGAAGATAAAATTGTAGGCGGCCAACACACAGGTGTTGATGAGGGTCATGCAGGTCCCAGGCTTGGAGATATGGCTAATTTCTTTAGGAAAATTGGGTGATGAGAGATGCACAAAAACTCTCACAGCGGTAGCACTTGAATTAGCTGGTGGTAAGAAAACAGGTACTCTTTATCTACTTGTTTATATTACTGATTCTTTTTTTGTTGCGGAGACGTGGCTTCGTAGGCTTGGTCACATGAGCAGGAAGGAGATGCATGTTCTTAAGCGGAAGACAGACATATTTGACAGGCTTAAGAACTGGAAAGCCTTGGTGTTCTTGGAGGAGATGGCAGATAAAAACCAGTGGATGGTGCTGGGTACTTTTGAGCAGGGCAGTTTGGACATGGAGATTGATTCAAAGGAGCTCGCGGGTAAAAAGTCATCACTCACAGGTGAACACAGGTACCGGCATTGGTCAGGAGGAATCAGCATCGAACAGACAGGTGCCGATGTCGGTCATGTGCAGACCAAAGCTGGCAGTGTCAGGCAGGGTAAGACTGACGTCGATCAGGAGGACCGATGTCGGTAGTAGGTAAGACCGGCATCGGTCAGGAGGACCGACGTCGGCAGCAGGGACACCGACGATGGCAGGTTGGTAGTCAGGGATAGACGCATGGGAACCGACATCAGTCGGATGCAGACTGTGGAGTGATCGAGGTCGGTCACTGTAACAGATTTTAGGTGGACAGCATGCTGTCAAGGAGTCTCAAACACCCATACAAAGGACCAAAGACGTAAATAAGCCCTCAAATTTGTTGTTCCTCTTTTTCACACTGGTTGTTGATTGTAGAGCAGGAAGGATCCAGGAAACAGGTAAGAGCATGGCAGGGATATGATGTAGAACCAAGCAGACACTTGGTCAGGTTGCCAACAGGTATGATAGCACAGAGACGAATGGATTCCTTAGTGGAAGAATAGAGAGAACGAATACGTAAGACGAAAGGCCAGGCATATGGTCTTGAGGAAGCTGCAGGACAGTGGTACCGGGTTTGATAGGTGGAGGACAGAGCATGGCTCTAGTCAATGTCAGGGTAACTACTGTGGTTTGTCTTACTAGGGGGATGATGAGTCATGACATCATTCTATTGCTATATGTGGATGGTATGTTTGCTAGCAGGTTTGTACATACAGGGTTTTATTGAGTTAAGGGTAAGATTAGTTTAGTGGCATGTCATGAGGAGTTTGGAGTAGCGAAATTCTTTGCCATGGGAGACATGGAGATCACAGGTAGATTTTGTCTCCAGTGGGAGCTGATGTGAATCAGGTGTTGGCGAGGTTCAGGATGGAGAGCCGGAGCACACTAAGGGCTAGATAGGTACAGTGTCTGAAATCACATGAGGTCTAGTATAGACCTGAGTATTCCCATGCAGTGGGAGCTGTCAGAGAGTTAGGAGCCAATTCGGGGAAGTGGGTTCTCAGGTATTTGAGAGGGACTAGCAGCAAGTTTTGCTATGCAGGGTCAGGACTTCACTACAGGTTGTTGTAGGTTCAGATGTGGCAGGGTACTCGGACGACAGGAGGTACACCACGGGATGTGTGGTGGGTTGTCTTTAGGATTGAGCTTGAAGAGGGATACAAACCAGGAAACAGATTAGATGGAGTATAGGTACAGGTATAGTGCAGCTGTTTATCTCCAAGTGGGAGATTGTTAGGTTGTAGAGCTAAAAGCTTCACTGATGCAGACACGGAGATGGAGGAGGTTGCGAGAGAGTTGCAGAATGTTACTATCGTCGGCGTCGGTTAGGCTAACTAACGTCGGCAGGTTGAGGCAGGCAAGGCAACCGACGTCGGTCAGGAGTCGGTGGACATCGGCACCCCCCAGGCGAATAGGGACCGAGGTCGGTCACCTGTGTGGTTCAACTGCGAGCTTATTACGGGCAGTTGGTTGATGAACCAAGTGTTTGCATGATCAGGGCTAATTATAGACTGAGAGCTGCGGATCTAATTATTGTAATTAGATGTCTAATTATTGTTTGGATGAGATCTATATAATAGACTCATGGTTGTATTGGAAATGTGTAGAACTTGGAGAATCCAAGTGTGGAGCTTGGAGAGTTCTTCCCATGGAGGAATCGAGTAGGATTCCACATGTTTTGTGCTAGGGAGTAAGAGAGCTAACAGCTCCTTCAGATAGAGGTAGAGCAATGGTGCATTCCTCCTAGTGCCACAGTACCAGGCGTGTTGGTGCTGGATTGGAGAGTCAGTAGGATTCTTCAGGTATGTATGATCTTGGTCATCAAGTGAGCA
Organism: Torreya grandis; assembly: GCA_037957365.1. NCBI lineage: Eukaryota > Viridiplantae > Streptophyta > Pinopsida > Cupressales > Taxaceae > Torreya > Torreya grandis. Next base: position 2,485,852 of record JARHVA010001577.1, read on the forward strand.
TGGCCCTTATAGGAGATCTACATGGCAAGTAAGGTCGGTTGATCTGCAGATGTGTGTATGCGAGGTTCAAATAGAGATCGGTGGTTGGCCAGGGTCCAAGGTGACAGCTACACAACAGGGAGCAGGATCAGGTAGGATCTACTTGGAGTACGGTGTGTACTCACTATGATGTACGTGGAGTACATGGAGAGCTAAAAGGAAGGCATGGCAGTTCCTTCCATAAGTATGGTCTGTTGAATAGTAGGTTGTTTCAGGTTCATGGGAGATCTACTTGAAGTACGCTGAGTACTTGTGGAGTGCGTGGAGCACTTATGGTGTGCGTGGAGCACAGGAGGTGAACACCAACTCTGTGTTTGAGTTGTGTGTTGGGACCTGAGAGGGAGAGATTTGAGGAGAGAATTATTGTTCACTTGAGGTGTGGGAACCCTCTGTAAGGTGGTGGAGAAGAGGTGGCATCTTCTTTATTGTATTCTTTTCTGTAAGAGTTATTAATACAAGTTGTGTATTGTCTCTCATATCATGTGTTATTTTGAATTCTAGTTACTTGTGTTTCTGGTTATTTCTGCATATTAAGTTGCTTGGTTTGGTAATCAATTATGTGCTCTTTCTGAGGAGCAAGATCCTAACAAGGGGAATCAGAACAGGTGTGCTTGTTCTCGGATTTACCCTGACACTTTGATATTATGGGATGTCATAGAATTTTACAGTATAAAAATTACCTAAATGTTACATATTGTATTTGTTATATCTAGACCCATACCTACATATTTATATGCATGGTTGTTATTTTGACTAGTAAGTTTAATAATAGATAGTCAGACATAATAGTTGTGTGTACATAGCCTTATGAGAGTAATTAAATTTTAGGTTAGAGTTTTATATGTTGGTATAACTTTCTTTGTTATATATCATTCTTGAATAAAAGCATATGATTTTATGTATTTATGACTAATTGTATGGAAACTAGTAGTTGTGTCTTAAAACTTTAGACTATGATATTATGGGATATCATGAGGTTTAGATATTTGGATATTATGTAGTAGTTAGAAATCTACAGTTAAATATTCATGTTACGCAGGTGGTATAAATTGTAGGCATTAATTTTTATTTGGGATAGATATTAATGCATGATTCATTCATGAGTGAATGGTATAAAAGTGCACTTTGCTTATTTTTTATTTAGCATGAGATGTGATATGCTTATTAGGAAGATGTAATTAGTATATATCATGTGTATCAAATGTATAGTGAGACATTATCTTTTGGTATATTTAATTTACATGTTAGTGTGATATCTTGCAAAATAATGGGTTTTCTATGATACACTACATGTTGAGTTTTATAAAACATACACTTGGGTACTGATTTATTATTTGGATTTTTGCATCATTATATCTACCTATCCATGAAGGGAGGGTCATTTCCTGATAGGGGATTGTGTGGAAGATCATTGTTTCATGGTTAGTGTGTAAAATCACTCGAATGATGATCTCCCTCCTCACAATAGTACTGTAGAGTAAAAAATACTCTACGTTTCATTCTGATTTTCAGTTGTGCACTGCAAAATTTTGTTCTCACATACTTTGGTTCGTGACAGTGAAGTTTTGAAATAGAGTGCAGGCTTGATTTCTTTTTGATTCATTTTTATCTAAGTGTCAAAATCGAGTGGAAGCTGCCAAGTGTCATCGGCTAAGGCACCTTTCATAATTTCTATAAGTTGGTCGGGACGTGCCACGTATCTCATAGCAACTCAACGAAACATGACAAGTGTTGGCATCCGTGTTTCATATCGGCACCCGCATTTCAAATCTCTTTTTAAGTGGAATGTTTCAACAAGCTAAGTATCAGGATCAGGCGGAGAGTGCCAAGTGGCAATTGCGGAAGGTTTCAATTTGCTTTTCTAAAAGCGATGGAAGACGCCACGTATCCCAGCTGAGGAGAGAGGAAACCACCACATGTCAAGATATTAATTATCTTCATTTTGCTTCACCGATATAGAAAAGACTGTGGTGAGTCTCAGGTTTTGTTTCTGAAGCAAGTGGAAGCCGCCAAGTGTTGTTGTCTGTGTAAATATGAGATGAGGCCCGATTGTTTCTATAATATAAACAGAGTAAAGTGGAGACCAGCACGTGTCACCTTCCATAGGTTTCTCAAAAGGTAGCTAAAAGTAGCGGAGATCACCAAATATCCCTGGTTAAGTAAAGTGGAGATTGCCACGTGTCCTTTGTTTAGGCAAGTGGAAATTGCCACCTATCCCTATGCCCTTTTTAAAGTTGCTCAGGCGAGAAATGTTGTGGGTCTTATTTTCTATTAAATTGTTAAAGTTTTGAAGAAGTGGATTGTGACAGGTGTCAAAGGCAAAACACTCCTAAGCAAAGACACAAAAGAAGTATAAGTTACGCAGAAAGTGCCACGTGTCTTCGGTAAGTGCTGTGAAACACGCCAAGTGTCATTTTCTAGTGCATCCTAAATAAAGAGAAGGTTTTCAAGAGGAAAAGGGGAATCAGCCAAGTGTCCTCTCCCATTTGAAAGTGGGAAGAGTCCTGAGTATTTACTTCGGCCAATGAACTTGCAGAGAAACAGAACGTTTCAAAATCTAAGAAATATCTTTTGTTAGACATTTCCAGTTCAGTTAGATTTCAGTTGGGCGGTTAGATTGGGAACATACAGATAATCCAAAGTGAATCCAAGGCCATAAATAGAGGTGCAGAGATCACCAGAAAAAAAGATCAAATACTTAGAGATATTTTTCTGAGAGAAATTGTCAAGAGTTTTAGACTTTCTAGAGCTGTGATTAGGAATATCATTTGCCTTTATTCTATTTTCTTGAGTTGGAAGGTTTATGTAACTGTGCATGTTTCTATGCCTCTTATGTGACCGGAGAATTAATAAGAAGATTGAATCATGTGCCTTTGATGATATTTTATGTGTCATTTCAAAAGTAGTCTAAGCTTTGTTGTCAAGAGTTTTAAACTTTCTAGAGCTGTGATTAGGAATGTCATGTGCCTTTGTTCTATTTTCTTGAGTTGGAAATTTTATGTAACTGTGCATGTTTTTGTGCCTCTTATGTGACTGGACAATTAATAAAAACATTGAATCTTGTGCCTTTGTTAATATTTTCTGTGTCACTGCAAAAGTAGTCTAAGCTGTGAGCCTTTGTTTCTATTGTTTTCATCTTTTACATTGATCATGCCTTGTTTGCTCTTAAATGTAATTGAATCTTAAATATAGTTTCATTGTGCTCAGATTAAGGGTCAAATTACATTCAGGCGCATCACCATAGTTATATTTTATTTCTTGCATTTGTGTTTCTGTTAAAATTCCTATCCCTTTTCCTAGTATACACTTGATATAAATAAGAGACCAGCTTCTTAAAAATCTAGAGGTTGTTTCAAGTCGCAAGTCCCACATCTTGAAACTTCCCATTGTTGGTGTTAGAAACAAGTGTAATTTTAATCATCAACAAGTACTACTTACCTGAAGGCTACACTTGAGTTGATCAGAGATGCATGAGTTGGTACAACACAAGCTTCGAAGGGCTTGGTATCTATTTATTGTATTAGGCTGAATGCCTAAGGGAAATATAATTGTATTCCATTTGTATATACTAAAAAATAAATTGTTGTATTAGTGGACCAACTCTAGATGAGTCCTAATGTATTTACTTTCCTTGATATGGTGGTTTGCTATATTGCATTCAGTATTAGAATTTTGGAACCATTATTATTCTAAGTTGTCTATGTTTGGTTAAAGTTATTTAGTTTAATTGTGGATTGAGTGGAATATATGTTAAGAAATAGTTATAAAAAAAATACTGCATTATTCTAAGTACAACTTGAGGGGTTGTAATATGTGGTATCAGAGTTGTGGCTCAAACTCTAAGACCTAATGAGTCCATTAGCATTTTCATATATTTATATTTAATATAAAGGAGAAATGTGTAGGTATGTATGGTACATTTAGTGTGTACCCTTAAAGAATTTGTACCCCCTTAGAGATGTTAAAAGGTTTTTGTATTGAGTGTCTCGTTAGTGATGGCTGTATAAGGTTGTTGGGTAGGTAAGAGCATAACTTAGTTCTTGAGTTGTGAACAAGAGTTTCCTACCATGTTTTTATGTTTAGATTGAATAGCTCAAGTGTGATTATGTCTTTTTTGAATCACCTTCACCATTTATGTTTTATGTTGTGAGTGTTATAAAAGCATGAAGTTCTTCTCACTAAAGTATTTAAGCATTATTTTGGTATCTTACTTACACATATATTATAGCAATGGGAATCCTATAAGACAATCCTTGTTTGGCACCACCTAGTGTGGTGAAAATTCTCTTTTAGTTGAGTGTAGATGTCTTGTTTGGTATTCCTTTGTGTTAGGAGTTTGTTATGTAGATTAGCATCCTTGAATTTATATAGACTTGAGAAGAAGTGTTATCTCTCTTAGTTAACTTAGAGATGAGTTGTTATTTTCTCACTCTCCTCTTACATCATTTTAAGCTATCGAGAGGATTCTCATTTACAATATGTTGATTTAGTGTTTCTTTGGGTGAAAACTTGTTTCTAAATTATTTTTTTAATCCCTTGAGTTCATGGTATAGTGTTTACTACTTCTCATTGAGAAAGTTGCAATATTGAATGGATTGATGCATCCTTGTGGTTCATATTTTTTTTCTAGTTGTGGAATTAGGCGATGATATTATACTTACAAATTTGGTAAGTGAATTTTGATTAGAAACATGGATTACGGTGTTGCTTTATACCATATGAGGGTATGTAAGAATTTTTATTTATGAGATGCCAGTTCTCTATTTTTTTTCCACTTTGTAACTTTATAGAGTTACCATTTTATCTAATTTGTGTACTTGACCATGAGAAGTGGCCAACATTGAATTTATATTAATTCTAGTTGATCACAATTATTATGTTATTGTATATCTTTGTTTAGATAGATATTAATCTCTTCATGAAGCATATGATTTTGAAGAGTTATATATGTACCTTTCCTCGAGTGTAAGGTATAATATGTGCAAAACATATTGATAGTCTAAAAGGGTGGAGATAAATTTTTTAACTATTGTAAGATAGTCGTGTAAGCATATAGACATTATTTCACATATAAGGTTGTAAGGATGGTATAATCCTTAGCCTTAGTATGTTATGTTAATTATTATATCCTAACTATGAATATAATACTATAGATTAAGTTGTAGGATATGATACTAGTTATAATTGATTAGTATCAACTTAATACAATCTCGAGATAATTGTATGATTTCTCTTGTGTGTGTGTTAGTACATATGGAACCTCTTAGCATATAGTATTATTTTTTATAATATATTAGTATAGATTTGTGTTCCATAGAACCTTGAGTACATTATTGAAGATCATCAGCTCATGGAGACTTGAGGGAAGAATGGTGGATTGGGAATGTGAGTTATAAGTGGTAGGATGGTATCCTACTTAGCCTCACATTAACTTGTATTATTGGTACTGATTTGGATCAATAGATAGACTTGTCAAATTTAGGAATTGACAAGTGGAATTTTTCAAATTCAATCATATGGTCATACGCATGTATATTATGGACATGTATTCCATGTGGATGGGTATTCCTTGATTTTTAAATACATTATATTTACCATTCTTATTCATCATCATACTTGTCAGGAGCTTCAATTGAGTAATGATAGTATTGACATGTTATACTTATCTGAAGCTACGTGGAGTAGTGATAGTATTAACATATACACATCATTCTTGCTAGGTTTCCTGAATAATTTTATCTGGTATGAGAAATATAATCTCTAGATTAGAGAGATGTGTGTAGGGGATGGAAGGTTTTATGGGACTCTTCTTAGTCAGTTGTTTTGAATTTTGTGATGATCTCATGTATTTTTAAAAATCAGTAAGACTTTTATTGAGTTATATTAGGTTTGTATTGCAGTTTTGAACCCCAAAGTGGTCATGATAGAATCAATCAACATAAGTGACATTCATAAAACTTGTTTGCATATTTGGAAATGTCATCGAGTAAGGTCTTGCAGGACCAATACTCTAAGAATAGTGTTAAATGAAAGAACTATGATGAGTTCTTAAAAAAAAAATTGCATTTATTTACATGATATGATATTTGATACTATATTTTTATGTTGTTAAACTTTATTTTTTAATCAAAAATTTTGTTTGAATAAGAGTCATCGAGGTGATGACCAATTTTAGGGGGAGAGGATGTCACACCCTGATTTCACCCTATAATTAATAACCTTTAAATCTATAGATTAATATAGTTATTATCTAATTATCATTGCTTTGACTTGAGCTTTATGGCATATATTGGTATGAGACAGTGATATTATTGAGTAATATACATAATGTGACAATTATATGTTATTATTTTGTACATTGAAGATGTATATTTATTAGGTTATGTTATTAGTTGATATATGTAATGACTCAGACTAACTACCTACTTATTACAAGGTGGATGTAGGATTGATCATACCATCAAAGCTTGAAGAGGAAGAGCATCATTGAAGAGGATGAGCTAGATGGGATGAATGAGCAATGACAGAGGAAAATGTGAATGATCCCTCACACACACATATTAGATTTATAATGTTATATCAGTAGCATGTCTTAAATTTTAGTGCATAGTTAAAGAAATATGTTGGGATTATAATTGTTTATGAATGTAGTTTTTAATTTCATTAGATTTTTTAAATTAATTATCTTTTTTTTTAAGAATAAATTAGGAAATAGATATTAAATTCTTAGTTATTGAAGATACAGTTATCTTACAATTAAAAGTAATTATGAGATTATATATATTAGATAAATAAACAAATACTTTATTATTTTTAATAACTAGAGTCATCCCAAAGTTCTAACTATGAGTTAAGATAAATTAAACTTAGTCTTGAAAAACATGCATGAGATTTATTTAAAAGTTAGAAATTAATATCTTTATTTAATTATCAAAGATAAAGCTAACTTAAATCTTAAATACCAATGCATGGATTGCATTAAGTATTCAAAGCTTAGAATTATCTTTAAAAATAAAACTTAAACATGCATGACTTAAAGGATAACTCCAATTAATAAAAAGGAAAGGAAAAATGAAACTAATAACATGCATGGAATGAAAACTAGTGAGATAGCATGCAAGATTTTGAGCACAACAATTAGAAAGTAAAGGAGTTTTATAAATTAGAAGAATTTTTGAGAAATTAGGGAGATGGATAGAAAAAGGATATAAATTCAGAGACAGGGAGGGAGGAAGAGTGGAATATTTTGTGAGAAAGTTCAGAAAAATTAAGGAATGAAGGGGTGTATTCATCTTTCAGATAATCCTAAGTTGGATCTACAAATTACTTTTCTATGTAATATGGGTATGTTTTTATATCATTATGTGATATCTTGATCTCCAAATATTAGGTGTTAATACAAATTCAATCAACATTTTGAAATGGAGATGATTATTATTATTATTATTATTATTATTATTATTATTATTATTATTATTATTATTATTATTAGAATAGAAGCCTTCATATTACTTAATAAAAGCCTGCATGTTGTCTAGACCTATATTTCTAATTATTGTGGTTTAAACAATAATAGTGGTCTACATTAATGCCACCAACATACTAAAATCTTCTAGTTATTATGTGGATCATAGACTCGAATCTATTGTTGTAAAAATTAAAAAAATATATATCACTGATTATATTGCAAGTTGACCAAATTTCCCCATAATGAGCCATTAGACTTGTTTCCCAATGTATAAAATCAAGATATTTTTCCTTTCATATATGTCACAAAACTTGTTATGCTAAATACAATAATAAAAGGTTATTTGTATCAAAGAATTACATTACCTAGGGCATACACAATAATACAATAAAAATGTATTTAATTAAAATGTTGAATCCTTAATTAAAATGCCAATGTTGAGTCATTATTTATGATGCCAAGCCCAGCATATAGAAATGTTGGGTTAAATTGAAATATTTTTCTTTAAATTTCAATGCCCAAATATGAAACTCCAAGCCTCAAATAAGAACTCTAAGTTTTTAATGATAACGTTGAGTCACAAAATTATTAAGCCAAGTCTAAAATTTGACGTTGTGTTTATAAATTATAAATGTTGTGATATAAGTGCAAATTATTGAGTCTAATTATGAATAAAATTGAAACACTATGTATATAAATGGAAGTCCATTGTGTAATTTTGACTGTTAATACTTACAAAGTATATAAAGGTAGCGTTTGAAGGCATATAGTCCAAAATTCAATTTTAGAAACCTATGTTTCTTTTTATAGGTTTGCATAGACCTACGTTGCATATTTCACTTAGACCTACATCCCACTATAAAAACATTGTACCACTATATTGAGATGCCAAGTCAAGTTTATAAACATTGAGTTTAATTATTACAACTTTAGGGTAAGGAAAATCAATGTTGAGTTTATAAAATTAAGCATTAAGGTTGTTTTATATTTATAATAGTGTAACACCTTAGAATGGAAGTCAATAAAGTTAAAACACCATGTTTGAATTGAATCAATTAAGTTTAGTATAGTGCTGAGTTTTTAGTATAATAAATTTAGATGTTGAGTATTAAGATTGAAATGTTTTAGTCCATTTTAAATAAACATGGTGTAATTACTTCAGTGCATTATATTGTTGTGTAATTATATTAAACACTGAGTTAAATTAATAAGCTGTGCATATATATTGAAACTTCAGTTTATACTATAATATTGAAATGGTTGAGTCAATATAATGAAACATTGAGTCTTTCATATAAAAGAATTGAGTTATATTAAAACATGACATGTATAAATATAATGCCAAATTGTTATATTAAAATATAGAATTCATAATATTAGCGTCAAGTGTAAAATAGAAGTTGTTGGGTATTATTTGAATGACTACATTCTAATTTAGTTTGAGCTGCATATTTAACTCAAGTCAGTTATTTGGTACGTTGAGTATAGGTAAATTAAACATTGAGTTTGTTAAATGGAAATGCATAGTCAAACACATTGATAAGGTTGAGTTAATTGTAAATATCATGTTTCAGAAAGAAATAGTAAGTAAAATAAGTTTCCTCATTAATGCAAGATCGGATGTTGGGTTGAACTTTATTTTTTCCTTGATTCCATATCACGGATTAGATGAAAGTTGCATTACCAGCTAGAGTTGTATTTTAAATAATGAGCATGATTATCTTGGGATTCTCATATTATAAATGTTGAGGATTTTTAATAAAAATAAAATATGATTCTAGTTAAAATTGAATGTTTGGGAAAACTTTATTTTTCTCCCTCAGATTTTCATATATTTGAGCCAAATTGCACCACTCGAGTTACGTGGTGAATCAGAATTACACTTAAGAAATGAGTGTATAATAAATATAAAGTTGAGTTTAAATTTAAACATTGTGTATATTTTTCATTGAGTGCACAACATAGTGTTTCATTGAGTCATGTATAAAGAACACTGAGTTTTTAAATGAAATCCTTGATGACTGTTTAATACACTTTTGGTAGATTTTCTAGCTTGTCATAGATATTGGTTGTGAAATAAATTAATAAATGAGTTTCAACCATAATTTTGATGACTAAGTATGTGTTAGTACCTAATTTGAAAGATTGTATGTGTATGATTTATATATTATAGTTAAATGCATGAACCTAGATTATGTTGAGTTGGGACATATAAAAAAAATTTGTGAATGCCTTTTATGATGGATTTAAACTAGAGGTTATTTTATTCTATGTAAGAGATAACTATGATTATCGAGAATGGAATCTTGTTTCTAGAAATGTCTATTAATCTATAATACTCAGGTTATATATTAAGGTTCACGGAAGTTCTATTTGAGAAATCTTGTAAAACCTTGATTTATGTTAGTAGAACCATGTACTTGCTTGTTTAATAACTACAGTGTAAGATTGTTTCTTCATATTTGAATAGGGTGCTCAAACAAAATAATCTTTGACATTATGAGATGTCATACAGTTTTACAATAGTACAAAAATTACCCGGATAGTACATATTGTATTTTTTATATATAGACCCACACCTACATAATTATATGTTTGTTAATTATTATTTTGATTAATAAGTTTAATAACAATTAGTAGGACATAATAGTTATGTGCATACAACCTTGTGAGATTAATTGAATGTTATGTTGGAATTTTATGCGTTGGTTTAAATTGATTTCTTATATGTTTTTGACTGACTAAAAGTGTATGCTTCTATGTATTTATGACTACTTAGTATGATTACTTGTGAGAAAACTAGTAGTTGTGCCTTAGAACTCTAGATTATGATATTATGGGATATCATGAGGTTTAGTTATTTGGATATTATGCAGTAGTCATAAATCTATAGTTAAATGTTCATGTTACTCGGGTAGTATAAATTGTAAGCATTATTTTTGATTTGAGATAGATATTAATGCATGAATCATTCATGAGTGAATGGTATAAAAGTACACTTTGCTTACTCCTTGTTTAGCATGAGATATGATATGATTACTAGGAGGATGTAATTAGTATATATCTTATGTGTATGAAATGTATAATAAGACATTATCTGATGGTATGTTTGATTTACATGTCAGTGTGATATCTTGCAATAAAAAGGGTTTTTTATGATACACAACATGTTTAGTTTTAGAAAATATACACTTGGGTACTGGCTTGTTCTCTACATTTCCACATCGTTATATCTACCTATCCATAAAGAGAGGGCCATTTACTGATAGGGGATTTTGTAGGAGATCATTGGTCCATGGTTGGTGTGAAAAAGTGATCGAATGATGCTCTCCCTTCCCATAGCAGTACTACTTACCTAGAGGTTGCACTTCAGTTGATCAGAGATACATGGGTTGGTACGACACAAGATCCTAAGGGCTTGATATTTATTTATTTTATTAGACTGAATGCCTAAGATAAATATAATTGTATTTAATTTGTATATGTTAAACAGTAAGTTGTTGTATTAGTGGACCAACTATGGCTAAGTCCTAATGTATTTACTTTCCTTGATATGGTGGTATATTACATTGCATTCAATATTATAATTTTGGAACCATTATTATTCTAATGTTTTGTCTATGTTTAGTTAAAGTTATTTAATTTAACTATGGATTGAGTGGAATGTATGTTAAGTAATAGTTTTTTTTTAAATTACTACATTATTCTAAGTACAACTTTATGGGTTGTAACCAACTTTGTTGGGTATATTCTATGGGAATATTTGGTTATTTCCATCTGAGCATATGCCATGGTCAGGTGTGAATATGATATTTTATGTGGAAATTATTAGTTATTTTTCTTTAAGTAAAATCAGGGTATGACCCTAGATGAGGCCTGATTTTTTATCTGATTGAATGGCTACTTTCTAAAATTTATTAAACTATGTTAGAAGGCTTAGTATTTGTTTGTGATGGAAATGGTTTTGCATGATTTTGGAATCCTATTTACATAATTTCTCTTATTGATATTGTGGTCATATTGGCCTAGGCTACCACTTGTAGTGAAATGGTAATACTCTGGTATTAATTGTTGAGCTACAATTATTCTTGTATGATGAATGAAGATTTGACATTAGTTGACCACTATGAAATTTTAATTTTCAGAAATTATATCTTGGGTTAATTAACCTATTATGCATCCATACATGTTTATGGGTTTTTAATAAATAATATTCACCTATTAGAGCTGGTGCTTGTTGAGCTTGTAGTGATCATGGTTTGTATGGTTGGCATACAAGAAATAAAAGAGAGAAACTAGTGTATAGCTACTAGTTGTGTTTTTGTATGGTAATATACAATTAATTATTTGAGGAAATGTTGAAGTTGTATTTTTTGTGTTCTTACTAGTAAGCTTAGATTTAGATTTAATTGAGTAAGGATTGTTGTGAAAGGTTATTCTTATAATGACAAGTGTTACTATTGATATTAGCCTTTGGCATTACTTTTCCCTTATTGATGACTAGAAATGCTTGTAATTTTATGTTTAATAAAGAAGTACTTGATTTCCCATATGTATTTCATTATTTTATTTTATTTGGATGGTAACACTCCCTTGAGAGAAAATGAATTTGTTGAAATAATAGAATAGTTATGATGGGATAAGAGTTGGGTATTCTTGGTTGGTGTAGATTATATCACTGCTTGTTATGAGAATTGTTGATCTTGTCACACAGGAGTTACACGGGTATGCATTACCTTGTTTGTTTGAAATTTCATATAATAGTTCGTTCATGATTGCTCTTTTGTAAAAAGGTTAATTACAACATTAATTAATATTGGGATACTCACCTTTATTTATGTGAAATTAACTTAGTTTGATTTTTTCCCTTGCGGAACTTGTTTTATTAAAATAGAATTTGATTCTCAAAATATTTGATAAGAAAAAAGAACACATTTCTAGCGTTATGCTGAGACATTATTTTCACCCTTTCAGTGCAAAAATTTTATTTAGTTATCTCTTCCCTTGTTATTGGTTTCTCTATTTAATTATCACCTATTAAAGGTTGTGTTCGCCATTACTGATCCTTGAGGGGTTTCATGATGATAAGTTATTGGTTAATTTTATTGTAATGCAATAATTATTGTAGTTGACATAAATTATTTTGATGGCCTGATTCAACATTTGTATTTATATGATAACACAATACGTTCCTTGTGCATACGCCTTCAAGATTGCATATGTACTCATATGTTAAAGCTATCAACCTTTGTAGTCATTAGTATTTCATTTGTACTTATGAATGATATTTTTATATTAAGTACTGATTATGTTATATTATAGTTATTTAATAAAGTGATTCAACCTTGGGCATGGTTAAGTTTAGGTTATTGAAATTTCTTCATTTTGAGGAGGGTTACCTATGTGGGTTGGTAAATAAGGTTATATTATCCATGGATGGAACATATATGTATATATGTGTTAATGTTCTTCCATTAGCCTTAAGCTATTAGATTATGTTGTATGAGATGTTTTTGCATTTCTCCTTCCTGTTGGTTAGCCGTGAGTTTTATGTGGCATTCTTTAATATATATATTTTGGCATCCTTAATCTTGTCAACACTTATTTCTTAAAAAATTAAGTTTATATATTCATTTCATATATGTATACATACATGTTTTTAATAAGGCCAAATCATGTTAGTATGTGCTGGAAAATTATTTTATAAATGCACTATGTTATGGCCTTATGGAAACTTGTTTATGATGTTATTTTCAGCAGTTTATATTTTCACATTAATTTTTGAATCCAACTTAATGGATGTACTTGTCACATGATACTACCTTTGCTAATATTGAATTTTAATATAATGTATTTCGTTATGGTATTGTAAGCATTAAGCCATAGTCAACTAACAAGTTAATAATTGAGTTATTCTTAACTTGGGATTAAATGAGATCAATCATAATAAATAGTTATTAACTGGTATTTATGGGTTGATGCTCCAATGATCAATGTGATTCTAATTTGGTACATTACTCCTTGGAATGCATGGTTGGCCATGTGCAATCATTACTTTATGTGGTCATTGGTTATTCCTTAATATAGCCTATAGCTAGCCTAATTTATGGTAATGTAATTAGCCTAATGGCTAAATTTATCACTCAAATAAGTCATTATTCTTTCGGTGAAATCATTCATTGTTTTTTATTTAACAATTTGGAATGAAATTTGATGTGAGGACCTTATGGTTGGGTATTTATAAATATAATTTAGACTAGGTAGCACTATCAATGTTGATCTATTATAACATTCAGTGTTCATCTTGTACTAGGTAACAATTTTTGGATGTGTTTGTGCTTACATAGTGGGGTTGTTAAGGATGTTATGACCCTTTTTTCATATGTATTATGGCTTGGTGGACATCAAATTTTCATATTGGAAATTAGGATTATGGATACTTGGTGCCACGATAATCATTTTCTTCTTGTTGGGACATATGTGGTAGGATGGCATTCACTAAGTGATGGAGTATGGGTGAACTTACCCCTAAGATTATGGATTGTGGCATCATGATCTAATGGGGAGAAACTTGAATTGGTCCTCGCTTATATGATCATAAGGTTCTATGTTCATAAGTCTTATGTTGGGTCACCTTGGTAGTGGATCGACATTGGATACTTGTAGACCTTAAAATGTTGTAAGGTTGACATAAGCTAAAGATTGGCTTGTTGGTACCTTGGTCCTCCTTTTAGGACCTGTTGTACTTATTATGGTAGCTCTTTTTTATCAAAATTATATAATGGCTAGTAAGATGTCTCATTGTTATGTTAACCTTTACCTGGGGTCATTAACCTTATTTAAGGATACCCAAGTGTTTGAACGAATATTCTTGCCTCATGAGTTGTCAAGTCATAACCGTATAGGGTTATCAGATGTTTATTTTGGGTTGAGGAATCCTAGGTGGTCTGATAAGGAAACCAAGTACCTTATAAATTTTTTAAGGTTATATCATGTACCCGCACCCTAAAACCCCTTGAATAGTGTATCATCCTTTGGGTAACCCCATTTATCTATGGAATCCTCTAGCGATGGTCATCTTTGCATAAGTATCTCATTAACCCAATCCATTTATGGTTGTTTGCTCATCTGGTGAAGTACTATGATGAATACATCATGCATGATAAGTTGTGAAATGGGTTCTATACACATTTATTAGCAATTCTTGAATTTGTTTTTTAAGTTGTTTCACATAACACTTCATATAGGTTGATGATCAATGTAAGCTCAAATGAACAAAGATTGAAAATCAAAATCATCATCTACTATTTCATGTTTTGTGAAAGTAATAAGTGGTATAGATGGCACTGAAACATGATATGTACCAATAATTCCATTTGAAGGATGGTGTGCCTTTGCCTTAGGATGATAAGAAGATGGTGGATGATGTGCATTATATGTGGAATATACTTATAATTTATTTATTATTTCTTGACTTGTATGCTTAGGGAATGGATCAATGAATATTTGCATTATTCTACTTTCACTTTATTGTGTCTTTTTACTTTTGGTAGATATACCCACATCAATGATCTTCTCATATATCAAATCTTATATCTTATGTCTCAAACTAATGCATCTATTGGGAAAAAATGTTGATCAAATTTTTTTGAAAGAGGTTTACTCACATCAACCTATTTAATAGGAAGAAGTGATATGAGGTGACATTCCAATCATTTTTGTAACACCTTATAGGAATCTTCTGAAAGTTGGTAAACTATCTCCTTTGAGGAATGGATAACACAATACACTAAGTAGGTTCTAAAATTGCATTCATTATTGTCTTTTTATCACTCTTATTTTCACTTGGATTCACCTTGTATGGTGGATTACTCTTATTATTTTTTATTAGAAGTATAAACTAGGTTGGTCATATATTTTAGCTTATTCATTTCCAAAAACTTAACTTCTCTTTATTTAGTTGTGCGACATAAATCATAAAATGATAAAAAATTCTTATAAATAATAGATTCATGTAGAGATGGAAGTAAATTCTATTTCAATATTTTATAACTATTTATCTACCATATGATTCATCATCTTGGAAAACATGATGTTATACTAATACATAATCTGCACTAGGCTTATTGGATTTTTATTTGAGCTTAGCAGTATGAGAATATGAAATCTTTTCACTTATGCTAATGGAAAAATGTGCAAGGAACAAATATGTGAAAGGAGTGATTTCCTGAAGTGATTGATATGGTAAATTATAAAACCATCATATAGCCTACTATTTTAAAATTCTAGGAGATGACTTAGTCATCAACCTATCTTTGAATGCATAATTAAATCGTGTTACATGAAAATATCTCAAATGTTTATTAGGGTCACCTTTTCCATCATAAAATGCAATCTTAGGTGCCACAAAACTAGTTGATAAAGGATAGGATAAAATATGTTGAGCCAATGGAGTATGTAGTAAATTTTGTGAGTTGTGTTTGATTAGGTTTTGAATTACCTTTTTCCAAATACAACATCTTAGTCTACAAAGATAAAAAAATTTACATAAGGTATTGTACATTAGGAATAAAATATGTGTTAACCAAAGGAAGTGTGAAAAGTGATTAAGGATTACCATAGTGATCTATTGAAGTTGTTAGTTTTTTGCTATACTATATGTTGGTATAAAATTTGTATCTAGTGATGAAGAAAAATGAAATAAACCCATAGTAGTAGATGTCTCAGAAGATTGGCCTTCATGTCCTTTTTTTATTTCCTCTCTAACAATTTTTTTTTTAAATATCTTACATATCTAGATTCTTTAAAAGATACATTGCTAAGTCTCTTTTGTTAAGTTAGTGTAGGTTTTTTATTACATTCAAAGGTTTTTCCCTACACATGTTTTTTAGATTTCTTAGGTGTCATATTAGGTCATTGGGGAAGATAATCCCACATGCATGAGGATATTGGGTCATGTCTATCTTCCACCTATATGTGTGGCTTTGTTAAAGCTATTGTAATCAATATGATCAAGGTAATTATTGCATTTAGTCTTTCATAATTTTAAATATAAGAAGGGTTATAATTTTAACATGATTATTATATGTTCACTCTATTAAAGATCAACTATTGGGCAATTTTGTCATGGTATCAAAGCACTCAGGTCCTAGTAACAAGCATCATTTTGTCTATTGAAGATAATGTTGATTTCTGATTCATATTTTGATATAAATTGTTAAGAATAAATAAATTTGTAGATCTGTGTGTGCATCTATAGTATTATTTACTCATTGGCATTGGAATTTGCATGTGTTGGTTTATTTGGCTTATGTCAAATAGAATAATATTTGCATGGTTTTCTATATTGTTCATATAAGATTTTTTTTATAGTGTATATTCAACACACAAGTTGAGCCATTTAGAGCCATGAGGCACATAGGTCAAGCCATAAAAGAGGAAACATACATATTAGAAATCAAATCTAGGTCTCTCTATCATCATTATTTGATTTGGGCTTATGTTTGGTTTGAATCACATTCACTACTAGGGTTTCAACCTGAATCAATAATAACATCCAAATATATGTACATCTTGAATATTCCATAACCTTTTCACTACTAAAAATGTCCCCTCTACTTTCCACCTACCTCACCACTTTCCACAGTCCTCCTCAAGATAATCATCCCACAACACTACGCCATTCAGCCACATCCTTTGCATGTTGCAAACTGCAAAACTAGTTTTCAACAGTCAAAGACCCTCCACTCACCTGATCATAACTTGTTGTTGCATTTCTCTACAATTTATTTAATTCTAAGCATGTTAGTCCAAATATGTTAAATCACCATCTTTGCATTAGGCATTTTTTTCTAGGGATCTACTCCAATTTGTCTCACAGCTTGTGTACAAATACCAAAATTTTCTATCGAGATTGTCGGCTATAGCAAGGTGGAATATAAATCTGGTTCACATCTTTCCATACCTATTTTTTTACTAAAACTAGTTTTTTATTAAAAGGAGCATTTAAATTTAGTGAAAATTTAATCAAATAGGCATTAATATCAGAAAATTGAAAGCCTTGAAACCTTTGATAGGCAACTCAGATTGAGGAACCCTTATTTTCAAAATTGATTATTTTTTTGCTTTTCTCCTTGGAGCTTCCTATTTTATAATCACACTAAAATTATAAAGTGCCAAAATATAGGGGGTTTATTGGAATTAATTTCAGAGGGGGTGTTGTGTGTCTCTTTTCATTTTGTTAGTGTTTTATTTTCATTACTACAAAATAAATTTTGCACTATGGATGCTAATTTGATAATTCCTTTCACACCTTTTAACTCTTATGATTGGAAATCTATAATTCAAATCATTGTGAGGAATAAGGGTTTACATGTCATAATTATGGGCACGAAGACTAAATCAAATAGTGATGCAAAAAAAGTTAAATGGTTTAACCATTGTGATGAATCATGTGGATTATTGTGTCTTTCAGTATCTTTTGATCTTTTCTTTCATGTTGAATGTGTAAAAAATCCTAATGAAGTATAGACCACACTAAAAAAGCTCTTTGAGAAGCTAGATGTGATGAGAGGTCATGAACTAGAGAACAACCTTATAATATTAAGTCCTAGTAATTTGACACCTTACAAGATTTATTCACTAAATTTAAGTCTTTGATATTATAGTTAAAATAATGTATAATAGATAAGAAATATGATCAACTAGTTCTTTCTATACTCTCCAAAATAGGTCCAAATTATTATGTGTTTATCTCTAATTTCCATGTCACAAAAAGTGCTCTTGGAGCTGCATGGAAAATGCCCTCTTTAGATGATTTTTTTTAGAGCTTGACTTAGAAGCAAGATAATTTAAAACAAATGGGTACATTTAATTCATCAAAACCACATGCTCTAATTACTATAAATGGTAAATTGAAGGCTTGAAATAACAAAGAGAAGAAACAAAATAAAAAGGATCAATAGGAAAAGGATCAAAATCCTCCTACCTCCAAATCAACCAATGAGACCTCCTCTTCCAATGTTAAGCCTAAATAATAGAAGATCAAAAGTGGGTATTGCTTGGGAAATCATGATGAAAGTAAATGTTTAGAAAAGTAGATTGAACACATAACTAGCCTAATTAAGAAGAACAATATAGGTGTTCCTGGGTCTATCAAATCGAGTTAATCAACCTTATAATCTTTCAAGGATAATGGAAATGGTAAATAAAAGGAAAAATAATATGGTAAGGAGAAATTAAAAGGAAAATCCCTAGTTACAGTTGTACCTCAGAATCCTACATGGGTTATTGACTCTGGTGTATCACATCACATGGATTCTTCATAAGTAGAGTTCACTTCCTTGGAACCATGTGACATGTCCATTATTTGATTGGGTAATGACATTTTTTTACATAGGTTTTTGGGAGAGGATCTATTTAAGTGAGTGGTGGAACAGTCAATAATGTTCTAAGTATTCCCTCAATTTTAACTAATCTCCTATTAGTCTACTAGATTACTCACCTTGGTCTAGGCATGTGAGTTGAGTTCACTCTAGATTCAGTGTATGTCAAAGATTTGCATAGTGATAATATAGTGTTAGTGGGAATATTTGATCATTAGAATCGATTGTATACCTTATCACATTTTGTCATTAACTCTCCTTTAGATTCTTCTTCGTCAAACTCACTTGGACTTAATTAAATTTATGATCTTGAGCATAAATTTGATTATGGGGACTCCTATTCTAGCATAGATGCCTATAGTAGTGATGGAGACACACCTCCACCATCTCCTTGTCATCTTCTAAATATTGAGGATTTATTTATTGATCCACCTACTTTTGGTTCACTTCAGACATTATAAGGAGTAGGTACCTTGGTTTAGAACTCATCAGACATTAGGAAATTTAGTACATAGTTACATGGCATTCTACATTTTTTATTCTCATTTGCATCTGATGCACCATAATTGTATAGAGTATTTGGCTCATATACTATGCATGAGGAGTGAAATTCATTATATAGTAACCTCGCCTTGGTTGGAGATCTATTATGAACTTGGTAGACACATTCACTATTCTAGAGTGATCCACTCTTCATTGCATCCACTTCTGATCCACAATCACTCTAGAGAGCTCTTTTTTATGATTTAGGGTGGCTATAGGTAGTTATAGCTTCTAGTGGGGTTTTTTATCCCTCTCTTATTTTATCTCTTTTGGAAGGGAGTTTTTCCTACATTTTTTCATCTTTTCTCCACTTTATAAGAGTTGCTTTGTATTTGGGTACATTATCAAGCCTAGTTGTCAGGACCCAATTCTTATACCCACCTAAAATATGATTAAGGGGGATAGGGGTGGGCGGTGTTACCATAAGTTTTTATTAAATTTAATGTTTTTTACCTACACATTTTGTTTAGTTTGCTTAGGTGTTATTTAGGTGTCATTTTAGGTCATTGTTAGTGTAAGCTTTTTCTTACTTCCGGTTTTACCTACATGGTTGTTAGTCGGCTTGCTTAGGGTTATTAAGGTCATTAGAGGAACACATAATTAATGCATTTTCTAATTATGATTTGATTTTTTACCTTTTTGGTGACCTAATATCTCACTATATAATGTACATCCTTTATGCTTTTTGGCTAATCAACTAATGGACATTAATGAAGTGCACTTTTACTTTGCATCTTGTTCTCACCTACTCCTAGGGTTTTCGTGCAATCTATGATGTTCATAGATCTTGAATTAATCTGACATGGTATCAAAGATCAGATATTATGGTTGTTTTGTCATTCTAAAATCCTTGGTGAGATCTTTTACATGCATGCATTCTTGGTAGTTTTCATGGCTTTTTTGGTTTTCATAAGTTTGATGGGATTTCATGTAAATCATTGAAAACTATACATCCAAAGTCTCCTATAATAAAAAAATACAATTCCATCATATTTGGAAGGCATAAAAACCCTAAGATTGATTGTAAACTTGACATAAATCCATGACAGTGTTTTTTGACTATTTTTGAAGGGTTTCGAGGCATTTTCAAGGATTTCACGTATTTTCGTATAATGAGATTATCAAATAAAGAAAATAATTTTGGGTTTTTATAGGTTTTTTGAGTTTTTAAATAGGTTCTTTCTATAATTTTTGAAGATTATACTATACTTATAGATCTAGGCATTTTCCAACTTTGATGGGTTTTCTAAACCCAATAGGCAAATATGGCAGTTTGACGAGTTTTCACCCTTATTCGAACACATCATGAATTCTAACCCCCTGCTTGTGCTCCATCAAGTCCTGAAAGCCTTACCTGCACCACCATCAGGTCTTATGACCCCTACCTACACCACCATCAGGGACCATAACCCCTGTTTTCATCTCTATCAGGTCTCATGACCCTTATTTACATGACCATTAGGTCTTATGACCCCTACTTGCACCTCTATCTGGTCTTGTGACCCCTAGTTGCATGAATCTTAGGTCTCACATCCCCTTCATACACCATTTTTAGGATCTATGACCCTTGATCATACCTTCACCAGGTTCTGAACCTCTTGTAAGTAATGTCGCCTAGTTCTGACACCCTTGCCTGCACTTTTATCAAGATTCATGGACCCTGCCATCACCTCCATCAGGTTATGTTGACCTTAACTATAAACCCATTAGGTTTTGACCCTCCTACAAGAACTACTATCAGGTTCTGAATGATGTGTTATTAACTCTATTGAGTTTTGTTGACCTTGCCATGAGGCCTATTGGATTTTGATACTTGTAGAATCACATGTAGAACTCTGCCAACCTTCTCTTACACCTTGTGACACATGTGCAACCACCAAATTCAACATCATGTTTTGTGACACTATTAATTTAAAAACAAATGCATTTTTTGGACAATGTCACTCCCACATCAATTGCATCAATCAAAAGTGGGAGGGAGAGAGCACCCAAAATAAGCCTTCGCCCCTTGGTCATATAAGCATAAAAAAATTTTGAGGAAATTATTTTCCAAAAATTTTAAAGATTTTTTTTCAAAAGGCCTCAATTTTTTTTGAGGAAGTTGATCAAAAAAATTCCACCACTATTTTCCACCCAAATTTTTTATGCGAGCTAAGAGTTTCAAATAACTATAAATTTTGATCAATAATTCAAATTTGAGTGTGATCTTCTTTAAAAGTGTTTGTTTTTTCATGATCTAGGCATTGGTTATATTTTTGGGCTCTCTTAAAACCAACTATTATACACTCTTAGATGAAATATTGAATAAGTCTGACATCCTTCTAGTACTTTCATACTTACGCACATATTACTCAAGATGCATTCTCGACTATGTCTGATGTCTATATGAGTTGGATTGTATTTATAAATTAAGGGGGGTCATTTTTGATATTTTTAAGGGGGTATTATGTGGTGTTATGTATTCTTGGGTGTCTCTTTTACACATTCTCATTTTCACTGCATTGTGTTGATTCTTGCACTGACTACTCATTTGGATGCATTATTAGTTGCACCTAATGTGCTCTTCATGAGTGTGTTTTTTTCTTGTAACTAATGGGTCATTATAGTTTTTTTGTAGTTGTGCACTTCTTTGGTGTCTTCTCTTAGTCATATCGACTTTACTTGAGAGACACTTGTGGGGGGAAATTTGATTCTACACTAGTGGTTCTTCTTGGAAAGACCAACTATGTTTCTTGGTGTGTTTACATGGATCACTTACTCACAAGAAAGAATCATACTCCATTATTATATCAACAAATTCCTACCCTTTCTGACACAGGCAAGTTCAATAAGTGGGCTAATACTTGTGACAAGGTTTTTGACACCTTATTGTTACATGTTTTCATGGATCGTCATTGTCATGTGAAACATATGTGTGTTTGCACTATTTAGAGAATCTTATAGTATCTTTTCATATATCCTACTGATATTTACATCACACCTCCTACTATGATTCTTATCATCTCTTCTAAAATTGTTGTACTCTATCCTCTTACTTCTATTTCCTGTGATGACATATCCATGGTGGGCAATGTTCTTTCTTCTATCGAGCCACTACTACAAGACAAGATTCTACCAGACCTTAGTTGTCCCATTATAAATTATACTTATATTCCTATGCCTGATGTTGCTTATATAGAGCCATAATATATTGGTACTTCAAAGGACCCTACTATTTCTAGTGAGAGTACACCTTATTAGAACATCGATGACTCTTCTATTCTTCAGCTTCGAAGATTGTTGAACCTTGCTCTCCACTTCCCACTGACATTATTTCTATGAATGTTCAATGTCATTCTTATTTATCGAACTCACATGTACTTGATGAAACTTCTAAGCCTGAGCACATTTCTAAGATTGAGAACTCTTCTTCTAGCACAAATAACTATAGTAGTGATGTGGACACACCTCCACCATCTCTTTGTCACCTTCTAAATATTGAGAAGTTATTTCCTGATCCACCTACCTACCTTTGGTCCACTTTAGACATTATAGGGTGTAGTTATATAGATCTAGGATTCATCATACATTGAGTAGTCTATTCCACAACTACATGGCACTCCATAGTCTTTCATAGACTCTACTTATATTGCACCATTGTTGTATGGAGTAGTTGGCCCTCTTACTATGCATGAGGGGTATAATTCCTTGGTTGGAATTCTATTATGTTCTTGGTGGACCCATTCACTATTCTAGGGAGATCCACTTTTCATTTCACCTACCTATGATAGATTCACTTCAGTGGCATTACATTTAGTTTTTGTGCATGATCTTGCCAAACTATACCACACTTCTATTTTAGACCCTACTTAGAGTGTTTTGTATTGTTTCCTCCTTCATCTTCCACTATGTAATGGGGAGACATCTAGTACACCATTTTTGTTCTTACTTTGGCAAAGGGAAGAAACATTATTTGATATGGATGGAGCTGATTCAATCTTCAAGCAAAGGATCTCATCAGTGACATTTGTCATTCTTTGAGCTCTATTGTAGTTAGCTTTAGAATAGTATATGGGGACTTCTTAGTTTTCCTCTCTATGTGTTTGTTTTATCTCACTTATGGATGCATTATCATTTGTGTCTGATGTCCTTAGAGCATGCACTTTCTCTCATTTTGCTCTCTTTTGGGAGGAGTTTTTTTCTATGGGTTTTCTCTTTTTCTCTATTTTTATGGGAGTTGCATTATACTTGGGTACCTCATTAGGCCTAGTTACTAGGACCCAATTCTTCTACCCTAGGGGATGTATTAGTGTAGGTGTTTTCCAGCTTCTAGTTTTACCTACATGGTTGTTAGTTAGCTTGTTTAGGGTAGTTAAGGTCATTAGTAGAACACATAATGTGTTTTCTAATTGTGAGTTGAGTTGTTACCTTTTTGGTACCTATTATCTCACTATATAATGTACCTCTTTTGTAATTTTTGACTAATCAGCTAATGGACATTAATGAAACTCATTTTTTTTTTGCATCTTGCTCTCACCTACTCTTAGGGTTTTCATGCAATCTATGATGTTCAGAGATATTGGAATAATCCGACAGTTATTAGATAAGATAATCCCACATGTATGAGGATGTTGGGTCATGTCTATCTTCCACTTATATATGTATATTTACTAAATATATTTTAATTAATATGATTAAGGAAATTATTGCATTTATTATTATATATTTTTGAGTACAATTAGGGTTATCATTGCAACATAATTCTTGTGTGTTCACTCTACTAGAGATCAACTATTGGAAAAATATATCATGTTAATATCATCAAATTTATTAACTAATTTTGCCATTGTGTTGTTATGAACTGAAATTTGAGAATTTTCAACTTCAAGAGCACTTATTCTAACACTTTATCTAAATAAGGTAGAAATAACTTTCTTAGATTGCTTAAAATGTGAAATAGAAACTTGATAGATTGTTTTTAGCAAATAATTTAGTAAATTTGAAAACCATAATACAAAAATTGGAAACAACAAAAAGAAGAAAGAAACCCTAGCAACATTAATAGTTAGGATTTTTCAATATTTAATAATAAATGGGTTCACTAATATGTTTAATCAAATTTTGGATTAAGCGGTGATTGTAGTTAAGACAAACTATCGAGTAAATCAAAATACATAAGATATATAATAATCACACATAAACTAATTGCAACTTACTATATTATAAATGTGATAAAAGGGGAAAGTACTAAGAAATAAATGACTTAGCTAGAACTTAGGTTTATGGGACTACAACAGTGACTGTAAAACTATGAGGTTTTTATGAATCAGGAGCATGGCTCCACATTATCCTAAAACAAGGCCACACTATTTAGACTTGGCCAGCTTACATTACAATCTGTAGGGTGAAACTTTATACTTTAGGATTTTTTACCTTTTTGTAAATTATGAGAGATGCACCTTTGTCTATATGTATTGTGTGTCTATTCAAATGCCTTCACTTCACTACGGGAGCTATTGTGTGCCTTATTATTCACTCTAACCCTATCACAATTATAAAGAGAATAAATACTATAAAATGGTGGAAATAGGCAATGGGTAGGGGTTTTGATTGTCCCCAACAAAATGTGTGTTGAGTGTTTCCTATATACCAATACTCCAAAGAGGGATCAAATTCCATGTAGTTATCCTAGGATCCAGTAATGTGCATACAATATTGATGAAATTTTATATGTTGGTGCAATCTTGGTATGTTTATGTGCTTTAATAAATTGCTTGTGACCTTGTTGGTGTATTCAAACCTAACTCAAGGATTTTTGGATTTTATGGACTTAAAAATGGTAAGAATAGGTATTTTCCTCCCAATGTGCAATTAGATAATATCTAGTGTTTGCCAATAATATAAGCTTCCTCCAAAAAAAAGGTATAAAATGTGTTGATACAATGACCTTTTCCAAAATTTCATTTAATTATTCTTGAAAAATGTGTGAAATGACCCATTGGGATTAATTTGAAATTGGGCAACTAGTTTTTAATTGGTAGGAGGATGAAATTGGTAAATTTAGACATGACTGACCTGCAAATTTATCCTGAAGGGGAAATTTCATATGAGGAATATAGGCAATCAAATTAAAAGTTTAAATTAGTCAAGTGATGAGTCTAGGCTATTTGGAGTGAGGAATAGGAACATTGAGTATCATAGTTGCCTTAAGATAGAGGGTCATTCACATAGAAGTAGAGGAATAGTGATTTGAAATTGTGGAATTGATCATAGGTTAAGTGTGCATAAGGAGTGGTCACAAGTGCATTTTTTTAGTATTGAATGTTTATTTTTATGTCTAAAATAATGCCAAAGTGCAAGTATTGATAAAATGTACCATAAAAAGGTATTTCCATAGCATAAAAGGAGTGAAGAAAGAAAGAAAGGCATGACTAAAATTGTGCACCGAATGATTCAGTTATAGGAAGATTTCAATTGGCCTAAATTCTTGCCATTTAAATTAAAAAAGTATAGAGAAGGTACTATCTATCAAATCATAGTTATTTTAGTACCAATTCTTGGTGCTAATCATATGTTTTGCACAATGGAAATACCTTGATGTGCCAATTGTCATTGGAGAGGATATTGTGTTGGTGAAAGAATTCACAAACTTGGTGTGGCTACGAAGGGGAGATGTGTATGCTCATTTGCAATATTTTAGCCACTAGTTTTTTGAGATTTAGGGAATCATCAATGCACACCCCTAGGTTCTGCTAGATTTTATGGATTACTTGACACCTATCACCATAGTTATTAAATTTTAAAGTAGCATCATGGAATGTATTCATCAAGACTCAGCTGGAATGCCTTTTACCCTTCTTCATCAACATGATCAATGACATAAGTAGAAGTGATATGACAAATGAATCTAATCATGCAAGGTGAAACTCTATTGTGCATTATGGGACTAAAAGCTTTTCCACAATCATTGATGTCACAAGCAACACTTTTGGGACCACAAAAAACACCTATGAAGAGAAAGGAGCTACCTGCATAGCCTACACACCCTCTGCTAAAGAAGGAAAATAGAGAAAAAAACAAAACCAATGGATCCCAAGTTACCTGTAATCATCGATGATGTTAACTATGACACTTTTGGGGTCTTGTTGGAAAGCATGAAAATTAAATACATGAATACATTGCTAACATCCTCTATGGAGAATAAATAAAATATTGTTTTTTATGTAATGCCATGCACACCATGAAACTAAAAACATCTTCACCAATGTTTTCCTCAACAATCTTCTAACCAAACAAGTAGGAACCCAGGTAGACACAAAAGAGAATGAGTAACAACATAATTCAATGGTGGAATCCATCTTCACAACATATGATATTACAAAATCACAAATAATGATGGGGCCATAGACTGTTTTGTAGGAACAAGAAGTAAGTTCAACAAAACCATTGATAATAACATGCAAGGAAACTATTGTGAGGCAAATCAACGTATCTAGTGGTGAGAAAGAGGAGGAGGAAAGTCCCTTCAAGGTAATGAAATTTGGATAAAAATCATGGGAAAAAAATCACAAAGGCATGAAATGAAAACACAATACACACTCATATGAGGGTGGAAAGAAGGCATCAAAATAAAACTTGGGGCTTTAAAATAAGAAGAGAATGAGGTGTCAATGCAAGAATAAGGATGAAGACCTAAAAAAGAAAGAGTAAAATCCTTACCTCCCTTATTCAAGAGATAATTCCTCCATTTATAAACTAAAAACTTTGGCTTTACAGATCCCAACATCGCCACCCTCACCCATGTCCACACCATAAATCATTGATGAACCACCTCCACTACCTCCATTTAAATTTATGGGAACTCCACTGTGAACTCCTACCATTCTCCACCACAAGGTGCAAACCCTTCATCTTTAACTCCCTCCACAACATCCTTCATATTTTTTGTGTTGCTTGCAAAAAAATGGGAGAGTCGATCAATAGGGGAATTTTTAGATATAACCCCATCATAGACTAAGAAACCACTTTCTTCCACACATTTTGTTTAAATGCAAATTCAAGGCACATATGAAGAACAAACTTTTGTAAAGGTTTTGAAATTGCACACTGAAGCATATAAGGATGTGGAGAGAGAGTTGTGAAGGATAAAGAGGACCAAGCCACACAAGATGAGTACACACAAAAAAGTAGGTAGAAGATAAAACTGCAAAAAAAATATTTAGCAAAGAAGTAAGGGAAGATGACAAGAGAGAAAATGTTGAGCAAGAATAAAAAGAGAAAGAAGAGGATTATTTTCAGGAGAAAAAGACTCTATAGGATTAAAATTAGAAGCAATATGAGGAATAAAATAAGAAGCAAGAAGAAGAGTGTTGAAATAAGGATGAGGCTGATAAAATGGAGGACCAATGCATGCAATTTACAAGGGAAAAATAACTTTAACACAAGGTTAGGCAAAAAGCTATAAGTCAAAAACAAACTAATTTTGGCCAAGGCACTGACACCATGCAACAAAAAGATAAGGCACAAATCCATTAGATCAAGGATCAAATACATAGAAATCAAGGCAAACTGACTTGTAAGTGTAACCATAAAAAACCACTACAACGGCCAATTCGAGCAAAGAGGGCTCCCAAGGAGGGGATGGTACTTTTGGGCCCTAGTGGATAGAGGTGAAAGCCCTATCTAGAAGCTACACAACACTCATTGTGCCTACATCCTAGTTATGCCAGTCCCAAGTAACTCAATTTTATTAGCCAACACAATAGGAGGTGACAAATTTTTCAAAGCAACTCATACTAGATACCTTCCAACTCCCCTTGGAGAATCAATTTGAGGGTGTTGGTGCATTCCATACATTTATCACCCATAACGTACCCCAACAAACATAATAAAATGACACACTAAAGGATAACATTACGAAGGGCTAAAAAGTAATGGTGGAAAATTTCCTTATCTTGGTTCAATAAGTATTAGGAGGCTAGGTAATTTTAGAGCCCTTGTAGTTCAATGTATTGATCGCAAATATTTCATAAGACTGTAAATCCATGTAGAGGTTGGAAGAAATAAAATCCCCAATACAAAGGAACCATGTTGAGTCCTAGGCCATTTTTGAACTATTGTAGGAGTACAAGAAGGTTATCATTGTGGTAAAAACACAAGCATGGTAGATATCCATCCAAATGTCAGAGTAGAAGGCACAATTTATAGAGGAGATGAAGGATAAAAATGATAACATGACTAATGTCGATACAACCCAAGTTGT
Source organism: Torreya grandis (assembly GCA_037957365.1). Taxonomy (NCBI): domain Eukaryota; kingdom Viridiplantae; phylum Streptophyta; class Pinopsida; order Cupressales; family Taxaceae; genus Torreya; species Torreya grandis. The sequence goes on from JARHVA010001577.1 coordinate 2,514,527, forward strand.
TATTATAAGAGGTGTGTTGGTGGTTGACATGGAAACCGATTTGTATGAGTCTCTTCAGTATATGGATAATGTAATGGATTGAATGCCCATATGGGAGCTAGAAATGCTACACTACACGTTTGTTGTATTTCAAGTGTAGAGATATGTTGAGCACTTCAAACAAATACAATCAATGATTAATCAAAATGTTACACTATATAGGCCACTAATTGTAGTTGTATGGGAAGATGATGTGTAAAGAATCATGAAACATTTGTAATAATTGCACATGCTTTTCACCATGATACAATAAGGTCTAGGAAACTATCACAATTTCAAAGCTGACCTAGTAGATGTTTTGGCTTCATTGAATAATATGTTTGATGAGCCTAAGTATGTACTTCCACCTGAGTTTTTCAAGCCTTTAAGAGCTCAAAAGGATCTACAAAGGTGCGTTGGAGGCTAACATGGAAACCGTACTTTGTATGAGTCTCTTCAGTATAGAGACAATGTAATGGATTAAATGTGCATATGTGAGATATAAATGTTACATGGGATTTTTGTGGGAGTCCAAGTGTAGAGATATGTTCAACATTTCAAGAAAATAAAGTTGGCCATCGATTAAAATGTTTCACTACATAGGCCACTAATTGCAATGGTAGGGGAAGACGATGTGCAAGGAATCATGCAAAGTTTGGCACAATTATGCACACTCTTCACCATGGTATGGGAATGTCTAGGCAACTAGCACAATTTCAAAACTAACCTAGTAGATGTTTTGGCTTCAATGAAAAATGTGCTTGATGAGCCTAAGTATATACCTCCATCTGAGTTGCTCAAAACTTTGAGAGCTCAAAAGACTTTGCAAAGGCACCAGTAGTGCAATAGGCCTCACAAGACTTCATTGCCAGGCAACCACAAGAGTAAATATATTATACCCCCAGAGCATCAATGTCATTGCACACAAGTTTAGGGTAGGTTAGTCAGTTGGTGCTACCAATAAAAATACAACCACTGCCACTTCCTTTGCAGTAAGGTATAAAGACCTTCCACAATTTTGTCTAGTTTTGGTTAGTGTTTGTTTTTGGAGAAGTAGATTTTAGGTGAAGACATTACTAGTGGGCCTAGGAAGGTTGAAAACCTATAAATGGTGACAAGTGATTACACCAAACTATTGAAACCCCATTAATGGTGGTAGGTTAGTATACTGATTGGTTAAAAACCCAAATTCGTGGTTAAGTAGTGCGCAAATAGTGAAAACTAATAAAAAAAACTTCTTGAAAAATTATGAACAAAGCTTCCAGACAATGCAGATGCGAGATGGTTCATAAGGATCACCCAAGGTCAGAGCATGATGAAGGCAAACATACATCAACAACAACTTTTGTCTCAGGACGAGACTATTTAAGTCTGATAAAGTGTAAGTATGGGACTGTGAATGATAGTTCGCAAGAATTTTGTATAGTTCTATATGCGACATATATATATTTTTAATCTTTCATATATGAAGATAAGATCAATGGAACGTTGAACGTTTCTTAAGATTGAAGGGACAAAGAAATGAAGAAACAAGCAATCGAAAAGTCATTTAAACTCTATAACTAATGTAAAATCATAGATTATAAAGTTGACTTCTTTGTAAAAGTGATTGTTCATATACTAAACAAGATTATTTGTAATCTTGTTACATGATACATCCTTAGCCATATACTTTGCTAAATCATAATACTTAAATGATATTCACAAGTTTCAGAGATCATTGTAATGGTTATGTAAATATAATTATGTTTTACACATCTCAATTAAACTCATCTTCACTAAATAATCTACAAAATAAATATTAATAATAACTAAACACTTGTCATTTGAATTATACCATGCGAATATGGTGTTTTCCTGCTTCTACCTTACAACTGTGCACACATTCGAATAAACGTCAACAATCATGTGTCCTTACTAAGACTTTTCAAGAACCCCTCCTAACACTCAACCTCAACCCACCCATATCCACACATGTTAAGTTGGTTTGGTAATTGCTTATTAGTTGAACTAATACTTTTAACTTTTTTAATAAGTCTCATTTAATACCCACAGACTACACAATTTCCTAAAAAGACGCATTCCAGAAGGAAAAATATTACGCCCGTCTGATATTCCACGCTAATTACAGAAAAAAATCTATTACCCCGTCGCCAAAAAAGATTCCTCGCCGCTCGGGATAACGCATGGAACAAAAAAATATTCGATTGTGAAAGAATTGAACACTCGAGTCCACTGCAGCTCAACATTCTGTGCAACTGCAAGGGACGCAAGTTTAGCATTCCCTATCCTTGTTGGAAACAATCCAAGTTGATTTTATCTATGGCAAGCATGCATTGTAGCAAAAGACATAAAAACTGCGTTAAGATCCTGTTTGCATGTTTGAATGCAGTAATAGTTATTGCAGCAAATACAAAATCTCCAGAGAAGTTGCGTTTTACTTCTGCCAATTCATGCTTTAGAATTGCAATATTTGCAGATTTGCACTACGGAGAAAATGCCTGGACAGACTGGGGTCCCCTGCAAGACCATAAGTCCAATTTGGTCATGTCGAATGTGCTAGACAAAGAAAACCCAGGTTGATTTTTTTCAAAAATTTTAAGATGGGTTGCTACCTCAAAATTCCTAACTTCTTCTATGCGTTTCAAAAAAACTGATAATTTGATCAATAATTAGAGAACCCAATTCACTCCATTGGGAGAAATTTGCGTTGATGATTTGTACGAAACTTGTGTAATGAATGTAGATATCTTAGCAGGAGATTGCAGATTTATGGTTTATTGGCAGTTTATCACAGTTCCCATATAGATAGCTAGATAGAGCATCCATAAAGCATATTTGTTATTTCAATTTTTTTAGGGTTAAGAATGAATTAGAACATATCATCAGCAGGATTGGGCATTGCAAAATTTTGGTTTTTCTTGCGATTTGTAAGAGTTCATTTTTGTGACAGAATTTTTTATTAAAAATAAATAAATAAAACGTACTGGGAGATATTGTGGTTTATCTACAATTTTATGATATTTTTGTTGTATTAGTATTTTTTATTTATAAATATTTTAAACAATTTAGGAACATATTACTTATAATTGGTGTTTTAATAGTTCAAATATATATCTATGTTTTAATCTTGCAAAAGTTCATGGTACCGATGGATTTGAAAACAGAGCAGACAATATTTAGCAGAAATTGGGCGTTTCAGAATGTGTGGCTTATATCACAAAAGGTGTGGCATTTCAGATATTGCTTGTTTGAATACATATTTGTGTTTTGTCTAGTACTTTCATGACACTACGTATTTGTGTTTTGTCTAGCACTTACATGATTTGAATGTGAATCAGGACACATTTGCAGTCACTCGGCATTTCATAGTATGTGGCTATATATAATTTTATTTGGCATTTCATAATATATGGCTATCTCTAATTTTATTTGACCTTTCAGAATATGTGGCTACCTGTGAGTTTATTTGTCAGAATATGTTTTATTATTATAGCCATAATTGTGCTTTTGGTAGTTTGAATACAATATGGGGTTTATTTAGCACTTTATCAGAGTTCATGGTATCAATTATTAGATTTGAAATCAATCAAAACATAGTAGCAGTAATGTGAACTTCAGAATATGTTCAGAGATTTTATGCCTTTACAGTTCATGATATGTATATTCAGATTTTTGGATAAACTGTGTGAAGAGTTTTTATTCAACATTTCGGATTACATCTCAGGATCCATAATCACGGATCACGGGATTTGATACAAAACATCGATTAAAAACTCTTTACACATTCAAAATATGTTGTTTATCTAGGAGCTCATTGGCAAATTTTGAATATTTTGCTTAAATTACCTATGGTATAAATGTTTGTAATAGTTTGAATGCATATGCATGGTATATCTAGTGCTTTATCAGAGTTCATGGTACTAATGGACTAGAAAGTGAATAAAAACATATCAATAATGATTGGGTATTCAAGAATGTGTGGCTTATATTGTCAGTAATTGTGTTTTGGATAGCTTGAAATTTTGAATACATATTTGTGTTTTATCTATTACTTTATCAGAATTCATTGTGCGGCTAGATTAGAAAGCATATTAAACATATTAGCAGTAACAGGGCAGTTTGGATTATGTGGCATATCTATAAGTTCATTTATCAATTATGGTGTTTTGATTTTTTGAAAACGTCTGTTGTTTACGAAGCAACTTATGAGTTCATGGTACTCCTTTAATTTGAAAGTGAATCAAAATATTAAAAGTAATTGGGTGTTTCAGAAAATGCAGTTTATGTATGAGTTCATTGATACTTGAAAATAAAAATTAAAACTTATTCCTGTAATTGGTATTGCAGATTTCGTGATTTACCTGGGAGATGTTCTCACAGCCAACAATTTGCCTATCAGGAATGCAACCAAGTACTGGAAGCAAGCCATTTTGCCCACTTGGAGTAGGAACATACCTTGGGCTTCTGTGTTTGGTAACCATGATGATATGGCATTTGAATGGCCTGATGAATGGTTTGGAAGCTTGGGAGTGCCAAGCATTCAGTGTCCGGATTCTTCCTTGGCAACAGGTTGTATTGATTTTTATGTCTACCCATAACTGCTACAATCTTCTATATATTAGGAGCATTCATCTGCAATTGAAAGCTGTTCAGTTCTAGACTTCTAGTGATGTTCATATTTCTTGTGGATGTAAATTTTCTCATTTTATGGCCTTTGAATAGATTTGTAGTATTTGGTAGAATCCCAGCTCTAGAGATCTTTTGTATCTAAACCATGATTAAATCAATACAAATTTTCATGTTTTGAAATCGATCCCTCTAATTTCATTGATAACAGGTTCTCTACCAACATGTAATGAGAGATATGCAATAATGGATTTGCAAAAAATGGTAAATGTGCAATGAATGTACATGCACCTCAAACAAGAAAGACCCAGCGCTATTTTTTGAATTTTTACTATTTCTTCTTAAAAATTTGATTATAAAATTGGTAAAAGTTTTCACAAATATTTTCCTTTTTTTTGGTATGAAATTTATCTAAATTTAATACATTCATCAAAATATACAAATATTAATATTACCTTCTATGCTTTTCTTTCGAGAAATAGTAGAACATAAAATCAGTATTTCCTATTTTACAAAAATGGATAGATTCGCCAACTACACTATACCTATAAAAAAAGTTCCCCTTTAAGTTTTCCGACCTCAAATTAACAGTGCTCTGAACTTTGGATTGCCACTATACGACGTATGAGTTTCATGCTAGTTTCCTTTCGCAATTACTTATTGGTTTCATAGATACATTGGCAAGTTCTGTTTTAATTGTGTTAGTGTGCTATTTATTCAGTTCCATGTGTCAATGACCTGATTGTGGTCTACCCTAAAAAGGCCTTCAAAGTAATCACTCTTACGTCTTATTTGCATGGTGTTTTCGTATTGAATAGCTTTTGGAAGGATCAATAGGATTCATAAATCTAGAATGAGAAGAAAGAAGTTTAACTTAGATTCCATTGTTTCTGCCTCAGGAGTTGGGCAAATGGCTAACTGCTATTTCCAGCGGACAACCCGTGTTGACTTATTTGAGATGGACGTGCAACAAAATCTGTCTCACTCGTCCTATGGACCTAGAAGTCTTTGGCCTAGTGTATCAAACTACGTTCTTGAGATTGCTTCTTATAAGCATCCTAAATCACCAGCAGCCTTGTTATACTTCTTAGATTCAGGTGGTGGTTCTTACCCTGAAGTAATTTCTAAAAGTCAAGCAAAATGGTTTCAGCAAACAGCAGCCAAAAGAAATCCCAGCTCAAGGTAAGAACAGATGTACTTAAGTAGGCCTAATCTCTTACTGTAAAGACATGTCAGAAAAAAAAATGCACTAAACCTCATGCTTCTCTTATACTGTTCAACTCATCTAGGACATCAGGCTTCATTCAACTTGCATATAACAGGTTACAGAAGCATTTCTTGACTTGAGGTGGTATATATAGGAATGCATTATCTGGCTTGTTGGACCTAATTTCTATTGAACACCCTCGAAGGGGTTTGAATATGCAAGCCCTATTCCTACGTGACCCTGCTTTTGAGTGGCGTGGAACATGTGAACTCTAGCCATAAAAGTAGGATGCCCAATATTTGTAGCCATTGATTTCTAGTTATTCGATTAAGTTTTTTGGGTAAGAAGGGTTGCTTAGATTAAAAACAGAGCTATTGAATGGGTTTTTTCCTACATAAAACATAGACTAGAGTGTAACTGCACTTCACAGATTTGATGATTCGTTTGAAGCATTCTCAGTTGAAACATGCATAGAGTTATGATTGAGGCTGCTGTTATTGATTGCAGGATTCCCGAAATTGTCTTTTGGCATATACCTAGTCAAGCCTACAAACAAATAGCCCCTCAAGCTGGCAACCCAATAACACATCCTTGTGTTGGCTCATTAAATCTGGAGTCAGTTGCTTCCCAAGCAGCTGAATGGGGTATTATGGATATCTTAACAAATAGAACATCAGTAAAGGTATGGAGCTATACATTAATACTGATTGTTTTGATCTAGACACCTTGTTTGCACTTAATTTTCTGTTAAAGTGTATAAGGGTGTCTTTCCATGCGAAGATATGTTATATGTATTAAGGATTTGCCTTTTTTGATTTCACATGGCATTCTGTTAAAGATTTATGTTTAGGGTAAATTTGAGATTTAATAAATAGCATTTGGATGTATCTGAGAGGACACATATTTCCCTCTAGTAAATTATCTTCTTGATTGAGATTTTAACCTGTAAAAATCTTAAAACATGAAACATTTCAAGCCTAGATGATCGTATTTCATCTAGAACAGTTATGTCCACTGGTATGTGCAGGCTGTATTTGTTGGTCATAATCATGGTTTGGACTGGTGCTGCCCATGTAAGAGCCTGTGGCTCTGTTTTGCTCGGCATACTGGTTATGGAGGTTATGGTAGCTGGCCAAGAGGGGCAAGGATTTTGGAGCTTGTTGAAGAACGTGCTGCACTGAAGTCATGGATTAGAATGGAGGATGGGACAAGCCATAGTCATATTACAATAAATTTTGCATCGACGGATGATAAAGATTCTAAATAGGCTGATATGAGTTAGCTTAGACTTTGATTTGTCTGCTATCTCAGCTAAAAGGTCCATTGTACCATGACTTCATGATATATTAAACCAATGTTTTGCATTGAGTGGTCCTTATATAAGTGAATTGCATTGCCTATACAAAGACCAATTTGGCCTAAAGGACGCTAAAATTCATCATTATTATCATCATATCTTGCACATTGAACTGAAGGCAATGATATTACATTCTATTGAAGATAGCAGTTAGCAAACACTATATGACTTGCAGAGTTCGGAGGAAGATAACTATCTTCATGGACATTTGAAGAAATAAACATCATGAAGCTCTTATATAGATATAAACTAGTACAGATGCATTTTAGCACGGATTTGACATCTGAAAGGTATGCAAAAGATTTGAGGTGCCAATCTTTGTAATTCAGACATATGTGGGGTGGTTCCTTTGGGAATTGTGCTACGTTACTCTTAATTTTAACTCAAGTGCATTATCAGCATTGACTGCCATACGTTTATCCCTGGTGCATTATGAGTGTTAGCTCACTTGCTACATCTAACCATCATGCACTGGCAAGCGCCTGTCAATGTCATGCTACAAGGAGTTTGCCAAACTTGGCCTGTGAAGGATATGCCTCTCGACACAAGCAAAAGATGTGACCATAAAATTGAAATACTAAGGAAATACTTTTAAAATATTGCTGATGTTGTTTCAACACCTGATCATCATCATTTCATAGAGCAGGTGCCCAAAGGAATGAGAATAGAGGTCTTAGCTTTTACTTGAATACTGTTCCACTTTATTTTGTTGTAAGACTACTTTCAGCCAAAATATTTCAAAAGTATTTCCTTAGTTACCTGAAATAATCCTTCTTTCTTTCTTGTTTTCTGCCTTTTCCTTCTTTGAAATCAAACTTATTTGACTTTCCATTAAATTCATCCTGACAGCAACCCATTATGTTTTATTTTGCAGAGTTAATCGTTAACAAATGAGGACTCTACTAACATGGAAAATAAACATATGCACAAAACAAACATAAATATGAGAACACTGATGACAAATTGAAATTTATTTTATATTGCAAAACCTTGTGTGTATATTGTGGAGGAAGGTGTACATGTGCTAACAGTGAATTCAATCTGCAAACAACCAATATCCCTCCTCACATCACCAGCTAACTCAAAAAGAGGGAATCCTTAAAAATTACTATACACGAGAGAATCCCATGCTGTCCCACCAACCGACCCATCTAGCTCATCTCACCACTTGCTCCAGATCTGCAACTGCAAGACACCATACCTGATCACGGCATTGATCCACTCCCTTGAGGATGCCATGGAGTCCTCCATGAGCACTGCTTGTGGGCATATTGTCTCCAATGACACTACCCAGATCTGCAAAGAGAAACTGCAGAAATTTCTTTAATATCATGCTCAACGAACAATTACTAGGCCCAACTTTTCAACCAGGTAGGAATGTGGGTGTTATCTGAAGCCTGAAACCCATCAAAGGTTTCATTCACCTTTGATGAAATGGAAAATAGACTTTGGTTACTAAAATAAAAAGCTTTAATATGTAGATTCATGTGGGCTCTCCTCGGTCTAAAACCTCTCAAAACATGGGTCTAGGACTACCAGTAACCTACTAGTTTTGTAAGCATTCTCATGATGCCAAAAGGGTATTTTATGGCTATATTCTGATCCAACCAAGAGTGAGATCAATCTTTTCAAGGGGGACCTGGTTCATGAATAAATCGGGTCTTTTGATGAAATGATGGGCTCCAACTTTTAACCCAACAAAAGATTTTCCAACCATTGTTCCAGTCTGGTCTGCCTTTGCTTCCTAGCGAATTTTGAAAAGAACATATCCCAAAGAAAATGAGATCAACCATTGGAGAATACATCATAGCATCTGATTTCACGTGGAATCCAGGAGTTATCAACTATGCACACGTGTCAACTTGAATTCAACAAACCTCTACCATATCCCCTGATCTTGGATATGGGGTAATTGAATGGGAACGACCCATCAATTTCAAATAATCCCCTTTCACTGCAGAACCTATCATGAGCATGGCCATATAGCCAGGGTGTGCCCTTTATTATCACAAGAACCCTTTTAGGAATCTACACAACCTTTGAAACCACAGGCAGAGAGAATAGAACATATCAACCAACAAAATACACAAAAACAACACCAAAATCTCCCAAAGAATTAAAATGCAACAACAAAACAAGTAGAGGAAAGAAAATCACAAAAGTCTTTTGTAAGTAAAAATAAAGAATCGTCTTCCACAGTGGCTTAATCTTCCCACCAAAACCCCTTTGAGATATTAGCAGATCTGGATGCAGATGATCTGGATCGGGTACAAAGCACCCCTAAGGCTTCAATCCTCAGAAAGACTCCTGCAAATCAGCAAACAAAACAACGATCAGTAGCTAAAGGTAAGTCTCCTCTCACTATTGATTTCTCATCCAAAACGAACAATACCAAAACTTCCATGAGAAACACGCGCGCGCATGCGCGCACGCACACGAGCACACACAAAAGGACCTGGTCCCAATCAATCTCAATATCTGGTCATAAAAGAAGGTGAACACCCTGCAGGGAAAAAGGAAAATCTTCATCTGAGAAAACACAGAAAAAGGACGAGGCTACACAAATGGACTTCAAAGATCTCATTTAGGATCAAAGGACCCCCATTTCCCAGCCAGGCATGACAGATCAGGGGCATAGGTATTTAATGCACATCTTATCCTAGGATTCAAAAGAGATGGGATCTCAGAAAAAATATGGTGCAGCCAACTCCATGATCTCTGTCATCAGGTCAGTTATTGCTTCCCACAGTGCTATTACAGTCAATGTTTTTTCTATCTTCCAGGGCTGTGCTGACACCACACTCCAGTCACAATACCAATAGAGATATCAGGACTTGCTAAGACATTTTTCATTTTTCTTTTTGTGCCCAATCTGCAGACTTCAATGATCCCCACCCATAGTCTAGGGCGACACTAATCACCATGCCTCAATCACCAATCCGACCAGCTACAGTTGTTGCCACAAGGGTTTGTCTAGATGGCATTGTGAGATCTGCATTGTTAATTGCTGATTTTCTGTATTTTATCAGAGTTAATTTTATGGCAGTTGCACCCAATCCATGCATTTGTGGTTTGAGCAGAGTATTTGTGGGATTTGACATGTGCATGGCTTCCATGACAACCTCTCTCTACATATCAGAAGACTCACTGGCGAAGAACAGGGGAGCTTTATATAATAAAAACAATTTGCTCATCATATGCAGCCAATTCTTAACATATTTCATCAATCTTGCTTTGACAAAAACTCGTGGTACCCAGCACTGGAAAGATGGAGTTTGGAGGGCTTCATGCTCTTTTACAATTTGTGTTCATGCTCTTTTAACCTGAAAATCCTTGTTGCCTGTACATAAAGAAAAGAGAGGAGGAATCTCTCACAATTTTGACAAAGATAAACCCACCTAAAATCTTTGAGACTGAAATTCAAGCACTCAAAGCATTTGTAGCCCCAGATGGAGGTAGAAGGTTTTATGATGATTCAATACTGCCCTATTGGAACAATAGATACCAGCATACTTTGTGTTCCTTACTAATTTAGTACTGTTTACTATTTCTCTTTGCTTTTACGAACCGTAATCACTTTACCCAACATATGAGATCATAGCTCATTTTGTTTGCAAGTTTTTGTAACACTTTCATTTTCAATATACTAACTCCTTAACATTTTTTTTTTAAAAATGTCTGCAAACAGCCAATAACTTCTTTCTCATTATATCCATACATTTAATTCAACTTCTCAAGTGTTTAAAATTACCCTTTATAATCTTTTACAAGCACTGACAGATCAACAATGAAGCTCAAAAGACGTTTCATGTTTCATTAAAATAATATTGTTTCCCGTACAACACAAGTAATTTTGTAGGAAATTCATTTTGTTCCATATTCTAGAATGTCTCACGGTCTTTTCCACTTGCTGCTTTAGATTGCTCTGATATAGTCATCTTCATGAATGGCGGTAAAAGGGTGTTGTCCCTAACCTTATAGAAGTTCAAGAGAAGGTTGTGTTTTTTAAAAAGAGATACTCTTTCAATCAATTTCCAAGAATAGAAAGCAATGTAAAGATTAAGAATGTGTGAGAGAGTGTGGTAGGAGGAGGGGCATGCACTCTTTGCTTATGATCTCTAAAACAGTTGTCTACCATATAGCACAGGAGCTTTTATAGATGGGACTTCAACCCAGGATTATATCTACAACGCAACTACAAGCATAAACCATCATCTAGAAAACACACACCAAGTATATACTAAACTGTAGCCTACCTAGCTCAGAAATCAAGGTTTTTGCGGGAGGGGAAAAACCTGAGAAATTCTGAAATTCCAGTTTTAAGAAGAAAAAGTATATGTTTGTTTGAAAAAATATTATATAACATAGACATATGTAAAACCTTAATTGTTTGGTTGATCAAAGCAAGTCGACTGGGGCATAGGCTTGAAGAGAAATATTTTTTTATTTAAAAAAGAAGATAAATAGTAAAAATGTTTGGAACTGATTCAGTACAGCTGAAAAATCCGAATCTGGCAAGATCTGGGCCAGATCACACAGGATTTGGTAACTATGGACTAAACAATAGCACAGTGTTCAGAACTCCACAAGCCTCCATATTTTAGATATTATTAGATCTAGAGCGAAAGACAATAACAGAGTGATTTGACTCCCAATAATGGCGTTTCTAAAAATAAATCAATATGTTGTCTGGACTCCTCCCTCCTTAGCTGATTGAAAGATTAACAGCGGTGAATCCTCCCAAACCTGGGAGATGGTGGTATTTTCTGTGGTAGAGGAGTGAAGCTTATTTTTTGGTTTGCCAAAGGCCTGGAATCTGTAACTAACAGCTTTGGTGAAGCTATCAGAATCACGGAAGGAATATGGAGAGTTAATATGGCAGGTCTCGCATCGCTTTGATTGAGATGCATTCCCTTCTCTTTGCTAATTTCTTTGAACATAGCAGCAAAAGTGTTCTCAAGAATTGGTGGCTAAAATCCCTACTCAAAGATATCCCTTTTAAGATGACTGATTTTCCATACATTGAAGTGGTTTATAGCTCTAGGAAAGTGAACACAGTTGTGGATTTCCTTGCCAAATCAGGAAGTAGCAAATTTTTTTGGATGGATGGGGCTGGGATAAGGACTATTCTCTGTTGGTTACATGGTGCTCTTTTGACAATGTTGGTTATGCTTGTAATCTACAAGGCTACATGGTGGCATTTTTTTTGTCTACTCCCAGGAGGTGGCCTAGACATCATGTTAACAATCCCTTCAGGCATTTTTTAATCCCCCTCACCCACTCAGCACACCCCGTCCCCTTGGAGTGTTGGCCTGCTATCTCACCATAGGTGTTTTGATCTTATTAATAATTTTCGTGTGATATTTTGGCGGTGGTTGCTTTGGTTTACATGTCTCACCACCGTTGTCACCTTAGTGTAAGGGCAATGATTCTTTGAAATGCTGTTAGTGTAAGGGCAATGATTCTTTGAAATGCTGTGTGAATTATCATGGAGTTATCGCTGCCTTTCCTCACTAATCCTTCATTCTGTCCGTACACTGATGCATGTATGATGGCCCTGCAATCAGTGGTGCTTTGTTGACTGTCGCCCTTCTATTTTATTGCTTGTGCTTTTGTTGATGGTTTCAACTGCTGCTGGTCTTTGAGTTAGAGGGAAGATTATCTCAGTCTAAGCTTGGAGTGAGCTGATACTCTCTTCTTGAATCTTTTTATGCTGCGAAGGTAACATTCCTATCTCTTGTAATTGTTGTAATTTCTTTACAAGAAAATAAAGTGAAGTGGTTTCTTCAACTTCAATTGTTCTTTCGTTGATGCTTGCAATTTATCTTGCTCGGGTTTCTTTGCTAAGATGGCCTCTAGATTTAAGTGTTGCTTGTATAGATTTCAAGCTCCTCCTTCAAAAACTAGAGGTTTGATGGTGATTCAACCTATGAAGACTAGGAGGCTGGCTGTTTTAAAGGCGTCTATGATGAGGAAGCTGATTTTCTCAAAGCCTGCAATAAAAGAGGAGAAAATTCTTACCAGAGGATGCCAAAAAGAAGTAATAGATATCCTTAACATAGATTTGGCTGCTCAAACCCTGCAATGAAATGGGAGAAAATATTCAGATAGAGGATACCAAAGAATAAGTAATTGATATTTCTAACACAGATTAGCTTCTTGGTCAAGACCCAAAAATTCTAGGAGCCAAAACAATGTCTATAAAATTGGGATTATGGCTCATGAAATTTGTTAAAATGCTTCTTCCAGGGCTTTTGGTCAGCTGGTTCATGTCTTTGCTGTAAAACTTGAACCCACAATGAATAACCAAAAAGGCATTCTTAACATCCTGTCTAATATGTAAAAAGTGGCCCCTTGAGACCAATTTGTCTTGTGTGTGTGGGGCTTTTGTCACCATAGAATGGGTGCGTGCTCTTCTGGGATTAAAGGGGCTTTTTTGTTTCTCCCTGCTACAATCCCAACACACCAAGCTTCTCTCCCCTGAACCCAAAGAAAACATACTGATGGATAATAAAATAAGAGTTTTGCAGAAGGGTCAAAAGCCAACATGTAATCCTCCAAGTTTGGCCTCTTTCCTTCTATTGGTGACGGATGCTCTGTAGCCCATTCGCTTCCAAGTAATCATCACGCCATGAAATTCTCTCAATATCGGATAGAAGCATGCAAGTCGGTTGGGTTAAAATAGTTTGTTTAAGTTTCTTTATGGTTTTGTAATTTTTCCTTTGTCAATATGTTTCGTAATTCTAAGCCTATGTAGTGTTAGTTTGTCATATGTGCTATTGCCTCAAAGGTGCAAGTAGTGTGCAGAAGTGTGCAGATGGGTAATTTTCGTTTTTAATAAAATGTATATTTGTAAAGTGAAAGAGTATAAATTAGTAGTTTTAAGAGAAAAGTTTTAATAATTGTGTATGTTTTAATTATTTAATTGGGTTTTTGTTAACATGTGCTCCATTGATGGAACATATTGGTATGTAGAAATATTAAAATGCATCAAACGCTAAACATGTAGTATTTAATATTTGTTCGATATTTACTCTATAAAATTAAAAGTAACCAATCACATTTTGACAAGTAAGACTCAAGTATTGATACTCTAATGCACAACTATTGGTACTCCAAAGGTTAAGTTTTGGTCATAGGTTTAAAAAATGCATTTTATGATTTCTCGTGATAAAATCGGTTATATCGTAAAATGTATAATGTGTTAGACCTTAAAACTTTAGTTATAAATAGTTAAGACGACATATTAAAATAGGTAAAAATTTCAAAATCTAATGTGATGTTATGGCACCTTAATTTGTTGTCCAAAGTTAGGGTGCATGACTACGAGGACCTTTCCCCTATCTTAAAATATATGAACACTTTTTATATATTATATTTTGTGAACGAAGTTTCAAACAATAATAATCTAATTTTTTTGGTGGAGGTTATGATGGAAAATGAGGTTGTATGTTCTTTTATATAATAATGAATTGTCTAAAGAAAAGATGTTTTGTTTCACAACGAATATTCAATAATAGTAAAGTATTGAGAAAGAACAAAATCATACAAAACATGAAAGTAATTAAATATTCTAAAGTGCACTAATTAATTATGGTAAAAGACAATAACAAGTTATTCAAAAAAATGGACTCGAAAAAATCCAAACAAATACAAACAAATACACGTACAAACTTATATAACATGTTACTATTATAATATATTATATATTTGTATATAATATATAATAATAATTTAAGAGTATTATTGAGTTTTAATATATTGATAATAGTATATTAATTATTTTCAGAATGGTGATGATCGGATAGTTTCAATCGACGAAGGAAGGATGGAAAGAAGAGTTTCAACAATGTTTTTACGGACAGCGAGAGAGGATCGGAGGGCAGACAATGGAGGAGGAACAGGAGGTCCTGACATCTCCCTTATTTCCAGTGGAGCAATTTAGGAAGGTTGTGGGTGGTTCGTGTAGCCAAGTAAGATTGATTTTAAACATGCGGCATTGGAATCATGCTGTGGCCGAAACCATCTCTTTTCCTAATTAAGAGCACTAAAGAGTTGGAATCTTTCGATGCAACCCTAGTTTTCACAAATTGCACCAATGTAGGGAACCCTTTTCACAGTTGCAACAACTACTGCAAGCTTCTAATCCTTCAAATAAATCTGCTTTCCTTCCCTCTTTCCTAAAGGATGGTCTAATTCGGTGATAAAAATGAATCGGGAAGAATTTTACAGGTGTTTCGACGGGTACAGTGGAAGTAGAAGAGCCATGTGAAGATATTTGACAAGGTTCATCAACAAATTAGATTAAATAAGTATATATATTTTATTTTATTTTTTTATTTTTTATTTTTTTCTTATTTATTTATTTTTATTTTTTGTTTTTAGTTTGTGGGGGAGGAGATGTTGCATTAAAATTGGTGAAAAAAACTACCTATTTGTCTTTCAAAGGATGGATTAGACTAGTTCACAAAGTATATGAAGAGTTGCTCTCTTGTGGACATATTTTGGGGTATGAGGCTTTTGTATTCAAAATTGTGTAGATGGATGGACAACACTTAGAAAGGCATCAATCAATGTCTTTTAGAAACATTTTAAAATAGTTTTTTATCTTTCAATTTTAGTTAAGATAAGATTAAAATTTTGTTTAGTCTTCACATCTTTAGTTTCATGTGAGATCAGGGTTGATTATGCATTTATGGAATCTTCTATTCAACTTTTTTTACAGAGATTTTTGATTAAAGGGTAAGTGCACGGACTTGGGGGATAATTTCGTGGATATTTCAAGAAACAAGATCGTATTAATTAATAACATGATCACGTTATTTAATTAACGCGATCGCGTTATTTGAATTATGGCTCGGTGATTACCAAGCCATAATGCGATCATGTTATTATATAGCGTGATTGTGTTATATTAAAAAATAACACGATCATGTTATTAACACGATCACGTTATTTTCATTTTTAATAACACGATCGCCTTACCCGTGTATCGAAAAAAATAAAAAATGAAACCCGAATGCAAAATTCTCATTTTGCATTCGAGTTTCCTTGCTCTCCTCCAGCGTCCATGATCGCATTTTGGGTGAAATAGACCAGAGAGTGTCAGGAAGCTGCGAAATTCATCCCATGAAGTTGTTAATTGATGATGCCACCACGTAGGAGAGGTATGTGATAGAAATCTTCCCTATTTAACCCTAATTTTTCATTTTTTTAATTATTTAACCCTAATTTTTAATTGTAGTTTTTTTTTTAACAACCCATCATGCTAACCCTCCTAACCCTCCACAAAACCCTCTTTTTTCTCCTCCTAACCCTCCATCTAACCCTCCACAAAACCCTCTTGTTCCTCCTCCTATCGCTTCACCTAACCCTCTTACAGTTCCACAAAACCCCCTGGCAGTCAGGAGATTCTAATTGACAACATTATGGAAAATAAACTTGAAATTGAAGAGATAATCAGGGGAATGAGGGATCTCACTTCGACCAACCCCCACCACACCCAACTAGCCAATTCCCTATAGACCTTATTAGGTCAAATTGACTCTATAACAAGTCAAATTGACAGATGGACTTCATATAGGGCTACTTGTAGGGTGTATTATGCTAACAAATTATCAGCACTTTAGGTCAAGAACAATTTTTTTTCAAAAGCCTCCATTTGTGCCCATTTGTCAACCTAACCACCAATTCCCTATTTTTTGTAACCGCTAAATGTTTTCCTATCCATCGTTGTGTACATAACTTAATCACAGTCATTTTTTGGGATCGATGGTGGATGGTGTTTGACTATCCACTGTGTAACATCCACGAGGTCCCATTATATTTTTTGAGGAAACTTTACTATGAGTTTGTCCTCAACGAGATTCTGAATTATTTTGATTTTAATGAGTTTCAGGGTCGAGGAAAAGGCTCTATGCAGGATCGATTAGGTGCACATCATGTGCCTAATCAACCTATGCGGAAGCCTCTTGAGCCTGAGATCCCTTTTTCAGTTCAACAAGTCATGGAGATCGACACTTTGCATGCTCTAAGTTCGCTCATCGATACACTTGTTCAACATACAAGTAGGCTTTCACAAAGTGATGCTAGAGATATGCCACCTACTGTGCATACCTAACCCCACCCTTGCAGTTCTTATGGAGCTATGTGCATAGGACCTTCTGATGATGATGGTGCTAGTGGTTTAGCGGGCTTGGACAATATTCTTATGCGTGATGTGTTTTTGGCATGCACATTTGGTATGCAGACATCAGCCACTGCACAGATGCACGTATATTTTATATAAATGTCATGTTAAATTTAAGTTATATGTACAAATTTAATTTAGCTAAAAATTAATCTACATAGAAATTGAATATATATATATATATATATATATATATATATGTCATTTTTTATGTCGTAGGAGATGACGGTGTCTTCATCATCACAATCAATATTTACAACATTTGATTTATCACAACCATTGTTTACATATTCAGATCCAGCTATTGATCCATCCACTACTGCATCTGTCTCTGTTAGGATGACACCATTTACTTATACAGAGATAAAATTTTGAGTTAATCTTATGCTCTATGTACATTTAGTCTATGTATATTTGCCTTGTAAGTTTAAGTTAAATTTATCTTTTTATGTTTTTATACTTTGTTTTCATGTTCTCTCTCTTTATCCTTGCTCTATTCTTTACAATCTTCTTATGTGTTTTTCATAGGTTTGGATGCTAGTTTTATTTTTTCCTTCCACAATACTCATAAGAGCATCTACCTGCTCAATTACATCTCATTTAATGCATCTAACCATTCCACACAACCCCCAAGCTTCAACTTTTCACTTAACTCTTCTTTCCTCTTTGACACCTTCCTTCTACTAGCGCTTTTTTGAGGCAAGCCTCCTTGTTTTGAGTAAACTACAAAGCTCCCAACCAAACCAAACCCACATTCAAATATCTCTTTACATCATATAGCTCATGTAAGGACTTTCATAATTTAACTATCTTTGGAGAACACCTAACTCAACACCTCTTAGGACTTATTAGGTCTCATAGGCCTAATTAAAGGCTACTGACTATGAAATCATACCATACGGACTCAAATAAATTTTAAACCTTCAAAATCCTCTTCCTCCTATTTAAATACACCTGTCCATAAATTTTGGAGATGGGTTGATCATCTCGGGGGTACCGTGAACCTTTGGAAGTTGTTATGAGTTATCACAAACCATTAAAGAGGAACCGCAATAGTTGCAAGCTATGAGAATGGGATCATTGGTATTTACATAACTACTTTTGGCAAATCCCATAAAGATCCCATGAATAATCTCATTCAAGATTAGATAAGGGTAGTTCACATGCCACGAGGATACTTATAAAATGAAGAACACATATCTAAGGGTCCTTCTAAGTAACACTATCTTGAAAATGAAGTTGCTAAGCTCAATATAGTCATATTCTCATTTTGACTTATGTCACCATTACCATTATACATAAATCCACATGTTAACCTTGAAAATGAGTGACAATATCAAGGGAATTTAAGGTAAAAGAGAAGAAATGTGCATCATTAACAATCGTACTTAGTGGATCATTAACTTGACAATGAAACTCTAAGAGTCTGCTTAGACATAAAGGAGCATGACTCAGGGCCCAATATTAAATTGACTTTATTAAATAAAGTTGATGAAATAGTTATTTAAATAAATTTATATTTTATTAAGTGACTTCACTTAAGACATCTCGTAATAGTAGGACTTAAATCTTGATTCATTTTATTACAAGATCTTGAATACATGTTTATAATATTTGATGACCAATTTAAGAGGTGTGGTTTGTAAGAAGGGGCAAACTTAGGGAAAGGGGGACTGCAAATTTTGGTGTCAACCTTACCTTCTCATGTTTGAGCCACAAACTTGTAATACACATGATAAATCAATTGTAATATCTTATTACACCTTTTTCTTTGGCCATGACAAAGGTCTAGATTTCAATTGTAATGCCTCATTACACCTCTTACTTTGGCTATGACAAAGGTATAAAGGGTAGACAACCTCTCTACTCAACATTCCTTATGCCAGAAAATATTGCATTGGGTCTCAACAACTTGTAGCCCCATTGACAAGTTTGGGGGGAGAGCCACCATTTGTGTTGGTACTAAAATATGTGCCATCCTCAACAATTACACCTTGTAGTTTCTTCCAATTCAACATTCAAACTATTTGCCAATTTTTCTCTCTTGCTCACCAAAATAAGACAATATATTTAGATAGAAAAAAGTTGATATATTGGACATGGACCTCCCTTCCTCAACCTATTGGTAGAATGTTATTTACACACACCTTTGTCAAGAGGTGGATTCACTATGGCTCACTCCTTTCTATTGGTTGGGTGATTAACCAAAAATCACTTGTCATCCATCTACTGTAAATGAATTTGATATCAATCCATGTATTATATATAGAGATACAGATGATTGATATCATGCATATAATAGAAGGATGATGGCCATATATGTGTAGCTTAACCTTTCCCTAGTAAATATATAATGGTATTTTACTCTATCCAAAGAAGCTTTACAAGTAAGGACAAAGTTCTTGATATATCTCTTATTCATTTTCTCTCCCTAACTTTGCCTTGTCGAAATGCTACTATTATTTCCACCTCCTACTCTTCCACTCACACTTCCTACATATATTACAATTTTTATATTACCTCCAACATGCAAACTACTTTCTATTCTTGGCCATTGCACGTTGTATGAAAGTTACACTTCCATGATTTTTGGTTTACATTGTCTTTTTATGATATGCACATTGTATGGTAGTTATGTACTTCCATGATTCTTGGTTTACAGTGTATTTTCATAATATGCACGTTGTATGGTAGTTACACTTCCATGATTTTTGGTTTACATTGTCTTTTCATGATATGCATGGTTTTCATATATAAGATTTGATACTTTATTATAAAATTAAGTGAGACCTTGTTTACATGAACAATTGATGGCTAGAGTAGACACTCCTCCCTCTCTATGAGTTGAGATAGACATAGGCATTATTGTTGCAATATCATCTGCACAGGCGCTGACAGAGGTATATATTAACTTATAATTTTGAATTGTAAAAATATCTATGTTTTAATAATTTTACTACATGTACTTGGGATAAATATAACTTATGTAAATGTATTGTGTATGCAAGTTTATCTTATGACATTTGATAGCCCCAGTCAAATGAATAGTAGGGCAACTTCTCATGTTTCTCCTATATTTGAGATGACTATTCAGATAACTGAGCTTGCCATTGACTTGTTTGAGCGTAAAAAATAGATTGAACAGGATCGTGAGCTTGTAGTAAGTTTTCATTATGGTCAATTTCATCATTTTTTAATTCATTGTGGCCAATTGGCTCATTATCTATGGCATTTGCTTCATTAGGATTAGGGTTTGTACCTTGTCTACCATGAAGTTTTTGCATTCATATATTGTGTTTCTCTCTCAAATCTTCTAATTCCTCTGGTGTTTTGTTCTTCAACATCTTCCTCTTCCTTGAACGTGATCCGTTACCCATAAAGGACAACTGAAAACTTTTTAAAGTTGGGGTCAAGTACATAAGTACCACAGATCTCATAGAAGTACATAGAGAATGTTTATGGGGACAAAATTCTTGATTTGGGTTAAAAATAATCATTGAGAAGTGACCTTAGTCTAAAATAATCATAAAGCGATCACATTATATAACGCGATCACGTTATATAACGCGATCACGTTATATAACGCAATCACGTTATATAACGTGATCACATTATTACATAACGTGATTGCATTATTTGTTATACAAGGTTCTGCTTCATCCAACATATTGAGAAGCGTATATTAGTAATAACGTGATCGTTTTATGTAATAACATGATCGCATTATTATTAAAAATCATTTAGGGTTAGTAATTGGCAATGAGAACCGAGTTTTGCCTATATTAAGAATAACATCATCACGTTATTAAATAATGTGATCGCATTATACTTAATATATATTAGGGATTAGGGATTAAGGCATTAGGGTATAGGGTTTAGGGATTATAATTTATATTTTATGGTTTAGGGATTAGGGATTAGGGCATGTAGGGTTTAGATTTAAGGGTGTATATAACGTCTAATCACTCTATGCCATGTGTGAATCTAAGTTTTACTAAAAAGGATGTTAATTGGGACTAAATCGATTGGTAAATAGGGAAAGTTTTTGGTTTATAATTTAGGGTATAGTGTTTAGGGCTTATTTTTAGGGTACAAAGGATCAATAACAAAGATAATTCTTAGTCTAAATGATGTTAATTTGGGCTAAAATGATTGGTTCAGGGTTTAAAGAGTTTATATTTATGGTCTAGAGTTTAGTGATTATGAACTTTAATCATTAGGGCTTGAGGTATAGGTTTTAGGGTATATAAGGTACAATCATGATGGTAATTGGGGAAAATTGGAGATGATCAACCCCCAAATCACATTTTATATTCATGCAATTAGGATGAAGGAGATCAAAATAGCCCCAATTTACTTCAAATGCACAGCTAGATTAGTATTCCAAAGGTAAAGTTTTGGCCATAGGTTTAATAAATTTATTTTATTACATCTCGTGATAAAATCAGTAATATCATAATGCATGTATGTTTACAACATGTCGTGGGCATTAGGGCATGTGGCTTATAATTTATGTTTTAGGGATTTAGGGGTTAGGGCATAGGGTTTAGGTTTAAGGACCGATATATAATTCGTCTAATCGCTCTATGCCATGTGAACCTAATTCTTAATACAAATGATGTTAATTGGGATGAAATCAATTGATAAATAGGGAAAGCTTATGGTTTATAATTTAGGGTATAGTGTTTAGGTTTTATGGCTTAGGGCTTAGGTTTTAATGTATATATGGTTTAGGATACATAGGGTCAATTTCAAAGATAATTGAGGATAATTTGAATCACTTGGACCCATTTGTGACTATAGAATGTGTTTTTGGGTTGTCATTTTACCCTGGATGTCATCATGTAGATTGAGTGAATTAGTCAAATGGGGTAATTCATCATGTGATTTAGGATAAACTGAGCCATGTGAACTTAATTCTTAGTCTAAATGATGTTAATTTAGGCTAAAATAATTGGTTCAAGGTTTACAGAGTTTATATTTATGGTTTAAAGTTTAGGGATTAAGAATTTTAAGGATCAGGGCTTAGAGTATAGGTTTTAGGGTATATAAGGTACAATTGTGAAGGTAATTGGGGCAAATTTGAGCTCCTTGAACATATATATGTGAGTAAATAATGTGATTTTGAGCTCAATTAGCCCCCACATCATCAAAAATTGAGCCAATTAAGTTAATTTTGGTTTAATGAGTGATGCAATTTTGATCAAGTTCATCCATGTGAGCCTAATTCTTACTATATATAAAGGATGTTAATTGGGGTTAAATTTATTGGTTTAGGGTTTAGGGTCTTTCATTTAAAGGGTTTGGGGTTTAGGGCTTATGGTTTGGGGTTTAATGTAAATGGCATAAGGTTTAGGGTTAAAGTTAAATGGTATAGATTTTAGGGTTTAAGATATCAGATATAAGGGTCCAATCACTAAGGTAATTGAAGAACATTTGAGTTGCTTGTTCACCTATTTATGATAACTACCTTCATGTTTGCATTTATAATAAAATTAGGGTCAATTATGCCATGTACATGTTGCATACATGTTATACAATTGATTGAGCCATAAATTTGGTTTAGGGGCTCAATTTTACCCAGAACACACCCCTAATTGCACAAATTGACTAATTGGATCAATTCATGATCGAATCAATCTTTTGATTTTACCTCAAATCATATATTGCTATTGAAGGGGTTCAAATTGGCCTTAAATTCCTCCTCGATTAAATAATCAACTAGCTCCTCTTCTTTGGTTAATTAGGTTGAAAGGGCTCAAAATAGCTCCATTTTACTTCAGATGCACAACTATATTGGTACTCCAAAGGCTAAGTTTTGGCCATAGGTTTAAAAAGTGCATTTTATGACATCTCATAAATTAGTTATAGCGTAAGGCATGTATGTTTACCACATGTAGTGGGCATTAAGGCATATGGATTACTATTTATGTTTTAGGGATTAGGGATTAGGGCATAGGGTTTAAGTTTAAGGTCTTGTATATTAATGTCTAATCTCTCTATGCCATGTTCAAAGCTAATTCTTACTACAAGGGATGTTAATTGGGACTAAATCAATTGGTAAATAGGGAAAGTTTATGGTTTACAATTTAGGGTATAGAGTTTATGGTTTATGGTTTAAGGCTTAGGTTTTAATGTATATATGGTTTAAGGTACACAGGGTCAATCACAAAGATAATTGAGGATAATTTGAATCACCTGGACCCATTTGTGACTATAGAATGTGTTTTTGGGTTGTAATTACACCTTGGATGTTATCATGTAGATTGAGTGAATTAGTCAAATAGGGTAATTAGTCATGTCATTTAGGCCAAACTGATCCCTGTGAACTTAATTCTTAATCTAAATATTAATTTGAGCTAAAATGATTGGATCAAGGTTTAAAGAGTTTATATTTATGGTTTAGAGTTTAGGGATTAGGGCTTAGGGTATAGGTTTTAGGGTATATAAGGTACAATCATGATGGTGATTGGGGCAAATTTGAGCTCCTTGAACATAGATCTGTGAGTAAAGAATGTGAATTGAGAACAATTATACCCCACATCATCATAGATTGAGCCTATGAAGTCAATTGTGATAATGAGTGATGCGATTTTAACCAAGTTCATCCTTATGAACCTAATTCTTACTATATATAAAGGATGTTAATTGGGGTTAAATTGATCTCAGGGGCCTACTAAGCCTCAATGTAAGGAATTTCATCCATATTATATCAATTTGGGATCCAAGTGCTCACCATATTAAAAAGGCGCTATGTGCAAGGAATTACACTTATATATAATGGAAATTAGGGCTTACTTGGCCCTGATTGTATACCATATTGAACCATTCGAGTATTCAGTTCTAGATGATACATAATTGGGGTCAATCAAGGCTTGCCCAAGGAATTGTGTCAACAAAATTTTTATTAGGGCCCTAATTGCACACCTTATTTAAACAATTGAGTGTTTGATGCAATCTGATATGAAATCAGGACCAATTGAACCCTATGTAAGGAATTACATCCATCTAATAATAATTGGGATTCTGATTGTGCACCAAATTCAATTGAAAGAATATTTGGTTTAATATGATATGAAATTTAGTCCAAACAAGCCTTGTGTAATAAATTTCATTCTTTCACTATCAACGTGGGGATCTGTTGGTCCCAAATACATAACATATCGAATCAACCAAGTATTGAGTTTAGTTGAATATGCAATTATGGCCAACCAAAGCTCATGCAAGTAACTGAATACATCTAATGTCAATTACGACTTTGTTGGCCCCAATTGTAAACTATATTCAACTAATCATGTATTTGGTTTTATCTTATAGATAATTGGGGCCAACTGAGCCCCATGAAAGCAATTTTGTCCATATAATGTTGGTTGGGTTCTATTATCCCCTGCTTGCACATCATATTGAACCAATTGAGTATTTAGGTTCAATATGATATGTAATTGGGACCATTCAATCCCCAAGCAAGGAATTACATCCAACTAATGTCATTTGGGGTTCTAATTACACCATGTTTAATCAATTGATATTTTTTTCAATACTATACTCAATTGGGGACAACCAAGTCCTATGTAATTAGCTATTTCCACCTAATATCAATCGAGGCATTTTTCACCCCTTGCAAGGAATTGTGTCCATCTAATGTCTAGTGTGAATATTTTTCCCTAAATGCACAACATATTTAACCAATCATGTATTTTATTTAATATAATCAGTAATTAAGAGTAATCAATCCCTGTGCAAGTAATTCCTTCAATATAATGTCAATTAGGGCTTTGATAGCACACCATATTAAAATAATTAAATATTTAGTTCAATCTAATACACAATCGGGGTTAAATGAGCCCTGGGAAAGGAATTATGTCCATATCATGTCAATTGGGTCTATAATTGCACACCATATTATAAAAAACCAAGTATTTATTTTAGTTTGATACGTAATTGGGGCCAACCAAGCTCCATCCAAGGAAATATGTCCATCTAATGTCAATTTGGGATCTATTGGCCTGATTCCACATCATATTGGGATCAAAGGAACAATAAATTGATTCATAGATTAATACATCTCCAATTATCATTCCAAATCTTGACAAGAACATTGGTCGCAAACAATAATCTTAATCAACCAAACTTTGATCTTAAAACTACCGGGCCTAATGGCTCCTATTTAGGTTTTAGGGTGTTGAGAATATATAATGTGAACATGTTATTAAGTAACACGATCGAGTTGCTAACATAGTTATTAACGTGATCATGGTATTTGAATTTGAATTCAATTCTTATGTCTTTTGGCTTGGGAATGGCTTAGATTCTCGAGCCAAAGGCTTGGACTGTCAATGTACAACTAAGTTTTGAAAGTTATGATAAAAACCAACAAATTTCAACTTTGATTGCCAAATACACTAAGAATTTTAATGTAAAAATTCAAAAATTTAATACCATCACAATGAGCATGCTTTCCTCTTTCCCAAAATATGATTTTTATAAATTTTGGACTAATTTAAGGTTTCAAACTATGTTGATTTCTAACTATAATTTTTTTAGGTCACTACATGCCTATACATGTTCATGTAATTTGTCTTTCATTGATCTAAGTGAAAAATAAGTTATATGGTCACAAACTAGGCCTAATTCTATGCACATTCAAAAAAATAAAAAAAGTGAGTTTCATTTTTTTTGAGGTAGTTAGGCACACCTCACAGAGAACTATCCATTTTTTTTATTAGTTTTTAAGATCTATTTTACTTGTAAAATATATAAAGAAAATATAGATCACAAACTAGAGATCTTATCTAAATTTTCCCCAAAGGATTACAAATAATATTAAATGTTGATAAAAAATTGGTGCATCGCACGACTGTCTATCTATTATGTTTTTTAGAAAAAAATAGGAGTTTATCTTCAAATTTTAAATGTTTGACCTAGTTATACGTAACTATTTTTAAAAAAATAATGTTTTAGAAACTAGACTCAAAATTATACATTTCATGTTCTTACACCATCTTCAAATTTAGAGTGTAGATATCTCAAATTATCTACAAAAGTTCAAAAATTTCAGAGAAATCATGTTCATGGGTAGGTCACTTTTTATCCCCCAAATTTGTGCACTTACCCTGAATCCCCATCTATATTTGGTTTTATCATCTCCCTCTACTATTAAATAACTCAACCTCCATCCAACTAATTCCTGAGAAAGTGGGTTCTTTTGTAAATATTGATCCGATGATAGATGTCAATAAAAAAAATTACTAGTGTCTACATTCTTTTAGACTCTTCACACCCAATTGTTAACTCAATTTAGATTTTGTCCAAACATAAGAAATACATGTAAAAGGTGGATTTGGCATGGTTGCCATTCAGGGGTTTTAGGTGTAATAAAATAGGGCATGATATTACAGTGTGCTCCTCTCATAGAGCCCCAAGGTAGGCCTCAATCAATTTTTAGAAATGGATTCCGAAAGCAACACCACAAATCATGTTTTCGATCACCTTTTTTAGCAAGCTATTAGATTAGTTTCAAATTCTCCTAGAGATGGTGAAATCAATATCAACAACATCCATGAGGAAATACTAGTTCCTTTGCATGAGGAACCTAAGGAGCAAAATTTGGCAAAGGAGTAGAATTTGGAGTCTCAAAATTTGACAGTTTTGGTAGATTTGGAGGCAAACATGGATCACCAATTCAATGATCTTGAACAAGAGTTGGAAGATAATGCCTCTCAACAAAGTTCAGAACTGGGTTATATAGAGACTCTCACAATTTATTAGAAGAGATTATTGCTAACCAAACCAACTATGGATCTTCAAGGCATAGAGGAAGGAAAACAAAAGTAGAAAGATTGCAAATAGATGCATTGAATGCTATAGATGGAGGCTCTCAATGGACTATGGAAGCCCTCTTTTCCCAAAGAGGAAGGAGGGTGCTTGCTACTCATAGTTGAGCTTGGCTCCTATTATGAGGAGATGTTGATGCTTCAAAAATCAATTGCATAGGTTATTAGAGAATATGTTGCATTTTAGGAGGTTAGATCTCTTTCCTTATTTTGAGATATCAGTTCTTTATGGATCATTGATTGTACTTCAAATATTTTTAGCTTGTTTTTGTTCTCTTTGGATTTTAGTAAATGCCGAGGGACCATATAACCTCAATACTATATATATATATATAAACTTACTATGGATTATATTGGCATTTTAAGGGCAATTTCAAATAGATAACCATCATAAAAAATATTCATGATAAGTTGGATCGATCATCAAATTTAGGCCTTGGACACAAGCACAACTACAGGACACATGTAAAAATTAGTGTCAATGGTTAGGAGAAGTGTCATCTAAGTATTTTTTTGTTTGCATAAATGATTTGTGACACATGGATGGACTAGATCTCTCAAATAGTCTCTTCCTTTTTGATCCTCATTAATCAGAGTGATGCAAGATAATGGGGGACAAAAGGGTGGGGCTTAAAGTGACACTTTGTTTTAAAAATAAAAATAGTTGGACTTAGAGAGAATTTTAGACACTTGGAAAAAGAATTTGAAAATAATTTAAGCATATGAATTATGATTTATACACAAATGATAAATTTGTGTGAAATTGATGCATTTATGACAATGATTTGGTACATTTTTGTGAAAAGATAAGGAGATTGCATGTGTACAGACACTTTTTTTGAGTAAACGAATGAAATTTTGTATGAAATTTTATATATGAATAGAAGAAATGTCAAAGATTTTTGAATGTTCGTGACTTATATGTGTGTATGTGTGTGTGTGTGTGTTTGTGTCAAGACAGATGAAAAATTGAAATTGTAAGTGTATTAACATATTTTTTTAATTATAAAAAAGTTGTATTTATTTCCAAGGAGGCCAAAGCCAATAAACATGACTAAAATGGCTCGAAACATAAAAATAAGAAGAATAACCATGACCAAAGGCCAAGTTATTTTATTATGAGCATCCGTCTATCCTATATCTGCATCCAAAAACTCTTAAGCTACTGTCAGCTAGATGAATCTTAGTTTTCTTCTTCCTCCATCAAATGATTCCCCTGAGGACTCCTATTCTACATATAGTGCCAATGATGAAAATCATCTTTCATATTCATGGTGTCCTTAAATATTGTGGCCAAGGTGTTTTGAACTCCCTCTATTTTGTTTGTGTTAATGCAAATCATTGTCAATATTTGTATGTGAAGTCTTGCTTCCTTCTCATTGTTTTCAATAATTTTTTTGATATGTATAAGGTTATTGTTTATGGATTCCATCAAATTAAAATGAGCCAAAATAATCTCATAGAGTCTCTTAATCAAATCCTCCATCTCCTTTTACCGCCCCAGATATTCTTGATTTTGCTTAAATATAGTATTATTAATATTAAACACTGCTTCTTTGATATGGAGAATACCAAGGTTCAGGGCCTTTAGACTATCCAACATCAAGGTTCGCTGATTGGACCTGTCGTTATGTGGATTTGAGCCTTCTCTTCACTCACACTCCTTAGCGTCCAGTGATTCATCTATTTTGATGGATAATTTTTTTTTGTTGGCCGCTCCTGATCTGAGCCTGCCTTTCTATTGCCTGCATCGTTGAAACGTTTTGAGTAGTGGCTGTCATATTTATGCTTACCTTTGTCCTAGTTGCTCCAGGTTGGGTCACTCCTGATTATCCATTTCCTGCCTTCATGAATTGTAGCATGGAAACTTCTCCCTAGATTGGCCGCCTCTTTTGACCCCCTCCTCGTTACGTTGGTTTAAGAGACTTCGGGGGCTTCGCCAGCTCAATTTGTCCCTTCAACCTCCCACCTTGCCCATCTACTAGGTTCCTCTCCTGTTCCTTTTGAATTGTTTAACTCCACTGTCCGTTGGGCTCCACTCACCAAGCTGTTTTTTTATATCCCTCTAGATGCACTGCATGTCACCATTGGCTGGGCAGGCATGACACCAACGTCCTCTTGTCAGTTTCGAGGCAACATAGTTTCTTTGTCTTCTATGGCAGATCTAAATTTTTCTAGTAGATTGATAGTAATGGACACCATAAAGCCTACGACCTACAACAGAGCCATTATCTTTGCTAACAAATGCGATGTGAACTTAACCAGGTTTTGGGAATTTATGTGAATAGGATAATTTTTTTTGTAAAATTCTAACAGCGCTTCAGCCAGTAGGTCAAAATTCTAAGTGTGATGTCTAAGGTGTATAAGGAAGTCAACATGCCATGTTTGGAAAGCTTTCCAAGGTGCTTTCTAGAATCTTTATTTGTGGACTCCCTCTTCTCCTACACTCTACATTTTGGCAATTTCCAAAATGGTGCTTTTACACTAGTTATCAAGGTACTCACTCTGCATCTTGCTATGATGAGCCCACTTAGCATCTTTCTAGCCATATAGTTCTATCTTGGTGAATGCCACACCCTTTAGACTATTATTTTCCATAATGGAAATTTTCCTCTTAGACTTGATCCCCTTTCTTGGAGTCGAACCACTCTGAGTTCTCATTATTATAGACATTCTTTAAAAATAATTTCCTTTAGACTATTCATCTCCTAATTTTTAGAGAGGTTTTTCATATAATATTTATCATCTCTAGATTAGGACTGAAGGTCATAATTTGCAAGTTAGAGTATCACTTTGTTTTTTTTTCAAAGAGTGTGTTTTATTTTTATTTATTCAAACTGGTTCTCTATATCGTTTATTCAATTATTCTTTTCATTCTCCAATTTAAACATGCGTTATTCTCCATCACTTTAATGAATATGAGTGAATCACCCTCCATTTTGATTCTCCTAATGTTTTCCTTCAAATCCATCCTTGTCCCTAATACTAGGGTCTCGATCTCAGCTGCGTTATTTGTATTGATTCTAATAGAGACTGCTTCAAAAGTTATTACTCAACCCCTTATGATCTCTAATAACAACCCTTGCTCCAGACTTGCCAGTATTATTTATTGACAATCCATCAAAATTAACTTTGAACCAACCCTATTCTAGAGGGAGCCATTTCACATTTTTTTCTTATTATTTAGTTTCTTTGTTTGATGCTTAACTTCATGGTGTCATACATTCCCCTGATTGTGCTCCATGTTTTTAGTATCCTAGTTTTCTCTAGGTCAACTTCCTTGTTCTTTAGTTGTTTATTGGTGGCAATAATATGATTAATAATGGCTTCAATTTCCACCCAAACTCTTTCTTGGGACTTGGGTCTGGCCTTGGTTTCAAATTTTCTCACATTCCATTCAATCTAGACTTTCTAGGTTAATATGCTTGGTCCCATGTCCTAGATATCCTTTAGGATGTTCAATCTCTTGTTAGTTTGCCACATTTTCAAGTGCTTGGGAAGATTATCATTCAAGGTCCAGCTTAAGTTGTACTTATTTAAGAAAACTTTCCAAAGTTCTGAGGTATATTTGAATTGTATCAGGAGGTGTTCTACACTCTCTTCATTGTTATAGCACAAGACACACCTTGATAGGGCTTGAAAACCTTTCATTTTTATATTTTCTCTTGTTAGTATCTTACTGTGCGTAACTAGCCATAGGAAAGCTTTCTCCTTTGACCAAGATTTCAATCTCCATATACTGTTCCAAACACATTTATTAGGATCACTAGGGTAGTCTATCATCTAGGCTGCATAACCTTCCTTCACTGAGTAAACCCCAGTGCCTTTTCTATTCCAGTTTATTGAATCTCTCCCCGGGATCCAAGGGATCCGAAAGCCTTGGAGGATACCATTTAGTTTCTTTTCAGTTCATTCTGAGTACCATCAGTGTTTTGAAAAGTCTTCTAGATTAAGATCTTGCAGCCCGATTCCATATTTTCAACCTATTAATATTTCATTTATGCCCCCATTGTCTAGTTCTTTCTTCTCTAATGCACTTGAAGGTTAGTTCTATTTTAAAGGGGTTATAGGCTATCCAATTATCTTCCCAAAAGTCGGTGGTTTATCCATTTTTGACATGTCGAAAAAGACCTTTCATTAGGAATTTTCTTTCCTCCCTTATGTTATTCCAGATGGCAGATCTAGTGGGGAGTTCCTTTGCCATATATATTCTTTCTAGGTCCCTTTCATCCAAATATTTTCCTCTTAGCAGATTGCACCATCCTTCGGAAGGAAATTTTAATGCATGTGCATATATTTATAAAAACAAACATGATCTCATAAGGACTTGGCATTCCATGGCCTTGTCTAATATTCTTAAGAGAATAATTAAAACATGTTTACTCAATAACTTACTCATATTACTATTTTCAGAACATATGGATATGGTGCCATCAATTATGCAAGCATTGTCTTTTCAGTGTCGCTTAAGATTTATAGACTTATTGCACACTTTCTATTCAGAGATATAAGTATGTACTTTCCTTTAAATTATGTGTTCTAGATACAACACAAAGACCCCTACTCAAAAGTCAACACAAATTTCATTTATCTAATGCATTCAATAATAAGTCTGAAATCATTTAAAATAAATTATTAAATGAATTTACTCATTGAATCAAATTCAAATATTTTTTTGTACTAAATTAAATAGAGGCCCTGGTTAGAATGTGTGCACCAAATAACTAAGAGCTTATTTATTTGTATAGTAAAATATTCTATCCATATCAAAATGAGATGAGTGGTACACTATGCTTCTACTACCACCCTCAAAGCATGCGTACAAGCTTATAAAGGGAGATTATGGAATTTTGTGTTTTTCCTCATTTGTAATAGTCCTATTCAATTGGAAATTTTCACTATCACCTTAAGTCACTTTCCAATCCTTCATATTCCTCTAAATTATATCCCAATAAATACGTGTAGAAATCGATATTATATTGACTTGTGTCAAAACAACAATACAAAACTTATAGGAAACATAAAGGATCATTGTAACTAGCATCCCAAAACATAAACCACATAAAAGAATAAAAAATTAGAAGAGACCTGAACAAAATGAAAAATAACATCATAAAATGAAATTACAATAAATATTTCAAAAATAAAATCACAAAATATAATTTTATAATAAAAAATATCTCAACAAAATAATAATAATAAAAGTTTAATATAACTACATTTTTTATATATATAATAAATACAAAAAATAATAAAAATAATAATATAAATATAAACCCTTTCCTATTTCTATAACTAAAAATAAAATTGATATCACCATAGATTAACCCCTCTAATCACTGGCACTTAATAATATTGAACTTATGTAAGAAATTGTACACCCAAAACACTAACATGAGTCTTACTCCACTCACTTAACATTTAGTACAAACTTTTTAGCTATATAGCTTAATTTTATATGTTAAACATGTATTGATGTCTTAAAGTAAGTCCATTCTTCCTTTTAATTCTACACCTAAAAGTGAAGAAATATAAATAGAGAACATGACCATTGTTTTTAAAAGAATGAAACATATAAAAACTTAACAAATAAAATTATCATAGAAAAGTCTTCTTTTAGATTTTAAATCTAAAAGAAAATGAGTGACTCAACCATACACCTAAAATCTAATCTACTTAACCATTTCATTTCTCTCCTCAAATAAAACAAATATAAAAAAAGATGGGAGGGGAGGAGGGGGTGTTTGGTTCAACCAAATACACCTAAAATCTATTATATTTGATAGTTCCTTTTTCTATCCTAAAAATGAAAATATTAGGATATAATGAAAATATTGTTTTATATTAAAGCTCTCACCAACATGCTCTCTTGTCTCAACTTATTTTCTTAAAATATTCCCAAAGTAATTTCATAAACGTTCTTTTCCCCTTTGAACGGACGAAGCTAACATGTTTTGTCCTCATTACTTTTGAATTTATTCACACCTAGAATGAAATCCTTTTAGAACATAAGTGTGCCCAATATCCCGTTATGATTAATGTGTTAAATAGGACCCTTGATTGTCATAGAATTTACTATCATTTTTTTTTTTTTTCACAAACTATGGATGTTTGTTATTGGAGCTATTATTTTGATAGGTTTACTCAAATATCTTTGATAGAAATGTGTATTTTTATTAATTCATTTTATTATTAATATAATTTTTGTTATTGATATATAAATTAAATGTGTCATAGTATTTTTTAGTATAATAAGTATAATAATTTCAATATCAAATAAAAATAATCAATAATATATTGTTGAGTAATCATAAAACATATATTTTAAATAAATGTCGTATCAATATTTGTCTTTAAAAATAATATATAAGATAATATAAATTCATGATAGTCTTTAATAAAAAATATACACATGCTTTAATTTATATGCATCCCAGTATATTAAGTCATTTTATCATCAAATGGTAGAAAAAATATATAAGTATATGAAACATAAAAAACATCGTACTACTTCAAGAGGCCCTTCTAGATCTACAAAATATGTTCTTCACAATAGGGCACTATATAGTCCCCCCTTTAGAAAACATTGTTCTCGAAATTTCATGTGAAGTCATTATATAAAGATTGCATTGTAGAAGTTTCTTCTCAAGTAACAAAACTTGAGCTACATTGATACCATTAGACCTTCACTTGATCAACTATGCACCAGTGAAGTAGAAGCAAATTCAAATCAAGGATATTCATGGGCTCAAACCTGAATGTATCCTCGTCCATAAGTATCTCTAATGGGTCAAATACATATTTTATCAACACTGATACATGTATGTAAAAAGTCACTTGAATTCTATACATGTTGGGTGGCAAGGAAAACTTGTAAGTGACTAGGCCTAGCCATTCCAAAATATCTAACAATCATTTAAATCGTGGTGACATCTTGGGCCCATGTCCAATCCATCATGTGCTCTTGCGGGTTCTAACTTGCAAGAACAATCTATCTCCTACCACAAATTTCCTATCCATCTAGTGAGAGTTTGCATTACTCTTATGTCAATCTTGTGCCTCCTTAAGGCATTGCTGAATCAAAACAACAATTTTTAAATATCTCTTTGATCAAATCATGATAAATCAAAGCACATAGTCCTTAAGCATATATTAAATCAAATGAGCTCTGCAAGGGCATCCATACAAATTTGTACAAGGTGCCATGGAAATGTAATTGCAATAATTGTTACTATATTTAAATTATACCAAAGATAGATATGTCTGCCATTGAGTTAATTGATCCATGACATAAATTTTAAAATTTACTTTATAACTTGATTGAATGTCTTGGTCTATTCATCCATCTCATGATGATATGTTGTATGGAAATTTATCTTTATACCTAAATCTTCTTGAAACATGGTATAAAATTGGGATGTGAATAGAGAATTCCTATCTAAAATTATCCTAAGAGGAACACCATGTAACCTCAAAATATGGTCCATATAGAATTGAGCAACATCTTATGCTTCATAAATGTCTTATGTTGGGAGTAATTATGCAACATTGACTACTTTATCTTGATAACGACCAAGAAAGAGTTATGCCTACATCGAGTCATAGGCACTCCAACAATAAAATCCATTGATACTACATCCCACTTCCATTTGGGAATGTCATGGGATATGATAATTTTTCTAGGTGACTATATTTGGATTTCACTTGTTGATATTTCAAGAATCATGCAACAAACTCAATTTTCTTGTTTCATATCAAGCCAATCATATAAAGCTCTCAGACGTGCAATCATTTATTTACTTTGGGGTCAGTTGAATAGGGTGCCTTCTACGTCTCTTACACAATTAGATCTCTTATGTCACCTTCACTAGGCATTGGTACATTAATAGTCCATCAACATCTAAGGTGTAGTCCATGTACTTTGGTTAAGTACTAGATGCAATGTTTTGAAGTGAGTTGTTATTACTTTAATAATGAACTAGAATACTATCAAGACAAATAAAAATTCAATAGGTCAAGACTCTGAATAATAATCAGTATTGATTCTTAGTGAATAATTAAAATAATTATGTAAACCATGCACAAATAAGCCTCAACTCAAAATTGGAGTTGACATGCAAAATTTGGAATTCAAAAAATAAATAAAATCTGACCTACTATTTTTAGTAGTTGTTATTTTTATTAAGTTTTGCATGCAAGCACGTGTAACTTTAAAAATATCCAAAAATAAAATAAACTCTAAAATTAACCTATCAGATGAATTTCAACTGATGTTCAAGTTCAGTTACAAAAATAGACAATTTCTAAATTTAGAAAAACTCAAAAATAATATTAAATGGTAATTTCAAACCCTCAGTTCATCACGTATGGTCTCCAAGAAATACTGAAAATGTCCTATAATCAAAAAAGTGGTTATGACAACATTAAAATTTTCAAACCGATCTTTTAAATATAAAATTAGGTTGAAACAAAACTACATATCAAAAGTTATGACCTCTAAAAATTTGACCTCTTTTTCTATATCATTTAATATATCAAATATCTTACCTCTACAACTATAAAATGCATTCCCATAAATTATTCTTCATAAAATAAATGGAATAAAAGAATGACCTCATATTGAGGACATATGCCACTTTACTCTCATTTCTATTAATATCTACAATGTCAGAGTCAAACTCACACAAAATCACCATCCAACACCTTTGTCCAGCATTTAAATTAGGTCAAGTGAATAGATATGTCAAGCTAAAGTGATCGGTCAGAAATTAAAACAAATACAAATCAAGTAATTTCTCCACATATATTGTGGATGCATTATTGAAACTAACACTTTGTTGTGTGTGATAGTTAAGCTTATGGTCTTTGAGTTTTCTTGACTCATAAGTAATGACTACTCCATGCATCAATAACCCACTTAGTCCTTCAAGGGATGCATTTATTCATACCAAAAAAAACACCTATCCATATTTACAACACCTAGAGTGGATGTGATAATTAATAGCTCTTTGAGATTATAGAATGTAGTCTCACATTATTTTTTCCATAAAAGTCTTTTGTTTTCTTTGTAGGAAAGTGCTTGGGGCTCCAAATTATGCAATTCGCAAGCCTCTAATAATACCAAAATAATCCCATGAAACTACGTGCCACATATGATAATAGCCATTATGCAAATATTTATCGGTGTTGCCATTGCCTTCATCATACTCATGCTTATCTAATTTTCCTATGCAACCATGATCCGTATCCTCTATATATTAAAAAAAGTTCAATATTGCTCATGCTCCATTGGAATATCTTTTTGGATAAGTGATTCAACATGCTAATGATTTATGTGTTATAATTTTTATATTTTAAATTCAAAAATATATTTAGATACATATTCTCTACTGCGACATATTCGTATATTTTTTAAACTATGTTTTAATTATAATTTTAATTATATTGTGAGATATAAGTTTTATATAAATATTTAAGTGTAGAATTTCAACTATATCATTATTATATGCACTAAATTATGTTCGTCTCACTAATTATATTAATTATGTTAATTTTCGTTAATTTAGTCCAATTCCCATATTTCCTAGCTAAATTAATTAATAGTCTAATAACCCCCATCCCATTCCTATATCTTATAAACCTTACTTAATCCCAAAAACCAATTAATCCCTTCATTAAACTCCTAATAGAACCTATTACCCACTAACCTACTCCCTAAGCCAACTAGTTAATTTAAAATTCCAAAACAATCTACCTACCTAACCGCCACCCTATTTTAGCCTCTCATAAAACCCTAAACCTTATGGAGAGATTTCTATCATTGGATAATTCGATAAATCTTCTCCATTTTAGCCCCCTTCTCTAGAAATCTCTAATTTTAGAGATTTTCATGAAATTAAAAATTTCATGGAAAATCCCCAGCGCTTGATTTTAACGACTCAAAGTTGAATTTGAGCCATTGATCTTTCCCTCCATGTATATAAAACTAAGCTCTCCCTCCACCCTCAAATTAACTTAGAAATCCATCAAATTGCTGCTATCTTGCATCCTCATAGCCTTCTTGCATTCATCTAAATCCATTGTCAAGTTCAATCATCCATTTGGAAGCCGTTATCAACATCAAGCAAGCAATCCAACACTCTCAAATTTGGCATCAACAATCCATTTTGAAATCCTGGAGTGGAGCCATAAAGAGGTACAATGATGATAAGAATGTTCTTATTACGTTGATTGCCTCTTTTATCCATTCCTACTCATGTGTTTATATTTTAGATTTGTATTACTCAAATTCATAATATATGTTGAATTTGAAATTTAGTACACATTATTGGCGACCACGGTGGGACCGGCATCTTCTTGAACTAACATATTCCTCCTTAAGTGTGTTGTGCCTAAGATTTTAAGGTCAGGTTGAAGAAGTTGTTGGTGGCTCCAAGTTTCACATTCTTTTCTATGTCCACAATATTTCTGGGTATGGTTGCATTTATTTTAATACTATATTTTAAATTTTGATAATAGCCATAGAATGAATTAGGAGAATTAGGCATGTTTCATATCATTTACTTAGATGTCTTTATTTTTTTTATAAAAATTCAAGTATAATTTTTGAAGTAACAATGTTTATAGCTCAATCTATCAATTTTTAATAGAATAATGCAACACCAAAGTCATGTCTTTATTAACGAATTTTGGGTTTTTTTGCTGATATAACAAATGTTTGCCCTCTAGATATGCATACAGTTTTTTATCATCAAAATCTTTAGTCTATTTCCTTGCTAAATGATCTGACTGATCCTTCACTCTACTTCCAGTCAGACTTCACCCATTAGCTTTCCCATCCATCATAAAGCCTTTCTTCAAATATGATTCTACCATTGTAGTAACAAAGAAATAATAGAAAGAAGTGGCACTGAAACATTTCTTAAAAAATCTAAAATCTTGACCAATTGAATTCTATCCTAATAACACACTTTTTTAAGGCACCCTATCAAAAAGCCTTTTTATATGATGAGGATGCATGTAGAATTGCAAGTCCAAAAGGGAGGAAGCTTGGCAAATGATGTAGGAGGAATCTGGATAGCATCTTACAATCTTTAATCTGTCATATTCACCTACGGTTGAGTGCATGAACATTGGAGGGAAGTAAAAATATTTGTTCAATATTGCTCAAATTTGTTACTGCTACTTTAAACTATATTTTTTCCTCACCATTTTTCCTTTTCTTATCATTCTGGCCACATACCCTATTCTAGACTGAGATTCATATCTATACTATGAACTGACATACGACTTTTATTGCATTATTGTTAGGTTCTAAAACATGGTATTGTTTTCCTTAAAGATGTTTTTTTCAGGACTGCAAAATCTACGTGTGTCAAAAGTCATCTAAAGTCTCTCAAAATAGATATACGAATTTCTTGAATGCTGCTAAAACTACCACCACCAGTCGTTCGATCCTTATATCTTCATAGCTTTGTTTCAACGGTATACATAGTTCGACAAGATATTTTTATTTATCTTTCAGGGCATACGTGGTAGCTTGTAAGCATTTAATAGATATTTATAACACAAGAAATAATAATAATAATAATAATAATAATAATAATAATAATAATAATAATAATAATAATAATAATAATAATAAACCATTTTGTTAAAGGACATTTTGGGTAAGAACATCCACTTCGAGATACATTTAATAACATTGAGTTGTGGTGCATTTTAAAAGCGCAAATTGAAGTTTTTAGATGTTGCTCTGACTAATTTCTTTTTTTCGTTCGATCCTTATATCTTCATAGCTTTGTTTCAACGGTATACATAGTTCGACAAGATATTTTTATTTAATAGATCTCAGGTCATATGTGGTAGCTTGTAAGCATATAATAGATCTTTATAACACAAGAAAACATAATAATAATAATAATAATAATAATAATAATAATAATAATAATTATTATTATTATTATTATTATTATTACAATTACAACCATCTTGTTCAAGGACATTTTGGGTAAGAACATTCACCTTGAGATACATTTAATAACATTGAGTTGTGGTGCATTTTAAAAGCGCAAATTGAAGTTTTTAGATGTTGTTCTGACTAATTTCCTTTTTTCAGTCAAAGAGAAATGTGTGTCATTTCTTTTCCAAGTTTTGTTGTTTTGTTAGAGCTAGCATTAAAATGTGTTCTCAACTTTTTAAATTAATAATCATGTTATGAATGTTTATTGCAAATAAATAATTCAGGACTTTTATTTAGAATGTCAATGAATCATTCATCAATCGTTATTGTATTTTATTAAGCAATTTAAATTTAGTTTCTTATTATGGTAAGTTAATAATCATAAGTTACACCTTTTAGTCATAAGTATCGGGATCAAAATTACTAATCATTTGTGTTGCAGGTTGATCAATTTTGGAATCAGGACTAACATCATTTTTTAATCATTTGTCCAATTTGCTAAATTAACTTATATCTACAGAATATTCAACACTACTTATGATCGGTTTTGTAGGTTAATGGATCTTAGATAAAATATTCCTCTATCTAATCTGGTTATATATTGAGGAAAAATTATGAACATTCACTTATCAAATCAAACTACTAACCTTTTCTTGGTGCAAAACCCCTCAAGATCAAGGCACCCCACTTTGTTTTCTAACACTTGTGCTTGCAAGAAGGGGTGCCCATAATATATTATTTCAGTGTTTATTATATATACGTCCTTGTTGAAAATTTACTTCAGTGTATATACTTACATGTTGTGTTTTTTGCTTATCACTTCATTGTACATACATTTTATTTAGCAAAGTATTCCATTACTGTGATAATAAACTTGTGACCCTCACATGTAGGTAAATAATCGATAAATTAATTGTGTTGTGCTTGCCTGTTTATTGTCCCCCCTGAGTCTAAGATAACACATGATGTAGAATTTATCACCACATATGGACTTTGCAAATAGGGGTTGGTGACATGGATTTCATCACTATGTACTAACCAAACTCCATGTTTTGACAGAGTCTAAAAATTAGGAGAGTTTTCATTATGCACCTAAGCAGACTTCCCCATAAAGGGTTTCGTGGAGTGAGGGGTATTTAAGCTCCAATATGCATGGCAGTCAAATAACATATTATGTGGACTTGGGCCCCACTATACCTTCACATATATAGGGGACACACATAGAAGCCCTTGTGTATACCTAGATTAGGAGCCTTCAACCATAACAGGTGTACCACTGCAGGAGTCAATATCAACTCTGAAGTAGCCATCGAGTGCAAGCAGGGTTGAGAGGGTTTGATCAATACTGTAATGGGTCATTGGCCTACAACCTCATCCTTAAAGTCATTGGATGGTGAAGGCATCAGATTACACACCCTTAATAATTGACCAATTTAGGATTCGTACTTACGTGTGTTGTGTAAGACCTGTATTGTTTGCAAGCCAAGTTGGCCATACCTTTATTTTGTGTGTGATACTTTAGACACCTCTAGGTTAATACTCATCATCTCATCATCATATCACATTATATTATCCAACCATCCCATGTACCCACCTAGTGTTGATCATCTATCTCCCATTTACTATTCCTTATTCCACATCTAGCATCCATCTAATACTAATTTTGTAATCCCCCTTATCTAATCCTATATCACACTCACCTAATACCCATTTCATATCATCCACCCATCCTATATCCATCCCATACCACCCTTGAACACTATATTTCATCTTAAAATCTTGTGGGTGCAATACCTTAGATATCGCTAGGCAAATATCCATATTCATCCCATCACCTTGTATTCATCTTATATCTTCCATACCCCAATCTTCCTTCTAATCCAGTATCCATAATTACTATCCACCCCACTGTCCTACAACACATTCTCATATTAATCACCCCTTTCACACTCTCTATTTCCGATCCTAAGATAATTTTTTAGTATCTAGCTTGTATATACCCCCCTCGTCTCATATTCATCCTACGTCTTCTATATCTTTCTTACTCAACATCCATTTATATATATCTCATCTTGAAGGAGATTTAATCCTTCTTATCCAATCCTAAATTCACATATTCCATCCACCTAATACCTATCCTATATCTTCTATTCATCCCATCCCACATATTATATCTTCATCCCCTATTCTCCACACCCTAGTCTTGCATCTTCCACCTAATCTATTATCCATCTTATATCATTTACTTATTTTGTATTGACCTTTCATCTCACATTATTCTAAGTACTCATCTCATATCCCCCACACCCTAGCCTTTTATCTTCCATTTAATAAAACTTATCTACCCTACTCCATCTTATATCATTCACTCATCTTGTGTTAGCCACCCATCCTATATCATACCTTCTACCCATTCAGAACCCATCTTGTATCATCTGGTACTTACAACATCCCATATTTATCCATCCACCTAATATCCATTATATAACCTCTATTCACCTCATATCTCCCAATCCATCCATATCCTAAGTGATTTCTATAACCCATTTTTATTTTCCATCCTATATCTTTCATATTCACCATGTATTCTCCATCCACCCAACAACCATCCTATAGCATCTATTCATCTCATCCTATATATTTTGTTTCCCATACCTCATCCATCTTATATACTCTCATCACTCTTAAATACTACATTTAGGATTGGAATCAAGATCGAGTGGTCACCCATCCTCTTAAGTCCTCATTGCCACATCCTATATCTTTAGACTAGGTATTATCAATATACAGAGTCTTATCAAGATTATAATCTAGCAACCATCACTCATCCCTATCAAGTGCCTTCTTCACCTAACACACATCCAATCATCCTATTGCTAGTGGATGAGGTATTTGATCCCATCACTCTCTTTAATTATTTCCATATTGGTCTCTTACAAGACTTTGTTTCTTGGTAATTCTTGGTCATCTCATCCATTTCTAAAATGATCATCACATCATTCTCTCTAACCACTAATAAATTTGGTTTATAGACTAAGTTAGTATTCAAAACCTCCATATCACCTATCACACTTCATCACATCTCTTTTTCCCTCATCCAAAATGGTGACTCACACCCATGCTCAACTTATATTGGATAAGCCTCCAACTAATACCATGATCCATTGGGGCATATAGTTGATCCAACTCAAGAATATGATGACACCCATAAGATATGCATATACCTAGGGAAGAGGATGGAAGGTTTAACCCCATCGATAATGATAAGGCTAGGAGCTTAATTGACCACTATATATATGAGAACTATGGTCATGTCCTAGCCCATGCCATTAAAATAGGGGGTATACTACCTTCTACTTTCGAGCGAAGTCTCTTACATAATTTAGTCTACCCCCATCTCATCCAAATACACCTCATCAAAATATACATGTAAATCAAATACCCCAAGAAAAGGAAGGTGTGGACCACAGGTTTGTATAAGAAGAATGCCCACCACGCCTTCGTAATAACCATGTTGAGGCTAATTAAAAACAAGCTATCTTAGAAGATCACTTAGACTAATTAACACAATAAATCAACCTTCTACTCTGCAATCAATATCCACCATCCCCTCGAAAAAACAACCCTAATAATGCTAATAATAACAACACCACCCATAATAACAATAATACCAATAACACCAACAACACTCATAGCACTCATAATACCCATAACACCTATATTCCCCAAAATAGCCAAAATCAAATCACCAACCCCCTTGGGGATTCCACGTTTGCACAAGAGTGGAGAGTGATGAAGGAGACCCTCCAAAAAATAGACCCATGTTCACAAGCTCTCAAATAAAAGTATGAAGCATTTTGTTTGTCACCCTTGGACATGAGTATTTAACAAATACCCTTTCCTTCACACTTTGAAGTACATAAGTTTGAAAATTATCATGGGAAAGGACACCTAAAAATCATGTCCAAGAATTTTATGTGGCTTGACATGAGGTGGCTTATGAAGATGCTTATTTGTTGAGACTTTTTCCCAAAAGTCTTATTGTACCCACCCTATAATGGTTTATACATTTACCCAAAGGGTCAATATCTAGCTTTGGAGAGTTGATAGAATAATTCGTTAGACACTTCTCATTTAATATTGAACATGACATCTTCATAATTGACTTTTACAACATCAAGCAAAGAAGCGGTGAAAGTTTAGCATACTTCTTATAAAGATGGCAAAGTTTGGCAAGCCACTTGAGATGTACAATACATGAGAAAGAATTAGCCAAAATCTTTGTGGATAATCTCAATGTTGAACTCAAGTATCAACTATAATTATAGTGTGCCAAGACCTTTGATGATATAATAGAGAAAGGAATGCAAATCAAGAAGGAACTTATTGAAAAAGGGACAATCAAATTGTATTCCCAAAGTGAGCACACTCAAAATCAAGACAACTCTTTTTCAGGGAAATATAATGTCTTCAACAAAAACATGAATGCCATGGGAGATAGGGTGACTGATTCTAAACAACATATACAAACATCTCAAAAGAAGAACCCCACAAAATAACCAAATGTCTCCTTCATCCAAGATCCACGAGGAAAGCCAAAGCCTCAGATAGGTAGGAGATTAATCACAAGCTTAGGAGTACCAATTGAAACAATCCTCGATCAATCAATTTCTGCCAATATGATCACCCTACCTAAAATTAGACCTGTGGATTATTGACAGCCAAATTCAGATTGGTACCATGAAGATGAATTTTATAAATACCATAGAGTCAAAGGACATGATATGGAAATATGTATGCAACTTAAACACTACATTCAAGATTTGATCGAAAGGGGTGACATTGAAATAGAAGGTGAAAATCCCTCAAATCAATCAAAAAATGGGCATCTTGGCATTTATAAAGACCCACTCCCCAAGCATGACCAAAAAAATAGGAGGCCACCAAGGGACCAGGTTCAGACCTCTTCCTCTAACCGCATCCTATACCACACTATGCTATACCATTATATCAATACTATTAAAATCTACAACCTCCAAGCACCCAATCCATCTTCATCCACCATTTTAAAAATTAATTGCGCCACTGCTGATTGCATAGTCACCACTAAACACAATAAAATTGTAGTTCCTATGGCACCACCTAAAGACCTGTCCACTTCATCTACTACTAAAAAAGAGAGTTTTCCTAAAAAGTTTTCAAATTCTTATGATAAGTATTATGACATCA
The DNA here is from genome assembly GCA_037957365.1 of Torreya grandis. Lineage (NCBI taxonomy): Eukaryota > Viridiplantae > Streptophyta > Pinopsida > Cupressales > Taxaceae > Torreya > Torreya grandis. Next base: position 2,558,951 of record JARHVA010001577.1, read on the forward strand.
TTTAGCAACTTGATAAAACCCCAACTCAATTATCACTAAAGGAACTTCTTAAAACATCCACTCTACATCGAGATATACTAAACCAAGTCTTGAATAATCTTAAAGTCCCTAGTGACTTGGATACAAATTAGTTCAAAGCATTAGTAGGACATTCATCCCATTCACAGTAGATTAATTTTTGTGCCCAGGATATACCTCCAATTGGCCCACACCATAATTATCCCCTATTCATTGAAGTGTCCATATCCCAACAACGTGTCTCCCAAGTTCTCATAGATGGAGGATCAACATCAAATTTATGTAATATTAACTTCTTGAAGAATCTGGGATATTCAGAAGCATATTTGGGGCCTACCTTGATAATGATAAAAGCCTATGATGATAATGAAAGGCCATTTGATGGGACTATTTACCTCATCATCACTATGGGGCCCATACTGCACCAAACATTAGTCCATGTTGTTGATATAGATTTGCCTTATAATATATTTCTTGGACGTCCATGAATCCATGAAATACAGGTTGTTCCATCAACCCTACATCAGTGTCTCAAATTCCCTTACTCTGGAATGGAGGTCACCATCCTTGAAGTGATAGACCATCTTCACAACTGTCAGATGGACCAATCGTCATCAACCTATCCTTATCCAGGAACAGATAATTCCATGTTAAGTCCAATAGTTGCCAAGTATATCTCCCCTGATAAGCTTGTATCTACATCAGATCCACTACCTAAAGTCACTCGATTAAAAATCACATCCATGGGTTATGGGGAGTATGAATATAAAACCCTTTACGTAGGTGATTTAACACTCTCCCCACATAGCTATGGGTCCCCAACCATGTGAAAGGTCAATCTAATCAAATATCAATTTGGACCAATGACCTTCTCAAGTGCTAGATTCCTATCTGAAGAATGCATTGAAGATATGGATGATTCATGGCATATTTCAAATGAAGAGGCCTTTATCTCTCCAGGAAAACAATATCCCCATGTCCAGAAGATGATGGCAAATATGCATTATAAAGGGAAAGGACTAGGTAAACAAGAGCAAGGAAGACTAGAACCCATCATGATTAAAGAATACCCACGGTATCTTGGTTTAGGGTATAGACTATATTATGATGACCTAAACAATATCATTGTGGATACTCTTTCAATCCCTAGGCCATCTCTCCCTAACAAAGACATTGAAATAGGTTCCATTTGTAGTCACTTTGAAGAGCTTGTTGCCACCAACCTCTTCCCTGATACTACCATTTACACCATCAAAATTTCCCTTTGTTATCCATCACTCATAGACTAGGATTCGAAATAGGAGCCTTATTTTATATATTTCAAAATGATGAAGCAATTATGGAATATATGGGAGCTCAAGATTTTATTCCATTTGGTGACCACAAAAGGGGTTTTTCCATAAATATTTTCCAATCTACATATTTCGAGGAACAACAAGAACCCCATAATCAAAGTGATGAAGAGCACTCTGAAGAGGAAGAACCTCCTAAATAACTAGATGAACTTCCACATGTATCATTGGAATTAGAATAATATTTTGACATTGACACAAAGCTTCTTGATTGTTTTGCTTCAGATGTTCTAAAAATATCATTTCCCCCTTACTTACAAGAATAATCACCCTCTCTTATTGAGGACTTGGTAGACGTTAATATTGGGATAGATCAACATCCCATAATAGTTAAACTAGGGGAATCTCTCACACACGAGGAATGTGAAGCTATCATAGAGTTGATTAAAGAATTTATTGACATATTTTCTTGGAGTTATACGGACATGCTTGGATTAGACCCCTCATTAGTGGTACATAATTTGGTTGTGCATCCAAATGTAAAACCAATCAAACATAAATAATGAAAGATACACCCAAAAGTAACAGTATTAGTCAACGAGGAGCTACAAAAAATATTTGAAGTTATTTTTATCTGCCTTATAGATTATTCTGATTAGATATCTAATATTGTCCCTGCAACCAAACTACAAGGTAGAATTTGAACTTGAATAGATTTTTGAGATATAAATAAGGCATGTCCCAAAGATGACTTCCCCCTTCCAAACATCGACATGATTATGGACTCAACCGTTGGATATGAAATGCTATCTCTCATGGCTGGTTTCTTAGGCTATAATCAAATTAAAATCACATCTAAGGATCAACATAAAACAACTTTTATCACTCCATGGGAGACATTTTGCTATTAGGTCATACCCTTCAACCTTAAAAATGGTAACACAACTTATCAATGGGCCATGACATTCATTTTTCATGACATATTAAATCATATAGTTGAATATTATATGGATGACATTCTAGGGAAGTCTCACTTGACGTCTGAACACCATGTTGTTTTAAGAAGAATCTTTGAATGATTGTGAGAATACAAAGTTAGGTTAAACCCCAAAAAGTGGGATTTATAGTTTTAATAAGAGGCATATAGATAGACCCAACAAAAGTAAAAGCAATAACATAAATGCCTCTACCTCGTAATCTTAAATAGCTCAAGATTATTCAAGTCAAATTACAAACCATTTGGCATTTTATTTCTCAGTTTGTAGACAAATTTCACTCCTTCACCGATCTCCTGAAGAAGGGGAATACCTTTAACTACAATTTTGAGTGCCAACAAGGTTTTGAAAATATCAAACAATATTTGGCTAACCCACCTATGTTGTTACCACCCATCTCGGGAAAAACTTTGCTCATGTACATTTCAGCAACCCCATGTGCAATAGGTGTTCTCCTGGCATAACACAATGATCAGGGTAAGGAGCAATCCATTTAATATCTCAATAGCACATTAATATGTTGTGAGTTGAACTATACTCCAATTAAAAAGGCATGCTTAGTCATGTTTTTTGATTTAGAGAATCTTTGGCACTACATGTTGAATAATCAAGTCTAGTTCATCACTAAGGTTGATCCTCTAAAATATTTATTGTCTAAATCAGCTCTTACTGGTCAAATGGATAAGTGGATCGTGTTTCTTAGTGAGTTTGAAATTAAATATGTTAATCAAAAGACTATAAAAGGATAAGTCATAGTAGATCAATTAGCTGAAGCACCAATTGAAGCAATTAAGCCCTTATTAACAAACTTCCCAGATGAATCTATAATGAGTACTTCAGAATCAAATAGCTAAAAATTATATTTTGATGGCTCATTCATGATGCATGGATTAGGGGTAGGCATCCTCCTTGTCACCCAAAAAGGTGATATTATTTTGAAAGCTTTTCGCCTTGCCTTCCCATGCACTAACAACATTTTAGAATATGAGGCCTTGATAACTGGTCTTCACTTAACCATTCAATGGAATATACAACACTTGCAAGTATTTGGTGACTCACATCTTATTATATAGAAGGTTAATGATAATTTCTAGACAAAATATGAGAAGTTACTCCCTTATAAATAATTAGTTGATCAATTAAAGTATATTTTTTAGTCCATCACATTTGAGCATGTATCGAGAGGAAGTAACAAAGCAACTGATTTAATAGCCTCCATTGTCTCCCTTATTGACCTCCCTGAAGATATTCTGGAAGGAAACTTTTTAATTGAGCATCTAATTATTATGACTCATCAGTCTATGTCTCCTTTCCAAATTTGCATAATTAATGATCCATGTCTTCCCTAGTACCATGACATCTACAAGTACCTCCATGATAACATCCTCCCTCCTAACCTTAACCACCACTAACACAAAGCCTTTATTCATCACACCTCTCATAACACAATCCTCAACAACATGCTTTATCATAGAGGCTATGACGAGACTCTATTAAGATGCCTAACCTCAAAAGAGGCCTCTCACACAATCAAGGAGGTTCATGATGGTATTTTTGGTGGTCACATCAGTGGAATGGCCCTGGATAAGAAACTACTCTAGATTGGATATTATTGACCAACCATGGAACAAGACTTCTGCAAATATGTGGGGAAGTGTGTCTATTGTCAAAATCATGGGAATCTCATTCATGCACCCGCACAAGAGCTACATCCCATCATAAGTCCATGACCCTTCTCTATTTGGGGACTTGATTTAATTGGTAAGATTAATCTAACATCGTTAGATGGTCACAAGTATATTATCACAGCCATTGAGTACTTTACTAAGTGGGTAGAAGCGATGTCACTAACATATACAACCAGCCCCCAAATCTCCAAATTCATTTTCAATCAGATTATTTACCATTTTGACATACCTTCCAACATCATCTTAGATAATGACAAATCATTCAAATATTAGGAAGTTGAGGCCTTGTGTCAAAAATTCCACACCAAGCAGCATTTTTATTTTCCTTATTACCTCCAGGGTAATAGACAAGTTGAAGCCACAAACAAGACCCTCACCAAGATCCTTGAGAAGATAGTCAATCAGGTAGGTAGAATTGGCACACATAATTGTATCCATCTCTATGGTCTTATCACACAAGCATCCGCTCACCTACTAGGGCCACTCTATATGCCTTATTTTATGAGACATAAGAACTCTTCCCAGTAGAAGTAGAGTTCCCCTCCCTTCGAATATCCTTAAAGGGCATCATCACCGATCATAATTGTAAAAAATAATGCCTATAGGAACTAGAACTTCTTGATGAAATTTTTTAGAAGACTTTTGATCACTTACGAGCTTATCAAATTAGATTGAAAGACCAATATTGAAAAAAGATCCAATCCAGAGAATTCAAGTTCGATGACCTAGTCTTGAAGGAGAACCATAAAAATACCAATGCAAACAAAGATAAGAAGGAAAAAATTTAAAGTTAATTGGCTAGGGCCCGATATCATCATTGAAAAATTTGTATTTGGAGCATATAAATTAGCTATGCTAGATGGAGAAGAGCTTGATGATCCCATGAATATCATGCATCTAAAGCATTTCTACACCTAACAAGATTCATCATCCTCCATCTATGAGTCCCCACTCCTGGGGCATCTCGTATCCACTCCATCCACCCACCACATCTCCTCAACAATCCAATAAAAAATAAAAAAATTATCCAATGGTGAAAACCAATTCGCTGGTGCCTTGGGCAAGTACCATGATGAAAACCAATTCCTGACATCATGGTAAAATAACCTTGATCTTGGTCTTAATAGTGGGTATTCATCATAAATTTTTATGTAACACCAAGAGACAAGATTTTTCAATCAAGGAACTAGGCATTGCTTGTCGATTAATGTGAATATTTTTTGGGGTGGTCCTTTGGAGTCACTTATCCATATTTGGCATATATATCCCCAAGTCCTATCACATCCTTATCACTACTCCCTATCCTATCACCCCATTAAAAATATTCTCTAACAAGTGTGTCTCCTTTCAGCGCCAAAATAAAATCCCATCCTTATTTGTACCTTTCTTTCCTAAAAATCATGGTCCCCACCTTCCCACTAATGTTGTAATTATGGAAGGGTGAGACAATAGGTTTTCTATTTCAAAGTGTTGTACACATTAGGATACTGAATCTCGAGGGATCATCTTGAACCCCATAAATTGATACTTTTTTAGACTCAGTTGGAAGATTGCTATGACATATAATACCGTTGGGCACTATTTACCTCATGTACATAACCCCTAATTGTCACTGCACCCATTGTTTATCATCACTTCATTATCCCTTTGTCTATCATTGGTCTTATCCCTATCTTTAATCTATATTGTCTTATGATTGTCTTGTGTGAATGTGTATATATTTTGAGTATGTGTTTGGTTGTTTAGTTAATCATGTACATATAACTTTGTCTTTTTCATTTTTTTGTTATCATCTTGTATATGTTTTTTATTGTTAACTTTTATGGGAACAAGGATGGTCTAGGTGACTCCCAAACCTGTTTGGGCAAATTCACTAAAAATGGAGTTCCCCCACACACCTATTTTGATGTACCTTTGACTTTTATTATGTCATTGGCACACATATAAATGGTGAAATATTAAAAAAAAAGATTACAAACATTATCAATGGCTTCCAAATTACCACCCATCCCACTAATCCTATCAGTTATCCCATCTCACCTATCACCATCCTGATAAACCTAATTATCCCCCAACCCATCACCCCTTTACCTCCAAAACCCCCTTATCACATTTAAACCCCATCAACCTACTCAATCACCTCCATTTCATCAAATTATCCTCTTTCAATCGTCTGGGGCATAGTCCTTACCCATCATTCAACATCATCCAAAGTCAGAATTACATCACCCTGAGGTCTTTTCAGACTATGTGAGCAGAACTTGGTTTCACTTTTGTGCCCAGGGATAACTCAACCACCATTTATCCCTCATCACCATCCCATCTTTGGACTAGTCACTTGATGATCACACATCATTTTTAATCCCCAACTCTTACGTAAAGTAGATCTCTATCATCAGTCAATAAATTGTATCTATTTTGTCCATTTTTAAGCCTTCCTTAGCATGTGTCCTTGATATGGGACTTATCACTGGCTTGAACCCATCTCATCTCAGTCAATTTTGTCTTATCAATCAAAAAATTTTCTAAACATTGGTTGTTTGTCTAGAACCCATCACAACTGAGCTACTTTATCCCCTTTCCACTTAGGATATTTTCAACCATAGCTATGTCTTGTGGTGTCCCAACCCCATTTTACCATCCTGATTTTATCCCACCCTATGATTTCTATTTGAGCGATCATTTTGGTCAATTCTCCTTGCATGTTCTCTCAAGGGGGCATCATATCCTACTAACATCTGACACATATCTTACCAATATTTGACACCATCTAACATCATAGTTTTTCCTTGAAAGACTATTACTCTTTTTATTTCACCCCAATCACAATGTCCTTTCAAGGAGAGGCAAACTATATGCACTAAATTATGCTCATCCCACTAATTATATTAATTATGCTAATTCTCATATTTCTTAACTAAATTAATTAATATCCTTATAACCCCCATCCTATTCCTATATCCTATAAATCTTAATCTCAAAAACCAATTAATTCCTTCATTAAACCCCCAATATAACCTATTATCCACTAACTTACACCTTAAGCCAACTAACCAATTTAAAATTTTAAAATAATCTACCTATCCAACCACCAGCCTATTCTATCCTCTCCTAAAACCCTAAACCCTATGGGGAGATTTCTAGAATTGGAAAATTCTATAAATCTTCCCCATTTTATCTCCCTTTTCTAGAAATATCTAATTTTAGAGATTTTCATGGATTTAAAAATTCCATGGAAAATCCCCAGTCCTTGATTTCAATGGCTCAAATTTTAATTTGAGCTATTGATCTTTCCCTCCATGTCTATAAAACTAAGCTCTCCCTCCACCCTCAAACCAACTTAGAAATCCATCAAATTACTACTATCTTACATCCTAATGGCCTTCTTGCATTCATCGAAAGCCATTGTCAAGTTCAATCATCAATTTAGAAGCCATTATCAACATCAAGCAAGCAATCCAACACTCTCAAATTTGACATTAACAATCTATTTTGCAATCCTAGAGTGGAACGATAAGGAGGTAAAATGATGGTAAGAATGTTCTTATTATTTTGATTGCCTCTTTTATCCATTCGTACTTATGTGTATAGATTTTAGATTTGTATTACTCAGATTCGTAATATAGGTTGAATCTGAAATTTTGTGCATAATTACAATATGAACTATTTAAAAACTATCTTATTATAATATGAACTATTTTAAATATATACATCTTATTTATAAAATTAAATTTTTGTAATATATAAATTTATAATCCTTATTGTGAATTATAAATAGATATTAAATTCACATTAAAATAATTAATTAAATGAAAATTGAAAGTTCAAAATAACTTATCAAATTTATACTATTATGACATGATAATGTTGTTACACGATTTTATTATTATTCCACAAGATTATATTATTTTAAATTAATTTAAAAATGAATTAAAAAATTATTATTTTTAACTAATCTAAAAATGAACTAAAATTTATTTTCCTGGTTCTAAAATGCTTAACCACCCACTTAATAAATAAGATTCTTTTTTATTTGCAGTAATAGGTTTTTAATAATTAAAATATTAATTAATTTATTAATATTATTTATATTATTCAATATATTAAATAAGAGTCATGTAGCGTTTAGTCCTTGCTTATATTGTATTGATTGTGGATCTTGAAGTTAAAATAAAGATTTCATATTAGTAAAGTGATTGTCCTATTATTAAGTTGCAATGAATATACAATGATCAAAATATATACACAAAATGTACTTTATCTTTATAATATATATATTAAAGAGCAATTGCATTCTATTTTTCTAATAAAATGATTTTTGTAATAAATTTTAACAATTAGAATGATTTTTTGTTTGTCAAATTTAATTTAACAATAATAAAAAATTAAAAATATTATATTCTTTAAATAGTTATGTAGAAAAATAGAATGCAATTGCTCTTTAATAGTTGATGTCACATTCCTTTTAGAAAAATATACATGTAATAAATATTAAATTTTAGTAACAATGATCCAATCATAAACAAGTAAATAAAATATTTCCTAATATCACTTTAGAGAATATTCTAAAATTTTGCATAGAAAATTTTAGTATTGTTATAATAATATATTGATTCACGTATTTTGATTGGTCAAAGGGAGTAAATTATTGTTTTAATAGAAAGCTATAGTACCTTGGTAGAGACTAAAATTGGTTTGATAATTAACAAGTATATGGATTATTCGATAATACTACCAAAATAAATATTCAAAAATTTGGAACCTAAAATTAGAATTGTTTGAATTATACGTTCAAATCAAGCTATTTGATTAGCTACAACCAAGTACCCTATTTTGGTATGTACAAAAAAAATATACATCCTTATGAAAAGATAAGACAAGGGGATGAAGACATAAATGAGATAACCTTGTCATCAATTGGCCATCACTAATTTATAATCACTAAACATTTGGTATTATTTATGGCCCTCAAATTCTTAAATTGTTTGATAAATAATTTATATTCTTTTAATTATGTGATCGAATAAAAAAATATAATATAAATGGTAATATTTTGAGTATATCATAAAATTTAGAGCCCTTTTAAAAAAAAATTCAATCCAATAAAATAATTCAATTAAATAAATATCATCTATCTATCTATCTCTCTGTGTGTCTATTTGTTTATCTATCTGTATCTCTATCTATTTATTTATTTGTCTATCTAACTATTTGTCTATCTATCTGTATATTTATTTGTATATCTATCTATTTAATCTTTCTATCAGTCTATCTATATATCTATATCTATATCTATAAATATATCAATGTGATTTAATTAAAAAATTATAATTTTATTTAAATAAAATAAAATTAAATTAAATAAAATTAAATATTAATTTAATATCTTGGAAGGGACAAATTATTTACAAAACATTTATTTAATAAAATATTAAAATTAAGAAAATAAAGTTAGATATATATAAAATAATCATATCTTTCATATATTAAATTAATTGATTAATTTATTTAAGAAAAAAGAAAAAAATCAACAAGTCCTCCAAAATAAATATGCAACCAAGAATGGATCAAATGGTAGGCTGCTAGATTATGTGAAACCAATATATAAATATATATAATATTATTTTTTTATTATAATTGTTATGGATAAATTAAAGAGGTATGCACTTCGGAACTTCAAACTGTCATTTAGGAATGAAGCATTTAGCAAGTTTCTTTGTAAAGGTGGTAATTAATTATTGTTTTTTAAATAGATTAAAATTTTGATTCATAAGAGAAAATTAGGAATCAAATGTTTTTTCTAACAAGTTTTTTTTTTAATAGAGGTGGTAAGTAATTATTATTTTTAAATAGATTAAAAATTTGATTAATAAGTAAAATAAGAAAAGTTTTTTTAATTGAAAAAAAAAGTAAATAGATTTTTAATTAGAAAATATCTTTTGTTCCGAATAAAAAGTTGATGTTATATATTTTTCTTGAACATTTGTGATGTAATAAATATAAAATTTATAAAATATAGATCCAATGATTAGTAAATATATAAAATATTTCATAATATCACTTAAAAATATATTCTAAAAATTTAAAAATCAAATTTAAAATTGTTTAATACTTAAAATCAAATCATTTGATTGACTACAACTAAATAATTAATTTCACTAAAAAATATAATATTCTACTAAAACTAATAATTAATTAATAGAACATACACTATACTTCCTCCTCTAACATGTAAATTGAATTTAACGAGACACATCCAACAACAACAACAATTATTATTATTATTATTATTATTATTATACCCTACTACCGATATAAATAATCCTACTCAGGCCTAATATTAATTAGTAGAACACCACACTACACTTCCTCGTCTAACATGCAAACTGAACTTATCGACTCACATCCAATCCAAAATTGTAAAAATAATAATTATTTAACATGCAAGAAATAAGTAGGCTATGCTTTATATATACAGCTTTTTAATTTTGCTTTTGGCATGCTGTTCTTCGATTTCATGTCCAGAATAACCTTCGTAAACGCCATTGACATGTTTTTGGTCCGCTCTGCTTTATTTCCTTTTTCATTTGGTTTTATATTTCCGCTATGATGAAGAAGAACGGGTGTTTGACTGTAATGGGTGTCATGTGTTTACTAGCTGTGGAGACCATAGAGATGGCATGCAGATAATAGAGAACAATGGAGAAGAGATGGAATCCTTGCTGTTGGATGATGATAATCACAACCCTGATTTTACATTGTGGCCATGTATTGAATGTGAATAATATAAGGGGAAACCGGAATTTTTCTGTGTCTTTAAAGCATTCATTATCTCCATAGATTTAGAAGGAACAGAGGGATTTTAGGTGCTAGAATTGAATATCAATGGAAGCAGAATGTTCTCTTATTATTTGTTTTTGACATAGAGAAATACTAGTGCTGGGAATGGATTTATTTCTACCATATTCGTGTATAGAACGAGAAATTTCCTAATACCAAGGGCACTATGGTCATGGTATTTTTCAATCTGTTAAGAGCATGCATAGTTTTTCTGCTAAAGTTTTTAATAGTTTATCTCCTTATATTAGGAATATGCAAGGTTAAATCTTAATGGTTTGTTTCAATTTACTTACTCTATTTTACACTATTTATATTTTATATTATCATAAATTATTTTAGCTTGTTTTAAAAGCAATAAATTTTTTAGAAGACTAAATAGTGTGTTACAACTGAAAAATATCATTTTGGTGAGGGTAAAGGGAAAAAAATAATAAAACAGCAGAACAGGGCGCTGGATATAAAAAAGAAGAAAAAAAAATAAAGTGTAGGCAGGAACATGTTTAAGTAATATAAATTCTATTATTTATCTGTTTTTATTAAAACAACATGAAAGTGAGAAACTTTTTAGTAAAATAACAAAGCATAATTTTAATGTAACCTAAAAATCGGTATAGAGCCTTGTTTAGGTGGTTTTGATGATGCTTAATAAGAGCATATGAATGATGGTAAAAGATATGATGTTTGGAGTATTAAAATAAAATTATTATTTTTTCTCTTAAAAATAATATCAATTTGTTATAAATGGATTTACTATGTATTTTCACAAACTGAGAAGAATTTGTTGAAGGAGAATAAAAATATAGATGTTGAGGCTCTCTACTTCATACAAATCACAATGAATGACTCTATTTTATCATGAATAGAAGCAACTACAAGATCTAGTTAAACATGGAAGATTTTACAACAATAAGGTAAAATTAATCAAGTTACAATTATTAAGATAAATTACAATTATTTGAAAGATTTTATAAAATACATATCAAGACAACAACAAGGTAAAACTAATCAAGTTACAATTATTTGGAAGATTTTACAAAATACATACCAAGGCAACAACAAGGTAAAACTAGTTAAGTTATAATTATTACAATTATTAAGAAGAAAACTTAAAACTAGTCAAATTACAATTATTAAGACAATTTATAATTATTATAATTATTAAGAAAATAACTTAAAATCTGTAAATTAAGGAATTTGATTCTATAAATAATTTCCTTAATTAGATTAAATCTAATGGGAATATATAAGAGGATTAAATAATAATATAAAAGGTATTAAGAAGTCTTCTTACCAAATTTAAAAAATAAAAGGTATTAAGAAGTCTTCCTACCAAATTTAATCTTATTTTGGTAGCAATAGAATAGTCTAAGGACTTAACAAAAATGAGTGTTGATGAACTTATGTGTTCCTTAAAAAACCATGAACAAAGATTGAATAGAACAACAATTTTTTTTCTTGAATAAACTTTTAAATCTCGAATTAGAATTAGAGTTAGAGAGAGAGGAGCAACAACAGAGGTAAAATAAATTTTGGAACATGAAGAACTAGAAGCAGTCATAAAAGAGTAAGGCGGAGTTGTCTAAAATCACGCGGAAGGTGAAGAAGTAACAAACTTCACATGAAAATTATTCACAAACATGTATGATAAATCCAATGTCCAATGGTAGTACTGGAAAAAAAAAATGATAAATCCAATGTCCAATATATGGGTGAACTAAAAGCAAACTTCATTAAATAAAAAGAAACTAAAAAAGAAGATAATGAAATTTTGATTATTATTTACAATATAGTAGAATAAAGTAATAACGAGGTTTGGTGATTAGATAATGACTCCAACAATCATATGAGTGGAAAAAAGGAAATGGTTTCCAATATTGATGAAACTATAAAATCAAAAGTGGATAGGGACAAAAAAGGGCCTATTCATGGACATAATTTTTCTAAAATTTCAGAAATATGAACTTCTACATATAATTTGAGATGGCTACACTCAAAATTTAAAGATGGTATAAAAACATGAACTATAGCATTTCGAGTCTAGCTTCCAAAAATTTTTTTTTTTTTGAAAAATGGTTAATTATAAATAGGTCAAACATCTAAACTTTTAAGAGGACCTCCTCTTTTTTTAAAGAAAACATAGTAGATAGATGGTCATGAGGCCCACCATTTTTTGAGTATCATTAAATATTTTTTGAAACCCTTTGGTGAATATTTAGATAAGATCTTCAATGTGTTATGATTTTTTTAAATATTTTTTTGATGAATATATTTTTTTCTATTAATTTTAAAATTAAGTAGATCTTGAAAACTGACAAAAAATGGATAGCCAACCGTGCGGCCCACCCTAACTACCTCAAAAAAATGAAAATTGATTTTTTTTTTAATGTATATATAATTAGGCCTAGTTTGTTACCATATGCTTTGTTTTGCAATTGAATCAACGAAAAAAAAATAGATGAATATAAATAGGCATGTATAGATGCAGTATGTAGTGGCCTAAAAAAGGTATAGTTAGAAATAAATATAGTTTGAAGCTTTAAAATTTCCTAAAAATTATAAAAATCATATATTTAGAAGAAGATAACGTTATCATCGTGATGGTAATAATTTTTTAAATTTTGATGTTGAAATCCATAGCGTATTTGGAAATTGAAGTCGAAATTTATTAGTTTTTCTCAAAACTTTTGATCTCAGCTATAGATGAATAGTCACAAGCCTTTAGCTTAAAAATCTAAGCCATTTTCAAGCCTAAAGGCTTTGTTTTCAATTCAAATTCAAATAACATGTACGTGTTATTATAAATTCAAATAACACATACGTGTTGTATAATGTGTACACGTTATATAGTGTATTATACAATGCATACATGTTGCTTTGTTATAAGACCAAAACCACCTCCACTAGCACGTGGGAGTTACATGTGAATCCATCTTTGACCATAAGCTTATATTTACTACTCTAAATGTTGAATATAAGTTTATAAGAAAATAAATGTAACAATATAAATATAAACTTATACTTTAAATATATTTTAGTAAATATAAGAAATTAGGGTCACTCGACATCTGATAGAGTTGGTCTCACAGTTACACACCTTATGATGTGGAAAATAGTTTTTCAAAATCCAATTAAGTCAGTACTTAAACATTTTCAAGGTCTAAGTATTAAACATAGGGATTTTAGGGTATAAATTTTACAATTGACATCCATTTTTGGTAAACATGTAGTGATATTTTAAGTTTTTGTGTAAATCAAATTAATTTCTAGCATTTCTAGGAGTCTTAGGTTTGTAAAAATTAAATTTTTCAAACCACTCACTTTGAAATTGATACAAAATGGTGTTATTAAGGTAGCATAGGTCATATCGATGATCTACACACATCAAACAACCACTTTACAGGTAAATTTCACTTGATCATCATCCCTCCCTCATCTTTGATCACTTTTTACTCATCCCTCATTACCCATAATCACTATCTCATCAATCCTCATTGTTCCTAATCACTCCCTCATTGACCCTCACTATCCCTAGTCATCTCTAATCACTCCCTTATCATCCATAATCAATCCTCTATTGACCCTCATTATCCCTCATCATCCCTAATCACTCCCTCCCCATCCTTCATCATCCTTAATCACTCTTTCCTCATCCCTCATCATACCTAATTGTTTCCTCATCCCTATTCACTCCCTCTTCATCCCTCCACATACTTAATCACTCCTTCATTGACCTTAATTGTCTCTCATCATCTCTAATCACTCAGGATTATCATCCCTAATCACTCCTTCATTGATTATCATCATCCCTAATCACTCACTTCTCATCCCTAATAATACCTATTTAATCTTTCTTCATCCCTCATCATCACTAATCACTCCCTCACCATACCTCACCATCCTTGATCACTCCATCATTGACCTTCACCATCCCTTACCATCCCTAATCGCTCCCTCATCATCTGGTGTAAGTATATACTCTAAAGATATCTTTGATTCCAATAATATATTATTTAATCTATTATAATATAAATTAACTCTTTTTTAGGACTTATGTTGTCAATATCTATTTGTGATAGTCAATTTTTTTACTGAATGAATTGGATGATCTTCCAAATTTTATAGTCAAGTAACATAATTATTAATACAAAATAGAGTCTAAATTTTATTTCATTGAATTATCTTTGTTGTGAAGATGATTATATTAAACATTATTAGGTTCCACCTTTGGTAGTTTGTTTCAAAAGATAAAAATTAAACACATATCTCTTGTATAGTTTTTTAATTCTAAGAAGATTTGAATCAAATGCAAAGTTATTTAGTGTTTCCCATTCATGTATGACTTGAATCTTGGTTAGATTCACATATGCACTCCTTGTGTGTGTAATATGTCCCAAATATTTTATCTCTTGCTTGAAAAATTAACATTTATTCATGTTATCACCAAAATATGTTTATACAAAATGTGAAACACTAGTTCAGCATGGTGTAGATGTACATCCCATGTTTTCTAAAGATTAAGATGTTATCAAGGTGGATTAAAAAAATGGCATAGGTAAAGGGCCTGAGTATGTCATTCAACATCTTGAAATGAATGAATTCGTTATATGAGTTAACTTAAAAGGCATAACCAACTAGTCAATCAATCCTTCCTTTGTTTTTAAGACTATATTCCAAATTTCTAGAGGTTTAACATGAATATGACGATAACCAAACTTAAGATCAATTTTGGAAAAGACTTCTACACTATGGATATGGCAAAAAAATGCCTTAATATTTAAATGAGGATAATAGTTAATCACTTTAATCTTGTTAATATTTTTTTAATTGATTCACAACTTTGGCACAAACATAATTGGGTTTCTATAAGGGAATGATTTGGGCATGATGTGTCCATTATACATGATTTCATGGATCTACCACTTGATCTATTCATTCTCTATAAATGATATGTTGTATAAAGAGGTTTGAGGCATAGGTAGTTAAGGGATCAAATCAATAGTATTGTTTAGTGTATAGTATGCAAGAACTTATTTAGGTGACTAAAAGATATCCTTGTATTCATCTAGTTTATGAATCAATTATTTTGTCTTTGTTATTATTGGATAAATCACAAAATGATATGGTGACATAAGGATGTCATTAAACATTTAATTATTACCATTAAGATTATACTTCTCACTAGAACTGATAATATTCTTGCACTTCCTGACACTAATGACTGAAATCTTATGAACAAACTATGATATATGGTATTTCAAGTCATGAAAATCTATCACAAAATTTCAAGGGTTTACTTCATAGAATACATGTCAATGGTAAATACATGATTGACCACATGTAAAACATCACATGCCCATAATGGTGAGATGTCACAAAGGATTGCATCTTTAAAAAGTTTGATTTTGTACACCAAGTGACACTACTAGGTGATCCATTTCTCAAGGCTTACACGAGACCATACACTAGCGTATGGTTATGGATGGTGTATAAATTTCAAGTTTAATTTTTGGAAATATGATTTAGGATAAATTAAATTATTATGACTTCCATTAGAAATGATGAAGTGTATTATCTCGCCATTGATCTACATTTGTTAATGAAATAATATTTTTAATTCATATAATTTCTTGTTGGGGGAAGTAGAGATATTTTTAGTATCGACCATATCATTGGGTTCATAATCTATTATCTACTTAATTTTTTATAGTGATAGATAACTTGTACCCACTTCTCGAGATGTGCAATTAGAGATCTCATCGTGTGACACTCTTCATTGGATTGAATATTAAAGTTATGAATTAAGTACCACTTTCCAATCTTGGACTACTTGTTCTAATCATTTGAAAATTATTTTCCACTCTCTAGTATGATGACTCAATAAATATACATATAAATAGAAGGCCTTAAATATAATCATTCAGATCATAAAATGTCCTCATATGGAAAGTAATTGATTGGTTTTAGGAAATCACATATCTTGGTGATCCTGATGCATTTACTACCCATTTTTGGTACTATGGTGGTTTTACTTGCTTCTCTTTTTTTGTTAGATTTTCAATTGTGAATTACATCATTTATAATAGGCCCATATTTTTCCATAGGTGTTAAATATTTATGTTTCAAATTTGCCTCCATATCATTTTTATCACAATGTATTATATTTTATGCTAGCACTCAATTATCCATTTGTAGCTCCTAATATTGTTAAACTACAAAAAAATACCACCATCAAGGTATTGGATGGAGTGATTAAGGATGAGGAGGAATTAAGTAGAGATGATGAAGAATGGTGAGGGTCAATGAGGAAGTGATTAGGGAGGATAAGGGAATGATTATGGATGATGAATGATGGTTAAGAGTGATGAGGGAGTGATTAGGGGAGATTAGGGATGAGGTATGAGTCATTAGACATGATGAGGTATGATGAAGCAGTGATTAGGGATGATGAGGTGATGTAGGAGCATCACTACCCAATATAAATAGTGATCTAGTTTATATGATTTGAGTCTTTAGAAGGTGGTCAAGGTCATAAGAAGTTTGTAGGAGTATTTTTTAGTTTTTATTTTTGTGTCAATTTTGAAGTAGAGTTGTATTGGAATTTCTCGCCAAATCTTTCATTTGAATTTTTAAAATTTTATAGAGACTTGAATCTTGTTTCAAGAAGTCCAACATTGAATTTGGTGTGGTTAGACTTTAGAAACAATTTTAGGATGTTAAAACACATATATCTAAACTCATATTTGATAAATATGTTAGTAGTTGAGTTAGTTGAGGACACACTCAACATATTGTTGACCAAATTTGACCTTTAAGTCAAATTGGGGCACCCCTAGATGAAAACTTGAGTTTTAAGTGCTTTAGGGGGTTTAATTCTTGTTCATAAGGTTTAAAATAGGTAATTTTATGTTATTAAATTTTATATTAGGCTTGGTCACTTATTTTATTAGCTAACATGTCCTTTTGAGTCATTTTAAGGGTCAAAATTGAGCATTTAATGAGTTGTAAAGATTTTTTGGGAAGTGTGAAGTTTTAAAAATATGATATCACATTCCATGTGTCTTTATATGCCTTAATAAATTGACATAACTTAAATATGGTAGGTTCATTAGAAGAAAAGGTAGTTTTCTTGAGAAAAAAGGTGAGTTTGGCACTTGTACAGCTCATGGGGAAGTGTGCCATGTGGGATAGGATCATGGTGTGTCTATTCAGATTCTCCAAGATCATTTAAATGTTTTTTTGCTTTATAAGTTCCATTTTTGGCCCAAAATTATTCTATTACTTTTTCACCCTTCTTGGCATATAGAAGTGACCTCAAGTTTTTGCTCAATACGAATAGCTGAGAAGGTTTCAAGTCAAACACTTTTGAGGGGTTGTATTACACTCAGATAAATTCATTTAAATATAAATATTTTGAATAATGGTGGTCTGTGCTCCATGAACCATCCTCATGAAGTTGACTATGTTTTTTTGCTTATAAATATATGCACCTTGTAGGTTTTACTCCATTTTTGGCAAGTCCATACAAACTAGTTGTTGAGGTTGATTTAAGAGGATTTTGAATTCCTTATTAAAAACTCCCAATACTTGGTTTCATGTTCCATGGTGTTTGGATAAGCAAATTTGTCTCATGTTGTAGGAAGAGACCACTATGTGCAGTCCCAATCAATTCTCCACTTGCAGAAGGTTAAATTATCAACAAGGGATTCAATGTGAATAGGAGATGGTGTTTTTATATGTCCCAATGATATTTTTATCACCTTTATTTCATGCTTATTATTATATCATCATGTTTGGATCCAATTTTTAGTTCATGATCATACTCAGTTAGCTCTCATCTGCTCTTTAGCCTTAGTTATGACTTGTAAAGATTATGAAGATACCCATAAAGGTGTGTTTAAGGTTTTGAAGTCTTGGTGTATCCTTTCTCAGAATGAAGAGGTGATAAAGATTCCATATGGTGCAAGAAAATTGAAATTACAGTCATATACAACTTTTTCACTTAGGTAGCCATGAACATGCTCACTTACAGGTGCTTGGAGGAAGAAAAGAATGTGGGAAGAAGTTTTGGGGTAGGGTTGAGGTCTTTGAAGTTGAAAACATCCATTTAATATTTTTATTAAGGACTAAATTTGATCATAAGTATGTGAATCCACTCACTACCTACATGTTGCATTTTCTATCTATATTTGCAAATAGTCACCTACAGGTGACATAAGCAGAGAGCTTAGAAGTCTTTGTGTGGTGTTTAAATAAGGAATGAGATCCATTTTAAAATCCTTATAGGTTAAAGTTAGATTAACACACATGTTTGAAGTAATATATGGCTAAAAAAGGTTGAGAGCCACCTCCAATGACAAATGATTGAGTTTTGAGACCAAATCCCTAAAAAGGGAAAATAGAGCTCCTTGAGGTTTTATTGATATATTGTAATTAGGTTTCCAATTAATTTTGTGTATCTTGATAACCCAACCTTGTATAATCTATCATGGAGGATAATCTTAAAAATTTGGAAGGTCAGAGGATCAATAGAGAATGGTGATTAAGAGGTTCAAAGATGCCCCTGAAATCACTAAATCCAAAGAGTTAAATCTATAGGTTTTGAAGGTATTAGGTGACTTTAACACTTTAAAGTGTTCATGAGGAATAATTCCTTACTTTAAATGGATTTTTTAAGTGAAAAGAACACCATGAGTATATATATAATTAATACAATGTTGATAGGCTATGTTTTTGACCTTCATACATATCTACAAGTGCCCTTCACAAGGAAAATAGGCACTTACAACAAAAAAATAAATAATGACCCTAAAATTGATGTCTGGTGGTGCTTAGGGTAGATAAGGCAGATCAAAAATATGAGTGGATAATATTGACTCTCATGATTAATTGAAAACATTCAAACATTATAATCAATGCTAAACAACACATGTATAGTTTCATCCTCCCCAACACAGTTGACTGTGTTAACTGAGCAGACAAAGAGCAAGAGGTTTGAACTCTTGAGGAGAATATAGCAAAAACGTATTTAAAATAAGTCCAACAATAATCAAGTAACTCAAAATAATCCTAAGGAGTTTCTAAGTGATATTTGGCATGATTTTGATGATATAAACCACCTATAGGATCCCCTACAGTCACCTATTTTAACCTTATTAGGTCATTTATAATTATTTTGTTTTGAATTCATTCTTGGAATTAAAATAAACCATCCCTTAGACACTTTTTATAATTGATTGTTTCCCCTACAGTCACCTATAGGTGACTGTAGGGGAGACAATCAACTAAAAAAAGTGTCTAAGGGATGGTTTAGTTTAATTCCAAGAATGAATTCAAAACAAAAAAATTATAAATGACCTAATAAGGTTAAAATAATTCTAGATCACTATTCCAAAGATAACCTCAAGCTATAAATATCTACAGGTGCCCCATGGAAACAAGAAATACAGTCAGGAAAGGAAAACTCAGTCTTGTCCCAATCAAGGTGTGAGGTGAGAAAATGGAGGTTAAAGGAGTTTAAAATATAAAATATCATTAATTATGGTAATAAAAACCTCATAATTCTCTCACAGTGGTCTATCAAGTAAAGGAAAGAGCTCTAGTAAGTAAGGATAGTCAACCTTCTAAAATCTTGCACATAGCCTTACCTAACAGTCTATTTGGGTTTTTGTGATTTTGGAAGGTCATATGAGATGGCCAATGGATAATTTTTTTGTAGAGAGGATAATTATAACCTATATAATCCTCTTAAATCTATATATTTTTTGAGGAAATAGGGGAAGTGCCCCCTATTTTATCTCAAATAGGGGGCACTTCCTTAGGTGCACTAATTGGCAGTTTTGAGGAATGGGAGCAAAGTGATGAACCAAATGATGTTTTAACCTTTAAAATAAGTATATGGATATTTAATACACATGAAAATAATGTAAATAACCTCATATGATTATATAGACAAACAGGGAGGTCTAACATGCTAGGGTTACAGTCAAGCCTGATAGGCACCTTAAGGTCTAAAAGCTAAATAGAGAACCACTATCACTTATAGCATTGGATATGAGATATAAATTATTAAATAATTTATTTGGGAAAATTATGAATGTGTTAAATATTTTGTAATGCATATGAAGCATAATGATGTTATATTTGGGCTTAAGGTGTAATAGGCCTGCTAGGCATGACTAGGCCTAACATCCAAAGGGGGGTCAACTTCATTTTTGGATTTATATGTGCATTAAAAATAATTTTAACATGTTAATGGGGTTAAATAATATGTTTTAAAAAAATTATATTTCAAATGAAACCATAGGAAATCCATTTTTGGACCTTGAAACATCTCAAACTTGTACAAATGGTGAAAACAAGCTCGATGGGAGAAGTTCAAGTACTCATATCTTTCATGAGGAATTGAAAGGAGGATAATGGAATTAAGGGAGATTAATAGGATAATTTAATATAATTTTAGTGTAATTTTTATATAATTCCAATGTCAGGTTTTTATGAACAAACCTTAAGAGTGAAAATAGACCTAAAACCCTCCAAAACCCTTCCTAGTGACCTGATTGGATAAATGAAGATGGAAATGAATTATAATGGAATATTTTGACCATGAAACATATTTTAAGTTGTATATTAATTACTCAAGATCCCTCCCATTATTTTCAATTGTACAAAATTATACGAATGGGGTGAGAAACATGTTATTTTTCACCATTTTTTGTGTTTTTTAGTTTCTATAAGGATTTTGATGATGAAATTTTTTTTGGGAGGAATATATATAATTTTAATAAATACATAATTTAATTTAATTCCTTTAATAAAATTATAATGGTTTGAACAATAGCTCTCATTTCAGCCAGTCAAAACTGGGCTAGTGGACAAGCTAGTGAGAAGGGTGGAAAAATTCAAGTGAGTTGAATTTAAGGTGTCCCTAATGCTTATAAGGATATGGGGGGTATTTAAATGTGTCATAAACTCCCTCCCATGTATTTGAATGGTAAAATTATGCCAATTTTTAGGCTAAGTGTGCAAGGTGCATGGAGGAGGAGTTTTCTTGATAACAGGTGATGATAGAGCTTAGTTTGGGATCCAAGATTGCAATCATTGAATGGAGAGACATGAATAAGCCACTTCCCCTTATTTAAAATCATTAACATAGTCCTAGTTAGTTATGAGGCATTTAAACAGGGCCAATCATGAAGATGATTTTTTTTGAGCTAGAATGAGGAGTTTTATACCACTTTGCAAGAGTTTGATGACTTGGATGAACACTTGGAATTCATAACCTTGCCTGGTTAATACTATATCCTCTTTTAATGAATGAGTAAATAATTCTCTCATCTTGAAAAATTCCCTTGTGACCCTTTGAATTATCTCTTCTCTCTCTCTCTCTCTCTCTCTCTCTCTCTCTCTCTCTCTCTCTCTCTCTCTCTCTCTCTCTCTCTCTCTCTCTCTCTCTCTCTCTCTCTCTCTCTCAAGTTCTATAAGAACTAGCCATTTTGGCCATTGTAAATTATACTCCACCTGAGTATGAAAAATAAATACTCAAATGCATACCATTTGATCAATAATACTAATAATTTTTACCTCTTCATGACTATTATTAGTGTGTTTTACTTGAATGTTGGATCTTGCTTAGTGAAGACTATGGATTCCTTAGCATGTTGTCTCATTTGTGCATCCTATTTGTAGTTGGAAAGCTTTTTATTTCAATGCATGTGAAGTGTTTTATTAAATTTTAGAGATTAAGTGAGTTATTTTATTCATTATTTCCCTCATAGGCCTCTTGTATAGTCCTATATTTTCACATTCATCCATAACCTCACAATGTAACATTGATGTGGGAAGATGAAGATTGGAGAAGTGTATGTTCATTTTGTCTCTTCATTTCTCATGTAACATGATGCTGGTTGGAATTCATCATCTATTTTAGTGTATCACCTCCCTTAGGTTAGTTTTCTTTCAATTATCTCTCTCCCTTTTCACCCCCCAAAGTTAAGTGTAGTTGTGATCCAAAGTGGTATATCAAGGGAGCTAGCTTTATCTAGAGATTCACCTCATCCTTAGGCTACCCACAAGCCTAGAGGTATTTAAATTATGCCACTTAGATGAGGATATATTTTACATATCCTCAAAGGGTGCAGATCCAAGTGACAACACATACAAAAGAAGTTAGAATTCAATTGATGGTTATTTAGTAATAAGAGTCTTATCCATGCCTTATTTTGTATTCAGAGTTAGATTCAAGAGATTTGGAGGGGGTAGGACTCAAAAAGATAAATTTAAAGAACTAAAAATAAGTGAATAAATAAAATTTTTGATTATTTACCGACAAGAAAGCAAACAAACCTTGCATCTTCTTGAGTATGTGCAAAGATAGTTGATAGTTTGCATGATCATGAAACATGAATAGTAAAAATTTATTTGTGATCTTGGTGTGAGTGGTAAATTTAAAATAGAATTTATTTTATGGTGATTATAGCATTTGTAATTTTAGTTTAAAATATTTTGAATTTTCAAATTATAAACTGTATACCCTGTGCTTTTAAAAATTGTGCCTTGAAATCTAAGTAAAGGTTAGAGTCTTGTGGAAGAGGAGATTCTATTTGGTGGGATTTTTGAATGTATGAGTAATTATTAACTATAAATAAAAATTAATTAATAGTATTTAAAAATTGTATTTTTTTATTCTTCTAAGGACATTCTATGTTGAAAAACACAACCCTATCTTTTATGAGTAAAAGTTTAGAGTATACATCTATGTGAGAAGGTATATGCATGTATTGGAGTGAACATTTAAATTCATATGTTTTTGAGTTGTTTATAATATTATCATGAAGTCTTATAGTCTTTAAAATATCTTACATATAATTATATGAGAAAAAATAAAACTAACACAATCTTGCAGTCATCAAGAAACTTAACATAGTCAAAGTGGTATCTCATGGAAATTGGCAAATTGAGTGTTATAGATGGAAGGAATTAATTTTTTAAAGTGTGTGAACATTTTTTAGATTATTTTCAACCTTAATATTGAGTTATAACCCTTTTTATAATTAACTAGAACAAATAACCTCTTCTCAAATTACTACAGACCTATGATTGAGTACATAGTCTATTCAAATTTTGTTAATTCAATCTACTATAGCTTAAAAAGGGAAATATAACACTTGTAAAACATGAATAGGGTCAAATTAGAACTAATAAAATATTCAAATTCATTATAAATTCCTTTGGAAAATTGAAATCTCATTTTGACCCTTCTCAGGTCTGTAAAACTAGTCCAAACCATGTATTAGGGTTTCTACTTTCAAAGTGAGTTTTAAGGAGTTGTGTCTATCAATAATTCATGAAATTTGGTGAAAAGTTTGAGTTAAAAATGAAAAAATATAATATAGTGTTTTTAAGTTGTGTAAGTATGGATAAGTATCAATGGGGGAGGATTATGTGGTAGACAGGGTAGAAGGAAACCTAAAGACCTAATTCAAGATTAGAAAGAGCCAAAATAAGTTATTAAATATTTGAAACAAAACATAATACTTTTTGAATAGATGGTATATGTTATAGGGTATCCATAAATGAGGTTTATTTGATGATTTGATTCCATACAAGAAGAGTCTATATCATAGTAAGAGGTAGTATATGATATGAGGATTGTGTTGAAAATTTAAGTAGGGTTGATAAGAAGTTAGAGAGAACTCAAAGGAGAGGAAGGAGGTTTTTTAGAGCCATATTAAAACCTAAGGAACTAGATACAATATTTTATCCAAGTTTTTATAATTCACAAAGACTAGTAAGGGAGATAGTCTCAAAGTAAGAGAGATTGAATGCATTGAGTAAGGAGAATATAATGAAGAGTTTAGTGAGACCATCTGAATAAATGGTGGAGAATAAATGAAATGAATAAAATATAGATGTGAATTTGAAATGTATGCAAGGTCCAAATATAGAGATCAAGCAAGAAAAGACAAATTGAAAGTTAGGTGGATATTGGCAAAGAGCTTGGACAAGCAGAGTATGCAATATGGCTCTACATCATGAGGGATGGTGAGGGGAAATGAGGGAGTGATTATAAATGATGAGGAATGGTGAGGGTAAATAAATTATTTATTAGAGATGATGAGGGATGAGGAGGGAGTGATTAGGGATGATGAAGCGATGATTAGAGATGATGAGGGATGGTGAGAGCTAATGAGGGAGTGATTAGGGATAATGAGGGAGTGATTAAAGATGATGATGGATGGTGAGGATCAATGAGGGAGTGATGAGGGATAAGGAGGGACAAGGAGTGAGTTATTAGGGATGATGAGGCATAATGAGGATCAATGAGGGAGTAATCAAGGATCATGAGGGAGTGATTAGAGATGACTAGGGATAATGAGGGTCAATGAGGGAGTGATTAGGGACAATGAATAATGATGAAAGATTTATTTTGGGTGATGAGTAATGAGTAGTAAGTGATTAAGGATGAGGGAGGGATGATGACCAAGTGAAATTAACATAAAGTGGTTGTTTGATTCTGCAGGTGATTAATGTGACCTATGCTACCCTAATCACACCACTTTGCATCAATTTCAAAGTGATGGATTTGAAAAATTCAATTTTGATAAACCTAAGACTCCTATAAATTCTAAGAATCAATCCATAAGGAAAAAAAACATAAAAAATGACTATATGTTTACCAAAAATGGATATTAATTACAAAAGTTATGTCTTGAAATCCCTAGGTTTAATACTTAGATCCTGAAAATGCCTAAGTACTGACCTAATTGGATTTTGGAAAACTATTTTCCACATCCTAAGGCATGAAACTATGAGAGAAACTCTATTAGATGCTGAGTGACCTTAATTTCTTATATTTACTAAAATAAATTTAAAGTATAAGACATTTTCTTATACTTAACATTTAGAGTAGTAAATATAAGTTTATGGCCAAATATGGCTTCACGTGCAACTCCCATATTCTCATGGAGATGGTTTTAGTCTTATAACAAAGCAATGTGTACATGTTATACAATGTGTACACATTGTATAATACACTATATAATGCGTATGCATTGTTTTAATTTATAATAACATGTATGCATTATTATTTTCTTAATAATGTGTACACATTATGGATCGATAATTACTTATCCATAATTTAAATATTGAAATCACATTAATTAAATAACATGATAATGTTAATTAAATAATGTGATAAAATATCCATGGAATTATCCCCCAACTCCGTGCACATACCCAAGTAAACATGGTCCAACAAACATAACCTACTGGTCATATGTAAAATATGCATTTCCATTCACACCAATCAAGGTGATAAAAAAACAAATTTAAGATATATTCTATGTCCTTAAATTAAAACATAATCTTATTAGTATTGAAAAAATAGTCCAAAGGAATATAGGTTTCAGTTTGAGAATGGAGTATGCATTATTTTTCATTAAAATGGTAGCACTAAACAAATTTCATTTTTTATATTGAAAATATGAATTTCCATTCGCACCAATCAAGGTGATAAAAAACAAATTCAAGATATATACTATGTCCTTAAATTAAAACATAAACTTATTAATATTGAAAAAATAGTCCAAAGGAATATAGGGTTCAGTTTGAGAATGGAGTATGAATTATTTTTCATAAAATGGTATAACTAAACAAATTTCAATTGTTAAATTGAAAACAAACATAATATTCCACTTAATATTGCAAAATGAACTATTAACTACATTAAAATTTGCCATAGTAGATCAATCTAGGATGTGGATCTTAGATTTGGTCAATTAAGTTTTAGTAGCCTGGATTTGTTGTATAAAATGAAAATGGTAAGAGGTTTGCCTTTTATTGAAGATCATGTAATAAAATTTATGATGCATGCATTTTTGAAAAGTGGCATAGAAATGCTTTTCCCTATAGTAAACTGTTCAAAGCAAGATATTCACTTGAATTGATTCATTTAGATTCATGTAGTCTTGTGCATACCCTTTGTCTTAGAAAAAGTCATTACTTCATAACATTCATAGATGATTTTAGTATAAAAACCTAGGACTACTTCTTAAATCATAAGTTTAAAGCCTTTGGAATATTCAAGTAATTCAAGGCCCTGGTTGAAAAAAAGATTGGACACAACGTAAAGGTCCTTAAAACTAACATAAGGAAAATATATATCTCAAATGAGTTTTTAAACTTTGACAAAGAAAATTTAATTAAGAAACAATTTACTACGAGGTATACACCACAACATAATGGTATCATAGAAGGGGAAAATAAAACCATTCAAGAAATAACTATGATCATGTTAAAGGCTAAAGGATTTTCAAATGAATTATGGGTTGAATTTGTATAATGTGAAATTTATTTACTAAGTAGACATCCCACAAAAAGTGTTCATGCTATGATTATTGAGGAGGCATGGAGTAAAAAAATTCTCAATGTTGAAAACTTGAGAATTTTTGGTTGTGTGGCATATGCACATGTGCCTGAAAAAAGAAGGAAGAATTTGGAAAATAAATGATAGAGATACATATTTATTGAATATAATGAGTTATCAAAAGCTTATAGATTATATAATATGGTCACAAAAGATTTAATATTTAGTAAATATGTTATCTTTGATGAATATGTAATATGAGATGAAAGCAATGATCAAACAAGTGGAAATTTGACTTCAATACCCAGTTAGACTCATGTTTTATAAGGTATCACTAGAGCCATGCCTCTTGTGGATTCACTAATAAATATAAATCATCCTCGAACTCAAGATGTTGCTCAAATGACCCCTTCATCTATTACTCCATTACCCTTGAGGCATAACTCTCAAGTTGTCACTCAAGCAACACCTTCATCTACTACTTTCAACATAGGAGAAGGGACTACTCCATTACCTTTGAGGTATCGCTTAGGATACACCCCAAAGAAGACAAGATACTTGAAGGTGATATATATGAGGCATCTAGGTATGAATAATAAGATAATTAGTTTTTATATTTTTCTATATTTTTTGAATATGATCCTATTTATTTTATTTTTAAGAATTTGTAAAGGACATAAAATGGTGTGAAGCCATGGATGAAAAAATGAAAGCATTTGATAAAAATCAGAATTGGGATCTAGTAGACCTTCTATTAGGTGAGGAAGCTATTGGTGTGAAGTGGGTTTATAAAACTAAGAACACCATAAAAGGAAAATTTGAAAGACACAAGGCAAGGATTGTCAAAGGATATTTAAACAATGACCTAAAAGAGAATATAATGAAACTTTTAATCCTATAACAAGGATGGGAAATAGTAAGGATTGTTTTGGTAATAACATTTAAACATAAAAAAAAAGTACATCAAATGGATGTAAAATCAGATTTATAAATGGAGTATTGGAGGAATAAGTGTGTATGTGTAGTAGTCTCTAGGGTATGATATTATAGGTTATTAAAATAAAGTATATAATATGAAAAAACATATGTATGGGCTCAAATAAGTGCAAAGGGATTGGTATAAACACAATGACTCATAGATGTTGAGCATTAGTTTTAGTAAGAGCAATAACGAATCAACACTCTACATCAAAACCAAAAATTAAGATGAAATTTTATTTTTTCTCTTATATTTAAATGATTTAATTTTTACTCAAAATGAATATTTTTTCCATAGAAGAGTTCATGTTAGTAATGAAGAAAGAATTTGGAATGCCATATTTGGGTTTATTGAAATACTTTCTTGGTATTAAGATTAAACAAATATTAAATGATGTTATTTTCATATCTCAAGCCAAATATGCAAATGTTATTTTGAAGATATTTATAATGTTGAAAACAAAACCTGCATCAACACTAATATAGACATGTTTGAAGTTGAGTAACAATGTTTGTAGTAACAATGTGGATCCAATATTTTAAAAGAGTTTGGCTGAAAAAAAAACATGAAACTATTAGTGAAAATTAACAAAATATATATATGCAAAATTCTTATTAGTTGAGAAAACTAAGGAAGTTATTCAACCTAACATATAAGATTGGTCATCAAGAATAACACACATTTTATGTTCCTCTAGTTCTAGTGTCATTTTATAGTTTTTAGAAGGGCAAATGTAGTGAACTATAAGTTACAAGTTAAAACAATTTTGTCATTTGATTATATGTTGTGGCTCTTTTTTGGGCTTGAATGATGGGTCTATTAGTTGCAAAACTTGAAAGTCAAGATTGTATAAATATTTTATGATATGGAAATTATTTTGGCATAGTATTAATAGATATATCAAAAAATAATGGCTAAAACACCTTAGTTAAGAACATTAAGGAACATTAAGGACAAACAAGAAAATGGAGTATTGAATCTAGATCTCACATATTATGATGAGAAAAAGAATCACAAGAAAAGGAAAAATAAATGCTCAATCCAAAGGGAAATGAGAGAAGAACACCCTGATAAAGTTAAAAAAGTGAAGGACCAAATAATTGGGATCTAGTAGACCTTATATTAGGTGAGGAAGCTATTGGTGTGAAGTGGGTTTATAAAACTAAAAACACCATAGAAGTAAAAATTGAAAGACACAAGGAAGGATAGTTGTCAAAAGATATAAGCAACGACCTAGAAGGGAATATAATGAAACTTTTACTCCTATAACAAGGATGGGAAATAGTAATGATTGTTTTGGTAATAACATCTAAACACAAACAAAAATTATAGTAGATGGAAGTAAAATCAGTTTTATAAATGGAGTATTGGAGGAATAAGTGTGTATGTGTAGCAGTATCTAGGGTATGATATTATAGGTTATGAAAATAAAGTATATAATCTAAAAAAACATTGCATAGACTCAAAGAAATGCCTAGGGCTTGGTACAAATGTATTGACTCATACAAGTTGAGCATTGGTTTTAGTAAGAGAAATAGTGAATCAACACTCTACATCAAAGCCAAAAATTAAGGTGAAATTTTATTTTTTTCTTATATTTAAACAATTTAATTTTTACTAGAAATGAATATTTTGTCCATAGATGAGTTCATGTCAATAATAAAGAAAAAAATTAGAATGGCATATTTGGGTTTATTGAAATACTTTCTTGATATTAAGATTAAATAAATATTAAATGATGGTATTTTTATATCTCATTCCAAGTATGCAAATGATATTTTGAAGAAATTTATAATGTTGAAAAAAAAACCTACATCAACACCAGTAGAGATAGGTCTAAAGTTGAGTAAAGATATCTACAGTAGTAATGTGGATCCAATATTTTAAAAAAGTTTGGCTGAAGATAAAAACATAAGACTGTTAGTGGAAATTAAAAAAATATATATGCAAAATTCTTATTAGTTGAGAAAACTAAGGAAGCTACTTAACTTGACATATAAGATTGGTTATTAAGAATAACAAACATTTTGTGTTCATCTAGTTCTAATGTCATTCTATAGTAAATTTTAGTAGGGAAAACATTGTGAACTATAAATTACAAGTTGGAATAAATTTGTCATTTGATTATATGTTGTGGCTCTCTTTTGAGCTTGAATGATGAGTCTATTGGTTGCAAAACTTGAAAGTCAAGCTTGTATAAATATTGTGTTCAATATGAAAATTATTTTGACATAGTACTAATAGATATAACTTAAAAACAATGGCCAAAACATCTTAGCAAATAACATTAAAAACAAACAAGCAAATGAAGTAGTGAATTTAGATCTCAAATTTTATGATGAGGAAAATAATCACAAGAAAAGGAAAAACAAACCCTCAATCCAAAGGGAAATGAGAGAAGAACATCCTGATATAGGAAAAAATAGTGATGGACTGAGTAACGAGTATCAATAATTTGCCATGTTCCCAAATAAACCTGGCACATGACATCACAATTATAAGAGAAGATATAAGATTAAGCAAAAAGTTCAAAAAAAATATGCTTAGGAATTTTTGGAAGAAGATAAACTCCCCTTAATTACTGAGTGGTTGAGAAAGGAATAGTCTATATATCATATTCTATGAATAGATTATTTATATAAAAGTGTCTCTTTCAGACCATAGACCATAAATCATTTATATAAAAGTGTTTCTCCTCCAATCTCTTTCCACATGGTATTATCAAAAATGTTTATTTTAAAGGATGCATAGTTAGAAATAAAGGGTAATTAATGGCTTCAGTTGCTTCTTGATTATTGTAAACTTGTCTTTATGTATCCCATCTCATTGTGTTGATGTCATTGTTAGCATGTAAGATTTTAAATTTTAACCTTTAACATTAATCTTTGGATTTATGTTTTCCCTTTAACACTTTAATATAAATTACAAAATTAACCTAATAGTAAGTCATTTATGTTTTTGGTCTTCCATTTTATCAATATAGCTGAGTTTATGTTTTTAAATATAATATATCTAAGAGCATCCAAATAGTTTTGAGAGAACTAATTTGTAACTTTAATACCAAATTCAATAAGTTTTGAGAATCAAGGACTCTTAAACTCAATTTGCATCTAATTTTTCCCATTACTTTCTTTTGACCTTTGGTTGAAGAAACATACTTGACAAGGTTTAGAAGAAATCCATTTAATTATACATTATTAATATTATTCTAATAGAATTTCTAAAGAGACCACCTATACCATATTATAATAAGGTACCTAGATCAAAGTGGCCATTCAATTAATTATATTTTGCAACAAAAAGATGTAGTTATAAATATTTTCAGAATTGTACACCATGGTATAGTTTTCAAGTGAATCATGGCATTGATGATGATTAGGGTTCAAGCCCTACTAGGTAAGCTCTCCATAAGTTGGCACTAAGACTGAGAAATAATAACTCAAAATTTATATTATGCATGAACCATTTGACAAAATAGAATAATATATTATGATTGGTTGATATTTACAAGAAGGGTAAAAAGCTTTATAGGATTTTAGAATTAGTTAAGGGCCTCAATCGATTCTTGTGAACCAATTTTATTATAAACTTTAAAACAAACAACTTAAAAATACAATAATTTTGGATCATTTAAAATAATCTAACAAACTCCTCTTGATCTAAAAGGATATAACAGATAAATGAATTAGAGCAATGACTTTGAAGTCATCAAAAGATCTCTGTCATAATTGCAAGTGGTCCACTGTACCTATCGCACTGACCAAAAACTGATACCACTCTATAAAAAAACCCACCCCTAAGAGTTTGGTAAAAAATGGATGATGAACATGATTAAAGCATGCTCATCTCCAGTGATCACCATATTGTACTATAGTAGAACATGATCAGGTATGTCCAACTACATCGACCCACATAAAGTCCCACATAAGAACCCATTCAAGTGACAAACCCTTACTATGTATGGCACATCTCTCTGATGTCTAAAAAATGTTGATGACCTTTGTTTAACACTAAATATGCTATAAACCCTTATCAACTTGTATTGTCATCGATGACTGATCAAAGACTAAAAATTGTAATATCCTTTCACCTTCTTGGGCGAGAGGTGAGAAGTTGTGCACTAAAAAAAACAAAAAAAAATAACTCTAGCCACTCCATGTCATGGATATCAGATATATAAAGCTAAAAAAGGAACTAAAATTAAGAACACAAGCCAAAATTGCTATGCAAGCATGAACCCAAATTCCAAGTGAATAACTAACTAGAGAGGCTAATTGTCCTCGAGCCTCCTATGGATCCCCCAATCTCTAGTTGTCACTTAAATGGTGTCAATTAAAAGGATCCTAGGACCTATAATGGATGGCATTGTCTCTAAGAGCATAAGCATGAAGTGATATTATAAAAAAAAATATTTTGAAGGTGTCGTATTTAACCAAAAATGCACCTTTATACATTAGTTTCATTTAAATTGGTTGCAAAAACAAACCACCCTTATATCATCATTTTCATTAAAAATATCTTGTTTTATTCTTATAACTCTTTTACACCAAAAATAAGATCAAAATACTAAATTTGATCAAATGACTAAATTTGACCAAAAATGTCGTTGAAGGGTTTTTAACCTTAGACATTTCCTTGGTGGCAAATAACTACCAAAAACCTCTATACCACCTTGCCTTTAATAATCTTTAATTTAGAAAAGCAAGATATTCAACTTATGCATTTTTGGATGTGAAAAAATATAAGAAATTTTACATGTATAGTAATTTTAATTAAATGTTTTCACTGTGCATTTAAAATTGCCTTGTGGGGTCCATGTTAAAAAAATTTACATTCAAATTTAGGTTCTGAGAATTGCTCCCAAAAATAGCCATGTGTACAAGACTAGATCGAAGCAAGGCATGAAGAATAGATCAAAACCACTGTCAAGTTCTAGAAAACTGGATTGTGTACTTAGTTTGAGATAAATAATCACATTCATTTCATATTTTTGCTCCTTAATGACAACTATATTAAGGACATGTTGAATCATTATTAGTAAGAATATATTTCCTCCAAACGATGCATAAATTATCCATCCAGATATGGGAAATTTAATAGATGATTTCTAATCCAAATAGAGGACTCAACAACTTAAAACAATGAAATATTAAACTTCAATCAGAGAGGGCTCCTTAACAGCTGCACAATCTAAGAAATTATTGCTCCTGAACACAACCATTACATCATAAACTTTAAATGGAGGAACATGAAAGATGAGAATTCAATGAGTAATTAAAAAAGTAAAGTGACACTTCTAAGCAAGGCAGATCCGAAGAAAGCCATGTTGTGTAGGGTGGGGGTAGAGCCACTGGAAGGATTAGCCATAACTGGAGCAGGCACCAAGCCTGTAATGCTATTGGCAAGTGATATCTAAGCCATAGTGGCAAACATGGACAATATATCAAGCTTATCAAGATACTAAACAAATGCCCTCAAATGAGTTTATCTTCACCTTAGGTCATCGTCGTATGGAATGAAGTCACAAATTTTCTCAATGTCATAAATTTTTTATTAGATTAAAAAATCATCTAAAAGAAATTTTGTGTTGGCTTTTATTTTGCCATATACTTACATAAATTTTCAAATAAATTCTCATCTTTTTCCATCCTTTATATAAGCCATACAGATTTGACTTAAAAGAACATAAATAAAAATTTATGTGTAGGAATCTATGTGTACGCATGCGCGCGCACACGTGTGTGTGTGCGTGTGTGCATGTGTGTAGACACATACATTGGGGGAAGGGGTAGGCCAAGGGCATTCGAGAAGGATGGAAATATTTTCTTATTCTTTCACATAAAAAGGAGTAGAACAATTCCTATTTCACTTTTGGATGATATTCTTTTGGGATAATTACCCTCAACAATCCTAAAATATTAAAAATATTTTTGATAAAATTACCTTAACATTTATCAAAATTTATAAGAATTGACATCAAATTCTATGTTTTTATCCTCAAATAATATCATATAAAATTTCAAAATTTTACCCCAAAAAAATGGAAAAGAAGAAGTCTTTTTTGTTTGGATAAATACGTAACATCAAATATTATTATTCACATTAAATTCATATTATAAGTCTATTTTGGCCCTAGGTGGAAAACCAAAAACAAATTACCAATTATTAAAAATTGAAAAGAAAGCAAGAAACTCTAAATTTAAATTTACATTAAAAAATAAAAAAATAAGAGAAAGAAAACTAAAATCCAAACATGGAACAACTAGCTATAACATTTTTCATGTCATTGGCACATCAAATCTAGATGCCACAAATACTTAATACAAATACAAGTAGCAGTTGCTCAAAGGTGCAAGTTAGACCAAAAAGAAAGTATGCATGTTTTTTTCATTTCTAGAGTATATTTCACAAATGGTTGGAGTGTTTACAAATACAATATTGATATTGATTGTATGCAACCATGTCCACTTCAATTATTTATTAAAATTCCAAAGCCAAAATTTAAAATTGCTCTTGGTTATTATCTAAAGAGTTTGGTGGAAGCCACACATTGGATTCACATATGTGACATGTCATTTAAATTTTCACGTGTGTCTGCTCATAAAACCAATCAAAATAAATCTAGGGTTGATGTGCATGAAATTTTGAGGTGTTCAAGTATGGCATCACCAGATGCAAATTTATTTTACACCAAAACTAGGGCATGACTATTCGAGTATTCATCAGGATGGCTGAGTGAGATCCCATATATCTATTAGAGAGGAGCTTAGAGGAGAGGACCAAAGCTTAAGAATAAATGAACACCATATATAATAACTTCCCAATATATCGAAGTAATGACTAATCTAAAATTATTGACCAATCAAAAACTAAATCCCAATCTCATCAACCAAAATTACATTTGAATTTAATTGCCAAATATTCTTTGTCAGCCAATCATATCACATTCCACCACTTCTTTGAAACATTCACACCTCATATTTGAAACTTACATCAAATTATGGAGTGTAAATATGCCCTACATATTTGATGGGAATAAAATCTATTATACAATTTGACCAGTCATTGCCACTCACCATCACCATCAGTTAACTTTTGCTAAGAGACTTTGAAATAAGAAGTGAAGTAAATCGTTTAAAATTTACATGACCATTTATAATCAACTTAGTCAAAAATGTATGGGGTGTGAAAAATGTGTACAAGATTGTTCCATTTAGTCAACTTATATTCTTTGATTGTTGATAAAGCCTACACATTTAAATTTGATATCATATGCTAGGAAGCATATTGTACACCAAAAACAAATTCATGGAGGTGGTTGGATTTACATTACCTGCATCACCCATTGCAAAAGGGTTCTTAGCTAGAAAGGTGATGACATACTTGATTTGATTGAAATAGGACACCATATCTAATGTGCGGATCAAATCAACGATGCAATGTCACTATTACAAAGATAAAAAATTGAGATCTCAGAGTCAATATTGTTGCTTCCATTCATCTGTATTTAAAATATATTGACATCCAAAAATAAAATATTAATACTTTGAGACCAAAATTAGGTCACCACATAGGCAGATGTCAAAACTATCAGCCCAGACTTGGGGTCCTAGTGTTAGAGTTGATAATGCCCAAAATTGATAAGAAGACTACAAGTGTACACCTGTCAAGCTAATGTCAAGGTTGTCAGTCAATGAATCATTCAATGAGTGAGATATTTTTAGTTTCTCCTTACCCCCATCTATATATCTTATAGAGAATACTAATCTATGTGGATGTAGATAGATGTATAACCTATCGATTAGAGCACCTAGAATGATATATATGATCTATCAAGGTCCCATTTAGATATATAAGTATATGGATAGGTCCTAAAAATATATATAGGCATATGGATAGGTCCTAGATAAATATATAGATAAGTGGATGGTGGTGTACAGTCTCGATATGTGTGGGGTTTAGGTCCTAGATAATTACATATATAGGTATGTGGATAGGTCTCTATCAAATGTATATATATGTGGGTTTCTTCCATAGATATATAAAGTGCACCCATATAGAAAATATATATGATATAGGTTTGACCCATATTTATACATAGGGGGTCCTAGATTGATATATATAAATATGGATAGCTCTCTATCGAATATATATTTATGTGAGTCTCTTATCTATCTAGAGTCTAGAATGGCCTATAGATAGACTAACAACCCCCTATCTCTCTATATGGTAGGTGCTCCTAACTACTATAACTATTAGATATGAGCATCGAGAAGAGGACCAAATTTCACAAATTAATGACCAAAATGAATTACCAATCAAAAACCAAATCCTAATCTAATCAACCAATTACCGGACAAACTTACAAACCAAATTCTTTCATATGTCCCAAGTCTAATAGGTGATAGAAATGGACCAATATATATATATGTTAGCCTATATATCTATGGGGCAAGTCAATATTCCAATATCATCACCTTATTGATAGAGATGACCCAATATATA
The DNA here is from genome assembly GCA_037957365.1 of Torreya grandis. Taxonomy (NCBI): domain Eukaryota; kingdom Viridiplantae; phylum Streptophyta; class Pinopsida; order Cupressales; family Taxaceae; genus Torreya; species Torreya grandis. The sequence goes on from JARHVA010001577.1 coordinate 2,595,631, forward strand.
TCTTTAAAATATATAGTGCATGTATGGATAAAGGCAGTTTTAAGCTATAAATGGTAGTGGTTATCTATATTTGATTTTAATTTATACATATTCTTTGTTAGCTGATCAGATCACATTACACTACTCCCTTGACACATTTACACTTCATCGTTTAAACTTGCACACATTGTGGAGTGTAAATTTGTCCCAAATATTTGATGAGAATTGAAGTTATTCCGTAATAAGACCAGTCATTGCCCATCACCTTAGCCCTCAGTTAAATTTTTCTAAGTGGCTTGGAAATTAGTAGTGAAGTAATCATTTAAAATTTATTTGACCATTGATAAGCAATTAAAATTATATCATAAGGTGAAGTGTACATTATGTTAGAAATAATAGCTACATTTTATAATAATTCTACATTTTTTTAATAAAATAATTATTAAAAACTTTAATGGAGTGATCTATGATTTAACACTCAAATTATGTAGGTGGTTAATATCATATCGATTACACTCAATCAAAGAATTTCAATTTTTGGGTTGTATTAAATTTATAGAGTTTTGCTAGTTTATATATGCAAACATATTTTTTTATCTAATGAAGAAACTAAAAAGCCTATTTCACAGCTCTTGTTAATTGGTATAACTATTTTGATGGTTTTGGTTTTCGATATACGTATTAGATGCAATAGGTGGTACAATTAATTTTAATCAAGATTATGCTTATCAAAAAGGATAATCTACATAGCTTGATAACATGTTAACCATACAACCCATGCATCTGCCATCTACCATCACCTACACTACATCACTCTGGTGATGTGCTCTTCCTTCATAATATCGGTGATTTTAGGATGCTTCAACTTGATGACCAATTGATAAAACATGTTTCACTAAAATGGGTAAATACCATACATTGTTCATCATTATTTCACAATTACTTGCTATGTGAGAGATCCATGAAGTTTGAGAAGGTAAACTGTTTTGCAGATATGTTTCCTGAAACCCTAAAATTTATCTGATTGAGGAAGACAAGATTTCTAAGTATGCCAAAGGCTTTCCAAAAATTTAATAGCCATATGACCTAGACTACTGAGTCCCACCACACCTAAATGGCTCCCAAGCTCTGTCATTCTGAAGTACAATGTAAGCCATTTTGTAGATAAAAGCCTTGAATAGTGATTCAGACCTTGATCTTCCTACCATCCATTCTCTATTGATGGGATTACAAATGTAATAGATGTTTAAGTAGTTGAATTTATGTGTTTATGTTTTATCCACTTTTTAATTTTATTTTCTCAGCATTAAGCGATGCAAACTGCCTCAAATTGATGTTATTAAACTCAAACTCAACTTTCACCATCTGATTATTATTTTTCCATCAATTAAATAATTAAACAATCCCAACCAACATCCATGGATCTATACATGTGAATTTATGTTACAAATGAGTATGTGTCCATGCCACAAAACCCCATACTCAATGATACCATCATTTTGTCTATCTTTCTGTGTCAATATGCTCAACTATATCCACCTCAGGCATGGTCATTACATTTTTTGAGCCATCAATATGCTCAAAAGTGTTTGATAGCATTATAAGTGATTATCCAATAATGTTAACCATATAAACAACATTTTCAAATCCCATTATAGGTACAACTAATTAATTGGAACATGAAATAATTTAAAGCAAATTCAATCAGAGATGGCACTACCAACACAAAATTTATAATCTCATATTCCTAACATATTCAATCACCGGTGGGACCCTAGCCATCATTCGATTCACATTGACCCCTATCTATTCACTTTCCATATTTGATGATGGACGTGCATCTTCATGGCATACATTGTGCTTATCGAAAAAAGAATTTGTATTTGATTTTTGTGTTTTTTTGTAAGTGTTTCATTTTCATTTATGGAGATACATTAATGAATATATTTATATCTAAATTTTAACATAACCCAACTTCTCAAAATATGTTGTGCAAGAAAACATATTTAAGTAGATTGCAAGGATAAATTGCTATGAAAATAAAATTTCCTAGATCTATGGTGGAGCTAAAATACCTTAATCACAATGTCATTAATCAAAGTAACACAATACATAGGTAAACATAATATATGCTCATTTGAAAGTAGTGAAAAAAAGGTAGTATGGATCTGGAGGAGTTCTTATCAAACAAAGGATGTATCTTGACAATTTCTACATCTATCATGATTGACATTTCACAACACAGTTTTGCATATGTGGTCCATACCATACAATTAGATCTGGTATTTGGGCAAGAGTATGCATAATTTATATTATTAATAGAGAATATTTTTTAATTAAAAAATTGACATTTGACTATGTTTTATTCCGAAATTTATAGCATTTAACTAATACATATGTACCCTAATTAAAATAGAGATCAGACAGTGATGTTATCTCTTTCCACGAATAATGCAAGCCATCACAGAGTAAACCATTGCATGGCGATTCATATCCTAATTGTCTACCCCCATATTTAATTTACATAAATTTTTTTGACATCAAAATACATTGTTACAAATCATGAAAGTGGTGAAATATTTAAAGGTGACGATGATGGTGAGAAGCAATTACAAGTTAGTGGTCATAGGTTTCGAGTGAAGTTTAACCATTGATATACACTCTTACTCTTAGAAAATCCATTTTACCAATATATATAGTAATATATTTGTATATTAAAAATTAATTATATAATATGAGACGTTATATTATTCTTATCAGGGAAAATTTTAGTGGCCTATATTAAAAAAACTTGGAGGTCACTTGGTGAATCAATTTTGTAACAGTGGTGAATCAGGTTGTATGTCGTATAATAGTTTAAGTGAATTATGAGGTGGTAATTAGTTAATGTAGTCATCTGACTGCATGATTTAGTTTTCTGATTGGATAATGAAGCCACTTGACTATTTGATGCAATCACCTAACTACACAATGACAGATGTAGATGCCTAATTGTAACATGTTAGCAGATGATTGGATGATGGAGTCAAGTGACTGCAGCATACATTTGAAAGGTTGCATGATGCCGTTAGACAGTTGCATGATGTAGCTAGATGACTGCATGATGCCATCAAAGCATTTCTATTGACAGGAATAATTCTCAGATTCATCTATGGATATTTTAATGTCATTCATGTCATATTGACAACTATGACTGCCATAGGATCTGTGTTGCAGATAAACCTTACTTTTCTAAAGTTTCATCTCCCAATCAAATTATGATGCATGTACAAATACAACCTAAGTAATCTACCTAACCTTTTAGATGAATTATTTAGTCACTCAATTATATTGTGCAGTCATGTGACTGCATAATACAGTCAGGTGACTACATAATCTAGTTACTTGATTGAATTTGACAGTGACTGGAAGGGCTAATAGAAGAATGCAATCAACTGCAACATGAAGATGGATGATTGGATGATGCAACTGCATGACTGTATTCCACAGTCACTCAACTGCATTATGCATTCGTACAATTACATAGTATAGTCAAGTGATTTTATTATGTAGTTGCCTAACTGCATTATGCAGTCTCTCAATAACATGATGTAGATGAATAATTACATGATGTCATTAAACAACCACAAAATATAGTTGGGCAACTTCATAATATAATCACCTAACTGTATTATGTAGTTGCATGACTGCACAATGCAATTGAGCAATTGTATAATACAGTCACATGACTGCATTGTCCAGTCATCCATCTACATGCTACAATCAACCACATGCTTCAGATAACCCCTCCAATCACTATCGAATGCAGTTGGGCAAATAGATTATGCAATTATGTGACTGCATTATGCAATCACATGACTGCATAATGTAGTTGAGCGATCACATAATTTATCTAAGCGGTCAGGTAGATTGCTTAGGTTGTATCTGTACATGCATCAACATTTGATTAGGAGATGAAACTTTATAAAAATATAGTTTATTTTTAATGCAGATCATGTGGTAGTCATCGTTGTCAATATGATGTGAACGACATCAAAATACCTATGGATGAATCTCAGCGTTGTTCCTCTCAATAGAAATAACCCCTGCGTAATTAACAATTTTTTCCTAATTGAGAAGTCAGAATTATGGTAAAATGGTAACAAAAAAACTTTGATTTAAAGCATTAAATAGAGTACTTGATTATTATAATTAATGAGAGAAATCCTTGCCTTAAGCCTATAGAATTTTTTAAACGATGCAATAAGCTTTATTTGGGAAGCAAAATGACCTTGAGAATTATAATTAGGGTTATTTGAATTTTTGATAGTAAAGTCATTCTTTATACGATGTTTAAGATAATGCTTCATGTTATGGAGCTAATTTTGTTTTTCAAGGTCCAATGTACTTATCATACATTTGAATATGAAAGTTGCAATGGGAGACTTGTACCAAGTAGTAAGTCTACAAAAAAATTTAAAATGTGAATATTCTTCTATCCTTATAATTACAAGTGGCTAAGGAATGCTGATGGTTTGAAAAATAAAGTGAAAGACGATGAATGGGTGGTTGGGTTTATAAAAATGCAATGCCAAGTAATCTCGAGTGATAAGATTTTAGCATACAAATTATATAATTTATTCGATTCATGTATTAGGTCACTATTCATAACATCAATCATTTTGACATTATTAATAACATTCCAAAACTTTTCACCAATTAAAATATAAATATATATATTTTCTTAAGAATATTTATTAAAAACTATATAATTTAAATATTAAATAACTTAAAATATTTTAATATAAAAAAATAATTTATTTTGAATAACAAATCACACATAAGTTAAAATCAACTAAAATCTATAATAATACTACCTTCGGAAGTAATAAAGCTTTTGTATTTACTACCACAACGTTTTAATATTAATAGATAAAAGAGTCTTCTAATAATAAAAATATTAATAGATGGGGTCAATTATATATATTATTAAATAAATTAAATAGACAATCACAATTAAACTTAAATCATATTATATTAATTTTAGAAAATTTAGAACAGCACAACACTATACTAAACTTCCTCCACGCAAACATGACGCTATAATCCCAACATGCAAACTGAACTCAAAACGAACATGTAACTGAAAATCACAAATATTATTGCTATTTAACATGCAAGAAACTGCATTTGTTACAAGTACGCTAAGGTTATATAAATATATGGTTCTGGTTTTGGCTTGCTTTTCTTCGAATTCGCGTGCAGAAGAACCTCCATAAATGCCATTGATGATTGTAAGAGCCAGAAAAAAATCGTTAACAGAGTACCCATTTTGTCTTTGTTCTGTTCTGCTTTATCTCTTTCTTCAGCTGTGTTTCACTAATCTCCTTTTTGAGTTGGTTTTATTTCTTCGTTAGATGATGAAGAGACTAAAAAGGGGCAACAGTGTATCGTAAAAAGATATAAAGAGGGGGACTGGTTCCATTACAGAATTTCCAGAGGAACTCGGTATAGAAATATTCAGGAGACTCCCCTCATAGAAACTTGTACAAGTTAAGAGTGTGTGTCGCGAGTGGCATAAAATCATCTCTACTAGTAAATGGTTAGACAATTTGAGGGAGCAGAGTAACATTGACAGCTGCATTTTAAAAAGTTACGGTTTTGATATTGAACTCTTCGTCAACACCGAATGCAAATGGTTCACGAATATACTTGGAAACTTAGAGCTGCAGATGGCGGTCTTTTAGTTTTTATTAGTGAAACAAGCGGAATGTTTCGAGTAACAATTATATTTATGGTTTAGGGCGTACATAAGGTCTAGTGTGTTTTTGGGTTCAATTAGCGTTTACATGTTAATTGGGATAATGAGTAATGTGATCTAGATGAAATTAAAAAATGTATATCTAATTATTTCTCTAAATGATGTTAATTAGTTTTAAGTCAATTGGTTTAGGGTTTAAAATATAGGGTTTAGAGTTTGTGGTTTAGGGATTGGGGTTTAAGATTTATAAGGTTTAGGGTTTAGGGTGTATAGGGTTTAATCATAAAGATAATTGAGGATCATTTGAATCATTTGGTCTATTTGTGACTTTAGAAAGTATTTTTGGGTTGTCATTATACCCCATGTCATCGTGCATATTGAGTGAAGTAATCAATGGGGGCAATCAGTCAAGTGATTTAGGCCAAACTAAGCCCTGTGAACATAATTCTTAGTCTAAATGATGTTAATTTGGGCTCAAATGATTGGTTTAGGGTTTAAAAAGTTTATATTTATGGTTTAGAGTTTAGGGATTAGGAATTTTCAGGAATAGGGCTTAGGGTATAAGTTTTATGGGGCAAATTTAAGCTCTTTGAATCTAGATTTGTGAGTAAAGAATGTGATTTTGGGCTCAATTTACCCTCACATCATCATAGATTGATCCCATTAGTCAATTGTGGTAATGAGTGATGCAATTTTGCCCAAGTTGATCCCTGTGAACCTAATTCTTAATATATAAAGGATGTTAATTGGGGTTGAATTGATTGGTTTAGGATTTAAGGTCTACAATTTAAAGGGTTTGGGGTGTAGGGCTTATGACTTAGGGTTTAAGGTAAATGGTACAGGGTTTAGGGTTTAAGATATAGGATATAGGTCCAATCACTAAGGTAATTGAAGAAAATTTGAGCTGCTTGATCTTATTTGTAATAATTGCTTTCATGTTTGCATTTTTAATAAAAGTAGAGTCAGTTAAGCTATATATGTTACATACATTATACAATCAATTGAGCCATAAATTTGGTTTATGGGCTCAATTTTGCCCAAATCATGCCCTAAAATGTATAAATTGACTAATTGAATCAATTCATTATAGAATCAAACTTCATTTTACCCCAAATCATATCTTGCTCTTATAGAGGTTCAAATTGGCCTCAAATGTCTCATTGATTAAATGAATCAACACTTTGGTTAATTATATATGACATAACATTGGGGTTAATTTCACTCCAAATCACATCATATACAATTTAAAATAGGATCATGTGGCTCATTTTGACCCTAATTACCTCCACAATTGAACTAATCGACATTTGCATTCATGAGATGATGACATTCAAGTTTGTTGAGCTCAAAACCACATTCCATACATATAAAACTGAAATAAATAAATAATTTTGCTTTGCTTCAATTGAGCTGATGAAATTGGAGTTGATCAACCCCCAAATCACATTTTATAGTCATGCAACATTATTTCAATACTAGTTCACCTTCATTAGTATTATTGAAATCATTAGAACATGCAGATAATACTAATAATAAACATAACTAATAGATGATAAATGGTTTAAGGGGCTTGAAATAGACCCAATTTACTTTAGATGCACAACTAGATTGGTACTCCAAAGGATAAGTTTTGTCTATAGGTATAAAAATGCATTTTATGACATCTCGTGATAAAATCAATTATATCATAAAATGTATAATGAGGTACATATTAAAACCAAGTAATTATAAGTACTTAAGTCAACATATTAAAATGTCATAATTTTTTTGAAGGCTAATGTGATACCATGACACCTTAATTCAATATCCAAGGTTAGGGACCTTTCTCATATCACATGAAAGAGCACCACTATTAAGGAGCTCAAGAACATATTATAAAATTTAAGATCAATAGAAAATTTATGTTTTTGGGTGTTATGAAGATAAAATGCGATCACGTTATTAAAGCGGTTGCACTATTTGAATTTGAACTCAAATACTAAGCTTTTGGCTTGGGATGGCTTGGATTCCCGAGCCAAAGGCTTGGACCTGCCAATCTATAGCCAAAAGTTTTGATAGAAAACAATAAAATTCAACTTTGATTACCAAATACACTACAAATTTCAATGGTAAAATTCAAAAACTTACTAACATCACGATGAGCACGCTCTCCTCAAGTTCTAAAAATATGTTTTTTTATAATTTTTTGACTAATTTAAGGTTTCAAACTATGTTGATTTCTAACTATACCTTTTTTAGGCCACCACATGCCACAAATATACATGCCTATACATGTTCATGTAATTTATTTTTCATTGATCCAAGTGCAAAACAAGTTAAATGGTCACAGACCAGGCTTAATTCTACACACATTCTAAAAAATTGATTTTCATTTTTTATTGATGTAGTTAGGGATGCCACATAACTCACTATCCATTTTTTAATCAGTTTTCAAGATCTATTTACTTACAAAATTCATTAAAAAAAGTATTCATTTAAGAAAAGAAAAAAATACAAGTCACAAACTAAATTATCTTATATAATTGTTCACCAAAGAGTTTCAATTAATATTAAACGTTACTCTAAAAATGGTGGGCCGCATGGCCATTTATCTACTCTATTTTCTTTAAAAAAAAAAAAAGAGTTTCTCTTCAAATTTTAGATGTTTTACCTAGTTATACTTAACCTTTTTTTTTAAATTATTATTTTGGAAACTAGACTCGAAATGCTACATTTCATGTTCTTACACCATATTCAAATTTAGAGTATAGATATCTCAAATTATCTATAGAAGTTCATATTTATGAAATTTTAGGAAAATCATGTCCAAGGGTAGGCCCCTTTTTATCCCCCAACTTTTTACAGTTACCCTTTATCATCAATGAATGTATTAAATGAAAAATAATACAAAGGAAATTTGAGATAAGTTGTTGTACTAGGAAAAGTATATAGCAAACAATTTTTTTCAGTGAAAGAAGTTATATTCGTTAAGAATGAATGATGCTAACTTGATTGTGAAGTATAAAAATTCATTTAACACTATGATCATTCAATTATTGTCCATTGAAGTTAAATTTGATGATGAAGAGAGGTATATCACATTACTTTGTTCTTTGTAAAAAAGTTGGGATGATATAGTAACAAATTTTACTAGTACTGCATCTAAGATAAAAGTGGAGAATGTATTCATAGATTTGTTGTCAAAGGAGATGAGGTGCAAGTCAATGTAAATATGTTAGACAAAGGATTTGTTGTTTATGTGATGTTGATCACAAGAAATAAGTAAGTGGAAGTCTAGGATAAGTTCTCAAATTCTATAAGAAGATCCAAGACCCCAAAAAATTACTTTAAGAAATAATAAAATTGTGGAAAAATAAGGCATTTTAACAAGGGTTGTAGAGCGAAAAAGATGGACAAGGACAAACCACAAGATGTTTCACCCTTGGGTGAAAGAATCTCTAGTGATAAAAATGGTTGTATGTCTCATATCTTCAAGCATGTTGCATTTCATTATACATGGTTGATTGATTTAGGTGCCTCCTATCATATGCCCCCTTATAGGAAGTGGTTCTACAAATATGAAAAATATGATGGTGGTGATGTTTTTATGGGACACAACTCAACCCATAGGATGGTGGGAAGAGGAAGAGTGAAGTTGAGGTTTATATATGGTAGGATCAATACTCTCTTTATTATCTTGCACATTCTTGGCCAGCGAGGAATTTGATATCTATGATAAAAAAGAATGATGCTAATGTGTAGGTCTCATTCAACAAAGATAGGTGAAAGATGGTACATGGAGTTAGTATTGTTACAGCATATATTCAAACAAAAACATTATTTAGGCTTCATACAAGTGTGGTAAGCAACACATGAAACCTATTAATTATGCTTTAGGCCAAGACTAAATCAACAAATTTTTCATTGCTTTTGAACGAGAAGAAAATTCTCTAACATCAAAGGATGGGCCATATTAGAGAAAAAGATCTGTGGGCACTATAAACTAAAGGTATGGTGGAAGGGATTGTGAATTGTCCCTTGGGTTTCAAATTCTCTAAAAATTTCATCTATGGTAAGAAGAGACAAGCAAAATTCCCATTGAGATTCATGTATCTAAGTATAACATGATATATGAAGACTTGCAAGAAGAGGAGGAATTAGTGACCCCTACTCTAAGGAGATCATAATGGGTGCATAAAAATCTTGAGAGGTATAACTCATTTTTTCCTATAATCCTATTATCAATTGTTGATTAAGACCCCAAGGTGGTAAATGAAGTTCTTTGATCAGATGAGAGAAAGTCTTGAAGGAAAACCATGAAAGGGGAGATGGAATATCTAGATAAGAATGAAACTTTAGACTTGGTAAAGCTTCCTTCCAGTAGAAAAAGTATGTTGTAAGTGGGTTTTAAAGAAGAATCACAATGCATAATGGAAGTTGGAAAAGTACAAGGATTTCTTGGTAGCAGAGGTATTCTCACAAGTAGAGGGAACTAAATTTGGTGAGACATTATCTCCTATTGTGAAGTTAACTTCTATTAGATTTTTTTTAAGCTATTGTTGTTGTATTTAATCTTGAGATAAATCAAATTGTTAATATAAAAAATTTCATAGATATCTTGAAGAATAAATCTACATGTCATATCTGAAAATCTTAAAAATTATTTAGAGAAATATGACTTTATCTAAAGATTGAAAAAGTGCTTGTATGGCTTGAAACAATCGCCAAGGATGTGGAATCATACTTTTCCTAGATATATGGTTAGAATTGGGATTGTGCATAGCCATGATGATCCTTGTATATTTTAAGTAGAAGGTGATAACTTTGTCATCATATTTATCTATGTGGATGATATGCTTGATTGAGAATGACAAGAAAATGATCAAGTAGCTAAAGTATCAACTATCTACATAGTTTGACATGAAAGATATTGGTGATTTAAGATTCATCTTGGGAATGGAAATCAAATGTAATTTTGTAAATAAGAATCTTAAGTTACACTAGAGGAAGTGTGTTGAGATAATTTTGGAGAGGTTTAGGATGCAAGATATCAAGCCTATGCACACACCATTTCTAGTTGGTCAAAAACTATCCATTACATTGTGTCCCATGACATAAGATGAGTTGGAGGACATGGATCAGGTTTCATATGTAAGTGAAGTGGGAATAATGATGTACAAATTGGTTTACACAAGACCTAACATTATGAATATAATGTAATTAGTAAGTAGATACATTTATAATCCAAGAAAGGATCATTGGATGAAAATCAAGAGGATATACAATTATCTATGCATGAGTTTTAGCTATGCAATATGCTATCAGGGTACACATATTGAAATTAAAACATTGAATATATAAGGCCTTGTGGAATCTATTTGAGCTGGAGATATTGATTGGCATAGATCTATTAGTGTGTAGGTGTTCAATTTTTTTTAGAGGAGCTATAAGTTGGATGATAAAATGAAAGGAAAGGGTTATGATATCCACCATAGAGGTTGAGTAAATAATAGATATTCATGAAATAAATGAAGTGGTTTGGATTCAAAGGTTCACATGTTCTATTATATGGTTCACTCAAAAAAAAAGATGATAAATTGAGATAGTCAAAGCGTAATTTCTCTAGTAAATAACCTTCTATATGATTCTTCATCAAAACACATTGACATGTGATACCAATTTTTAAGAGAGATTATAGAAGAGAAGATACTAATAGAGATGTAGGAACAAATGAAAAAGTTGTCGATTCATTAACTAAGGCAGTGAATATTAAAAATTTATTTTGGCGTAGGAAATCAATGTGCATGGTTTCCCACAACTGTTGAAAGTTTGGATTCATTCTACCTTATGTAAAGTTTTCAATAATTGGATATTATTTGGAATGTTTTAATTTTTCATGGATCTACACAAGATGGTTGTGCACAAGGTTGGTGTTGCATAGGCTATCTCTAAAATCACTATTAAACAATATGTTGCATATGATGTTTGTGCAAAAGAGTTTTGTTATGTAAGACTTGTACAAAGGTTGTATACGGTTATTGTAAAAGGAATACAGTGTACATGAATGATTTTATAAGCTATGTAGTGTCTTTTAGAGTATCATTTCACTCTAGAAGGTTTCAAAGTAGTGCATAATGATTCAACAATTTTAGTGTAAGGTACTATAAGGAGTTACGCAACATAAAAATGAAACACAAGACAAACTTGAGGTGTTATTATACATTTTTTAGACTTGATTATTCAAATAAAAGTGTGTGAGTAATGTCATTGTAGTGTTCTAGCATGGATTTTCTGAATAGAGTTACATAATGATCACTTTTATTAATAATTGGTGTGACTATAGAGTCAATTATTTCATAAGTGTTATAAAGGGATGCATCAAATATAGACACAAATATTCTATGGGAGGAGATGATATGCTCATACCCACTGAAGTGTATGGAGGATGTTGAATAAATAGATGATATAAGTAATTGCACAAATGTGGAAAATACATGATGAAGTGTATACATTATAATATATACGGTATAGTGTAGATACGATATTAAAATTTAAGTAATAATACCTTGTAACTTGTAGTATTGTGAATGTTTGAGATATCTTAGATTGGTTAGTACATCATAGGTGATGTATTTTACATATATTTGATGATTATATGTAATACCTACGTAGGTTATTTTTGTTAGGAATAGTAAAAATATGCCAAGAATCCAAGATCCAAAGAGTTAGCAACAAATAACATCACAATGGAATATGAAAATATGATATGCAAAAAATAAGGTTGATCATATATTATTTAGAATAAGACATGCTAGTATAATAGGAAGCCCTTGCACAAGTAGGCAAGGCAAAACTAGAAACTAGCCTAACTAAGCAATGTGGGATAAATCTTCACATAAGACAAACTAGGAAAAAGATTAAATACCTAGCTATAGCCTAATAAACATGATAACTATATATTCTAACACCCCCCTTAAATGAAGCTAGGGGATAACAATAGCCAAAAAAAAAAGTAGCATATCCACAATATGAGTTCCAATAACTAGGCCTGATAAGGTACTCATGTACAATATGTATCCATGAAAGAAAGAAGAAAAATGTCCTCATGAACACCCCCAAGGACAAATTTTAAAACCCCAAACATGCCATAAAACTCAAGTAAATGAGATGATGTAAAAGGCTTTGTGAAGATGTATGTAACCTACTGCTAAGTCAAAATATACTCTAAGTGTTAGGTTGTGGAGCTAAAAGCTTCACTGATGCAAACATGGAGGAGGTTGTTGAGTTATAGAGAAACCAACGTCGGTAGCGCAATCGATGTCGGTCATCTTCAGTGTTCAAAGTAACCGACGTTGGCAGTCTGTGTGTGCATGCGTTTGCATGCGCTTCCAAAACTGGTCTTATTTTAGACGGACAGTTTGTTTGCATGTAAAAGACTAATTTTAGTCTTGAGTCTGCATTTCTAATTATTGTAATTATAAGTCTAATTATTGTTTGCATGGGATCTATATAATAGACCCATGGGGCTATATTGTAATCAAGGACAAGGAAGAGATCCTTCCAATTGTAAGATCAGGTTGATCTATAGGTTGTTGCAAGATCAGGGGAGATCTACATGGTAAGTAAGATCAGGTTGATTTGTAGGTTGTTGCAAGATCAGGGAGATCTACTTGGAGTACTTTGAGTACTTGGTACTGGTAGTATTGTTACTCATTGGTGGAGGGTACAACTCTGTGTTTGAGTTGTGGTTGTAATTGGTTGTGTGAGAGAGAACTCTTGAGGGAAGATTACTGGTACACCTAAGAGGTGTGGGAAGAGTGTAATTTCTTCATTGTATTTCTTTCTGGATGAGTTGAATACAAGATTGTATTGTCTCTCAAATTCTGTGTTGTTTCTGATTTTTAGTTACTTATTACTTCTGGTTAAATTCTGTGTTTAGTTGCTTATACAAGGTAATCAATTGTGCTCCTAATCCTAACAAGTGGTATCAGAGTGAGGTTGTAGGTTCATCAGAGCTTAGTTCAGAGCAGGTTAGTGTTTGATTACAAGTCACTCTCAGGGGTTTCTAATTGAGTGGGAGTAAAGCAATGGCAGAAGAAAGTAAGCTAAGAATGGAAAAATTCAATGGCAAGAATTATCAATTATGGAGGATGCAGATAGAAGATTATCTATATCAAAAAGATCTGTACTTATCGTTGGGTGGGGTTACATGCAAGCCCACAGATATGAAAGATGAAGAATGGAATGTTCTTGATCGAAAGGCTCTGGGATCTATAAGGTTGAGCCTAGCATCGTTTGTGATTTCCAACTTATCACAGGCTAAGACAATGGTAGAGTTAATGGAATATTTGGCAAATTTATATGAAAAACCCTCAGCTTCGAATAAGGTATTTCTTATGAAGCAATTATTTTATTTGCAAATGTTGGAAGGTGGATCGGTACATAGTCATCTTAGTGATTTCCATGGATTAGTAAATCAGTTAGTTTCGATCAATATAGATTTTGATGATGAAATTAAGGCTCTTTTAATCTTATGCTCATTACCTAAAAGTTGGGATAGTTTGGTAATAGCAGTTAGTAATATTGCGTCTGCTTCAAAAATCTTGAAAGTTGATGATGTTGTTAGTGTAATCTTGAATGAAGAAATTCACAGGAAAAGCACAGGGGAATCATCAAGAAATGCTTTAAGTGTTGAAAGTAGGGGAAGGCAAAGAGAGAAGATCGAGCAAGGGAAATCAAGGTCAAAGATAGGTAGGAGATCCAGATCCAGGTATGGCAATATAATCTGTTGGAATTGTGGAAAGAAAGGGCATGTAAAGAAAAATTGTTGGTTGGTAGAAGATCAACATGAAGAAAATGAAGAAGCAGATGTTGCAGGTATTGTTGCACAGGATGCTCTTGTATGTTCCTTGGATAAAGTGGAATCTTGGGTTTTAGATTCTGGTGCCTCTTTTCATGCAACCCCAAATAGAGAATTTTTTCATGAATATGTCCAAGGAGACTTTAGAAAGATTTATTTAGGGGATGGTAAGCCTTGTCAAATGGTTGGCAAAGGGAAAGTGCCACTAAAATTGCAGACGGGCAACACATGGGTGTTGAAGGAGGTCATGCATGTCCTAGTCCTGAAGCGAAACTTGATTTTTGTAGGAAAGTTGGGTGATGAGGGATGCACAGTAACTCTCACAGCAGATTCTTGAAAAGTTTCCAAGGGTGCACTTGTTTTAGCAAGAGGTAAGAAAGTAGGTACTCTTTATCTATCTACTTGTATTACTGATTCTCCTTCTAATTTATCTACTTCAGATGTAGATGCAAAGATGTGGCTCCGTAGGCTTGATCACATGAATAAGAAGGAGATGCATGTTCTTGAGTCAAAAGGTAAGAGTTCAAATTCGAAAAGCATAGATTGAGATTTCTGTAAGCAACAAAAGAAAGTGAGGTTTCTTGAAACACATGCTACAAGAAAGGATCGGGTTTATTGCATAAAAAGGAAATTTGATGTTTTTGACAAGAACAGGAAAGCCTTGGTTTTCCAGGAGAAGATGATGGACAGAGATCAGCTTCAGGGGCTGAATAATTCTGAGTAGGGTAGTTTAGACAGGGTTATGATCCAAAGTAAGCTCGCGGGTAAAAAGTCATCACTCACAGGAAAACACAGTTACCAACGTCGGTCAGGTGGAACTGACATCGAACAGGTAGGTACTGATGTCGGTCATGTGTAGACTAGATTCAGTGGTGTCAGGCAGGTGGACATCGACGTCGATCAGGGAATCGACGTCGGCGATCAGGTGGAATCGACATCGGTCGAGTGCAGACCAGGGTCGACTAGAAAATGGATTTTGGGTGGATAGCAAGCTGTCAAGGAGTCTCAAACGCCCATGAGGAGGATGAAAGGGTAAGTAAGCCTCAAATTCATTATTCACCTTCTTTACACTACTTGTTGCTCACTGATGGTCAAGAACCAAGAAGTTTTAAAAAGGCAGAGCAGGTAGAATCTAGGAAATAGTGGGAGCATGGCATGAATGAGGAAATTGATTCCTTGGAAGAGAACCAAATGGAATATTTGGTAGAGTTGCTAGCTGGAAAGAAAACACTGAAAGATGAACGGATTCTCAGGTTAAAGAAAGGAGAGAATGGACACGTGAGACAGAAGGCCAAGTTACATGGTCTTGAGTAGGCTGTAGGACAATGGAGGTTTGACAGGTGTATGACAAAGCATGGCTTTAAGCAATGTCAATGTGACCATTGTGTTTTTTTACCAGGTTGGATAATATTAGCTACATTATCCTGTTACTGTATGTGTTGTATATGCTTGTTGCAGGGTCACACATGCAGGAGATTACTGAGCTAAAGGTAAAGTTAGATCAGAGGTGTGCCATGAAGAATTTGGAAGCAGCAAATTTTTTTGGCATGAGTATTCCTAGAGACAGGGAAAATCATAGGTTGATGTTGTCTCAAGATGATTGTGTGAATAAGGTAGTGGAGAGGTTTAAGATGCAAGATGCAGAACCGATTAGCACACCTATGGATGGACAGTTCACATAACAGTGTCCCAAATCACATGATGAGGTTAAGTACATGTGTACTAGACCTGATATTGCCCAAGCAGTGGGTGTTGTCAACAAGTTTGTGGCCAATCTGGGAAAAAAGTACTGGAAAGCAGTTCAGTGGATTCTCAAGTATCTGAGAGGGACCAGCAACAGGTATACATGCGATGCAAGGTCAAGCACTTCTCTACATGGGTATGTAGATTCAGATGTGGCAGGGGACTTGGATGACAGGGGTAGCACCACAGGATGTGTGGTGGTTGGTCTTCAATATTGAACTTGAAGAGGGATACAAGCTAAGAAACAAAATTAGATGATGTATAGGTACAGGTACAGGTACAGATGCAGTTGTTTATCTCCAAGTGGGAGATTGTTAGGTTGTGGAGCTAAAAGCTTCACTGATGCAAACATAGAGGAGGTTGCTGAGTTACAGAGAAATCAACGTTGACAGTGCAACTGACGTCGGTCATCTTCAGTGTTTGAAGTAACTGACGTCGGTTATGGGTCAGTCGACATCAGTCAGACAGGCAGTGACGTCGATAGTCTGTGTGTGCATGCGTTTACATGTGCTTCTAGAACTGGTCTTATTTTAGACGGACAATTTGTTTGCATGTAAAAGACTAATTTTAGTCTTGAGTCTGTGTTTCTAATTATTGTAATTATAAGTCTAATTATTGTTTGCATGGGATCTATATAATAGACCCATGGGGCTATATTGTAATCAAGGACAAGGAAGAGATCCTTCCAATTATAAGATCAGGTTGATCTACATGTTGTTGCAAGATCAGGTGAGATCTACATGGTAAGTAAGATTAGGTTGATTTGCAAGTTGTTGCAAGATCAGGGAGATCTACTTGGAGTACTTTGAGTACTTAGTACTGGCAATATTGTTACTAACTGGAGGGTACAACTCTGTGTTTGAGTTGTGGTTGTAATTGGTTGTGTGAGAGAGAACTCTTGAGGGAAGATTACTGGTATGCCCAAGAGGTGTGGGAAGAGTGTAATTTCTTCATTGTATTTCCTTCTGGATGAGTTGAATACAAGATTGTATTGTCTCTCAAATTCTGTGATGTTTCTGATTTCTAGTTACTTATTACTTCTGGGTAAATTCCGTGTTTAGTTGCTTATACAAGGTAATCAATTGTGCTCCTAATCCTAACACCAAGCTAAGAACTCCATCTTGAATGTGTTAATGAATGAAGTGTATATGTACCTCAATGTGTTTGGTCTGTTGGTGTTCAATTGGGTTGTAGGATATGTGAATTTCACTCTGGTTATCACACCAAAGTATAGTAAGTGAATCCTACATGAAGCCAAACTCTGTTAATAACTGACAAAGTAAAATAACTTATTGACTCACTATAACTGCTACCCTATACTCAACTTCTATAAAGGAAAGTGTAATAGCTTGTTGATTCTTGCACAACAAAGTAATAGGTGAAAAACCAAGACAAAATATGTAGCCATAATTAAAATACATGTCATCAATAAAACCTACCCAATCTAAATTACTATACTTAACCAACTGAGTAGAACCCTTAGTGTAGTGTAATCCAAAATGATTAGTGCCTCATAGATATCATAAAATCCTCTTGACATCCTACCAATGACTATCATGAGAAGCATGTGCAAACCTAGATACAAGTACAACTTTAAATGAAATATTAGAGCGAGTATGGGTTAAATACATAAGACTCCTAACCATATACCTATACAATGTAGGATCATAAAGAGAAAAATTACAAGTGGCAGTGAGAGTCACTTCAGAATGAAAAGGAGAAGGACTTGGCTTGCAATCAGCCATGCCAAAATGCTGAAAAAGATCAAGGGTGTGATTCTACTGATTCAAATAAATCTTTGTATCTGATTTTGAAATCTAGAATCCAAAGAAGAAGTGAAAAAGACCAAGATATGTCATATTGAATTGTGTTGAAAGTGCCTATTGAATATCCTAGATCTAAGAAGAGGAGTTGCTTGTGAGAAGCATATCATCAACATATAAAAAAAGTATAATAATGTCCTCCCAAATATATTGAATAAACACTGTGGGATCAAAGTGGTAGTGAATAAATCTAGTACAAATAAGAAAAGAATCCATATTCTCATATCAATCCTGAGGGGATTGTTTGAGACCGTAAATAGACCTCCTAAGTTGAAAAATAAGAGAATAATCATGAACAAACCCAATAGACTTCTCCATATAGATTGCTTCATACAAGTCTCCCATGTAAGAAGCCACTCTTAACATCCATCTAATACATTGGCCAACCCTATGATGTAACTAGAGAAAATACAAGGTGTATAAAATCCATCTTGGGAAGGGGTGACAAAGTCTTAGATTAGTAAATACCTTTGACATGTGATAACCCCTTTGTAACAAGATGTGCCTTACACTTATCAATAGACCCATAAAATACATACTTGGTACAGTAAATCCACTTGTACCTAACCAAATTTCTTCCCTTGGGAAGAGCGACCAAATCTCAAGTGTGATTCTTCATCAAAGAAGAATACTTATCTATCATCGCATCATCCCACTCTTGTATCCCATGAGTTTGTGAAAAAGACTGTAGATCTTCAGAGAATGCCTAAGACAAAAGTCCAGTACTTGTATAATGTGTATGATGATGTTGAGTGGGTAGAAGATATTCTATAAAAGGCGTTATCTCAAAAACTATAATGCGTGCCCATTTAGGCATAGTGGAAATAGATCACTGTGATTAGGATCCTCAACCTCTATAACCTCCTTAAGAATCTCCTAAACCAGCTCCTCAAAGAATGAATTCTCAAGACGAGGTGATGAATCATCAAAAGAAGAAGAAGGCATGGAAGAAGATGAGGAATCATGAGATGTGAAGTGCTCATCAAATTATACACGTGCTTGAAAATGAACATCATGAGTATCAAGATCTAAAATATGATAAACTTTTATGTCCTTTGAATACCCTACAAAAATCAAAGGTTTGCTCTTCTTATCTAATGTTTTTATTTTCTTCTTTGGTACAAATTTCCAAGCAAGGCTCCCAAAGACTCAAAAATTGAGACATCAGGATTGGTTCCATAACAAGCCTCCTCTGGAGTCAAATTCTCAAGTGCTCTATGTGGTGTGTAGTTTCGAATGTAGTTTTCATAATTAACTACCTATGCCCAATACATAGGAGATAAACCTCATGAATGCATCATGCATTTAGCCATCTCCTTCAAAGTTCATTTTTTCTATTTTGCTAAGCCATTCTGCTATGGAATATGTGAAACATAATGCTGGTGAACAATACTATTAGTTGCCAAAAAATTAAATAACTCTCTACTAAAGTACTCCCCCCATTATCTATATGAAGCTTGTTGATGTAATTACATGGATCTTTGTCAACCAAAACCTTAAAGACTTTGAAGTGAGAAAATACATCACTCTTATAATTTAAAAAATAAACTCAAGTACGCTTTGATAAATTATCAATGAAATTAAGTGCATACTTAGCTCCATTGAAAAGAGTAAGAAAGACCATCAAATTATTATGCATAAGCTTAAGTGGTGAATAAGATCTCATGGACATACCCTTAGAAAATAGATCTTGGTGGTGTTTCCCTAATGCACAACTAGGGAAAACTCCATCAAGACGTGAAACTATAAGAAGACCCTCTACCATACTTTGAGTGCTCAACTCATTCAAATATTTGTAATTGAGATATCCAAATCTCTTATGCCAAAGCCTACTCTCAAAATCTACATGAGAAACCAAGCACATCTATAGAGAAAAATATCATCAAAACTCTCAAATTAATAGAGTCTATAACTATGATCAACAACACCCTTTGCAAGAAGTGTGTGTGGCTCTAACAAAACTCAAACTTCAATACCCTATGATGTGAAAGTAACTATCTTGCCCTAACCAAAATGATAAATCTAATAAATTAAAAGTAAATTGGTGGTGATGTCTAGAACATATAATGAATCATTGATACAACCATCACCTAGTTGTATGTCACCCTTTCTCTTAACAAAAATAAAAGAAGAACCTTCAACCTCAATGTTGGAAGTAGAACTCAAACCAAGAGATACAAATGACTCTTTAGAATAAGTCATGTAGGGTGAAGCACCAGAATATATAACCCAACTATTTGAAATAGGTAACTATGATCTCCAATAATATTAAGTGCTTTTTCATGCTCATGAGATGAAGAAGGAGTGGAGATAGAAATCTTGTGTTTCCTGATGGCATCATCTAGGGCTTGCATTCTATTAAAACACCTAGAATTTTCATGACTAATCCTCCATAATAGGAGCATGATAGGTTAGACTTATTCTTAGATTTAAAAGATGATTTGAGTTTAGATGTGTTGGTGTCGGGCTAGGTGAATTTAGATATGGAGGATGAGTTTTCTTTTTCTTACTCTTTATTTTTCCCTTGCTTTTAAGATGTGATGCTACTAATGCTTATTAAGAGGTGAAAGACTCAAGGTGAGACAATTTGTATTTATCCCTAATAAGTCTTTCATAAAATAACTTTAAATCTGATGTTTTGAATGTGGTACCTAAGGCATCCATGTTAGACAAAAAATAGAAGCAAAAATTTGGATTGGACCACTCAACTTGGACAAAATAAAGTACACACACTCTTCATCATTCTTATCTCATTTATTTCCCTTCAACTATGTCAAAAAATATTTAAATTTAGTGAGGTAGTCTATAATAGAGACAAAGTCATCTGGATTAAGTGAAGTAAGCTCTATTTCAAGCTGCATGGCTCTCAAGTGATCTTATTTCTCAAATAAACCCTTTATCTTAACCCATATTTTGAATGGAGTATCACAACCATCTAAATGAAATAATAAACTATCACTCACATAAATCCGTATCAAACCCATACACTCTTCAAACTTACATTAGTGTTAAAAATTTTCAAACTCTCTTGTGAACTGTGGTTGAGTTTCATTCATTAGGGACCATAATCTTTTATGTTTTATGATTATTTATATTCTAGGTCTTCGTGTATGATAATTGTGTGTAGTCAAAAGCTCATAAAGATCAATACCAGAAGTAGAAACTACACTAGTAAATTACCAAAGAGCAGAAAGAATATAAAATAGTGCACAAATTGACACCAAGACAATCACTCAAAAGATTGTATTAAGGACCCCCTCTCCCAATTCGACACTTTATAAAAATAGTGTATTTTTGCAAATTAATGTCAATAATAGATAAAAATTTAAAAACCATACACTTTTGAAAAAAGATAGAACTCAATTTTGAGTTACACTTCAAAAGTTATAGGCTTTACTAATTCCTAGAAATGGGTCAAAAACATTATAATTTACACTAGAAACAATTTTTATTGACCAAAGTGGAAATAAAGGTAGGCTTCCAAACACTCATTAGAAATAGATTTGAACCATGAACTTAAAAAAGCCAACTAAAGTGAAAAAAGAACCTTCAATTTACCTTGATGTGCATGTAAGTAAATTTATCTCCATCTTTTAAGAAAAATACAACTTGTAAGAGAAAAGAATGAAATGTATAGCTATTTAAGAGGAAAGAAAGGAGGATTGTTGTTATTTTTGTCACTTAAGAGATAAAGGTGTTGTCTAGGAACCTCCAGATCTGAGCATAAGAAGCTGACACCAATCTTTGCCTCAAACTTTCAAACACCTCTTATCAAATCATTTGTCAATGCCTCTTAAAGCACAAAATTGCAGGTCAAGAAAATTAAAAAAATGAATGCAATCTTAGAGGAGAAAAAAAGACTCCAATGCTTTGTGTAGCTTTCCAATACCTTAACAAACCACACAATAGATATTCCTTCCTTCCAATGCACTTGATAAAATAAGACACAACAAACTTCAACGCTTCCTCCCTCAAAATCTATGCTCACCTTCAACACTTCTCCATGTTAGATCCCAACATAACAGATCTAGAAAAAAAAATGGTAGGAAGCTTCCAAGTACACAATCTTCCCAATGCCAAGCTTCTCTCCTCCTTGCAAGTGCCTTTTACTTCCAATGCCTCCTTAAGTCAACACTACACTACAAATAGTTTGGCATATAACG
The DNA here is from genome assembly GCA_037957365.1 of Torreya grandis. Taxonomy (NCBI): domain Eukaryota; kingdom Viridiplantae; phylum Streptophyta; class Pinopsida; order Cupressales; family Taxaceae; genus Torreya; species Torreya grandis. Next base: position 2,617,918 of record JARHVA010001577.1, read on the forward strand.
CTAAAGCAATGCTCCAACGTAGGTAGATTTGGCAGAAAAATGCAAATAACAAAAGAAAATATATGATGCCTCTTATGAAACAGTATTTGGAAGGTGAATGGAATGCAGATCTCCACGCTGATCTAAAAAACCAACACAACACAATCTTGAAAAAACCAATGCTGAGTGTGGAGACTTATTTCAAATGCCACGCTTCACCTCTTCAACTAAAGGAAGCACCTCTCTCCTATGCATGAGGAAGATGACAAATGCGCAGACCACCATAAAAGGAATGCATGTTAGAAAAAATGCTTAGCTATGTCAAAGAAATCATGCCTATACAAATTCTTTCTCTTTCCTTCCAACACCTCTATATAGATCATGCTCTTCTAACAACAAAGGACACCTTAACAAATGAAATGGAATGCAAAACACTCTAAATGCTTTCTTCAAAACTTCAACGCCTCTCTAAATGCCCTTATTTAGACTTTCAATGCCTCTCTAGAATATAAGTCATCCAGAAGAGGAATAAAGGAGTTAAGGATTTACGACAAGGGAAGTAAAAATAAAAATTTTTAAATTTTTTTAAGATAATGGATGGTTGCAACTCTCAAAGCTTTGGTACCATGTTAGAAATTGTAAAAACATTCCAAAAATCTAAGATATTAAGAGTTAGCAACAAATAGCATCACAATAAAAGTTGCAGATATGATATGTAAAAAACAAAACAACAAAACAGATTATATATTATTTAAAATAAAGTATGCTAGTACAACAAGAAACCCTTGCATAAATAGGCAAGGCAAAACTAGAAACTAACCTAACTAAACAATGTGGAATAAATACTAAGACAAAATACCTAACTATAATCTAACAAACATGAGAAATACATACTCTAACAATTTTATTACTCTAACTTAAAAAATATATTAAAACACCTTTAAATAAGTTAAATAAAAATTACATCCTTAAAAGAATAGGATGTCAATTATGTATAATAATAATAATGTGTTTATGTTTTGTTTTAAACTCTAACGAGTAAATGATGCAATAATTGGGATGGGTAGGGAGAGCTAAGAGGGGAGACTTTGTGATAGCCGTAAAAGACGCCAAGATTGATTGGAAGGTGAGCGGTGGTAAGAAATGGATATAATAAGAGGGTAAAAGTGGAGTGATGGCAATTATCAAATGGTTTGGAAATATTGGCACCACAAAGGAGTAAACACGGTTGTACCAGTTCAATGATTTTTTGTATAATCTTTATGAGACATTTGGTAAATAGTTATTTTGAAGTATGCAATTGAAATGGGTTTGGGTTTAATACCATTGGTGGTCATAGGTTTTAATAGTTTATTTTTTAAATATTTAGATATTTTAAAAAAATGAATTGGAAATGTTTTCAGAGTTTCATTGAAGTGGTGATGAAAAAAAAAAGAATTTAATTTTTTTTTATCATAGTGTAGATTATTTCTATAATTAAATTTTTTAATATATTATAATGTTAAATGTTATTTGTGATAATCATAGTCAGAGATAAATCATTAAAATATTTAATGTGGATTAATTTTGTAATTAAAATTTTTAATATGTTATAAGGTTAAGTGTTATTTGTGGTAATTATAATCAATTACAATTTATTAAGTTGTTTAATGTGAATTAATTTTATAATTAAAATTTTTAATATATTATAGGATTAAATGTTATTTGTAATAATTATAGTCAATTATGAGTCATTAAATTATTTAGTGTTTTTCTAATTTATTATTATTATTAAATGAGATATAATCAATCTTGTGATACTACATTCATGTGTGTTTTATATATAATTGATAATATCATTATATGTTAAATAATTTGATACACAAAAAATAATTTACTTTGAATAACAGATCATACATAATTTAATTAAAAAATAAAATCAACTAAAACTTATAATAATACCTTCTAAACTAATAAAAAATTTGTATTTACTACTACAATATTTTAATACTAATAGGAAAAAAAAGAGTCTTTTTAATAATTAAAATATTAATAAATGGGACAATGATATTTATATTATTAAATAAATGACATGAGGTTATAATCCCAACATGCAAACTGAACTTAAAACGAATATGCAACCGAAAATCACAAATATTATTACTATTTAACATGCAAGAAACTGCAATCCTTATAAGTCCGCTAAGGTTCTATAAATACATGCTTCTGGTTTTAGCGTGCTTTTCTTCGAATTCGTGTGCAGAAGAACCTCCATAAAAGCCAGAAAGTTACGGTTCTGATAGTACCCATTTTGTCTTTGTTCCGTCCTGTTTTCTCTCTTTCTTCAGCTGTGTTTCACTGATCTCCTTTTTCAGTTGGTTTTATTTCTTCGTTAGATGATGAAGAGACAGAAAAGGGGCAACTACCCGTATAGGGTATCTCACAAAGATAAAAAGAGGAAGAGGGAGGGTGATTCCATTAAAGAAATTCCAGATGAACTTATCTTGGAAATATTTAGGAGACTCCCCTTACAGAAACTTGTACAGGTTAAGAGTGTGTGTATCGAGTGGCATAAAATCATCTCTACTAGTAAATGGTTGGACAATTTTAGGGCGCAGAGTAACATTGACAGCTGCATTTTAAGGAGTTACGGTTCTGATATTGAACTCTTCGACAACACAGAATGCAAATGATTCAGGAATATATTTGGTGAGTCCAGTATTCATTCTGATTTGGCGTCGTCTTGGACACATAGAGCTGCAGATGGCGGTCTTATAGTTTTTCTTAGTGAAAAAAGCGGAATGATTAAGTCATAAATCCACTCACAATGCAATCCCACCATCTTCCCGATAAAATTTTGTACAGAGAATATGGGCTCTCTTATTACATAAAACGACGGCAGCCTCGCCAGCTAATCGCAGTCGAGATTAGTGCTGATTCAAGAGCCAACACATATCAGGAAAAATTGATTACAGAGGGTAATTTAAAATTGGTTGAGTTTTTTTTTGTTTTGGTAACAAAATTTGTATCAGGTAGTTGTTATCGGCAATTTTACTCGCCGCAAATTACATATCTTAATATACAGTTCAGCTGAAGGGTCATGGGAAATGAGAATTCCTGATAACAACAACAGTATACCTATTTCCCATATTCGCAGAGTGGTAATATGGAATGAAATGCTATATTTTTTTTCTAACGGTGGGAAATTCTGGGATTCTTACTGCCTAACTGGTGTTGAGAACTCGCTCAAAACGGTGCCATATGACGGTCAGAATTATTGGTTTGGAATTGTTTTGTACAAGAGCAGTATTATCAGCATTGTGTTTAACAAAGCAACAATTGATATTTCTGACTTCCATGAAAATAGTAGCTGGAAACTGCGTTGTACAAAAATATTATCTGAGTAGTCGAGCACAGATGTAGAAGATTTGTTTGCGTATGGAGGGTGCCATGTGTTCACTTGCAGTAGCAACGATAGAGATATAATAGAGAGCAATGGAGAAGGTATGGCGACCTTGCTTCTGGATCATGATAATAACAACCCTGCTTATACATTCTCGCCATATGTGGAACGTGAATACTATAAGACTACATTCTGGCCACGGATGGAACGTAAATATTATATGAGGAAATCGGAATATTTCTGTGGCTCTTTAAATCATTCATCGTGTCCATAGATTTTGAAATTACGACAACACAAGGATTTTGTTCACATGTACTCAGGGACACAGCTTAACCAGTGTCTCCACTGGAGTTCGCCGGTTATATCTATAGGAGTCTCTCCTTTATATTTATATTTAAGTGCTTGCATAAATTTATCTTTTCTCTGTGGGAGGAAAATGTTCACATTTTCTATTCTTGTTTATTTTGTTTATAAATGTGATTGAAAAGAAGAATTCTGACCTTATTTTATCTCCCCTTCGGAGGAGAGTATTCTGTACCACAATTTTATAGATCATCTAAAAAAATGATCGTTGTTAGGAGTGAAATTATCCTTGGAGAGGAATTTTCTCCGAAGAAATGCTCCAATAATGGGAGGAGAATTTCCTTCAAGATAAAGAAATGCTCTCTTTAATAGCTAAAGAAATGCTCCATTTAATAGGTATAATAGAAACAATTGTATACATATGAAAATCTAATAGAAACAGTAAAGTACCTACTCAGGTGTATTTTTTAAAGAGAGTAGCCCTATTTATTATAAGGCAGAAACAAAAAAGAAATGTTATTAATATTATAAATAATTAAAATAGATGAATGGAAATGAATAAAGACATCAATTTTATAATAATAAAAATTTTATATATTTAGATTCTTATTTAAAATTAAATTAAATTAAATCTATACAAATAACTATTGTTAGTAATGTATTTTATCTAATTTGTTAGATTGTTTAAATATGGATAAATGTAATATAAATCATAAGCACTAAGGAATATAACACTTTTTCTTTAAGTGTATAATGAAATAATGAATTTGAAATTTACATTTAATTTTTTTAATATGAACATAACTTTTGATAGTGTTAATATTATAATGATATTACTTCACCAAATATATAGAGATACAACAATAGATCAAAATGATATAAAAATATATCAGAAAATATGAATAATAGATAAGCTATTTCGAGGGAACAACCTCCTAAATGTTTGTAATAAAAATGAAAATAGATAAAAAAATATGAATAATAGATAAGCCACTTTGAGGGGACAACCTCCCAAATGCTTGTAATAAGAAATGAATACAGCGATATGATGATGAACAACTAACCCTACCTCTTATTTATAGGCTACCAAGGCCAAGCCACAGAAAACTCATAGGCTAATCTACAAAGCATATGAATACATAGAGAAATGTAAAATAATATGTAAAAGAGTTATGCAAGCCACAAGTCATCTACACATATATCTAGACATGCCAACGGTTAAGGGTGTAGCATGCCCCTCCCCTATAAAACAACATTGTCCTTAATGTTGAAGCAATCTCGGATGTTGTTACATGAAGGCTTTATCCTCCTAGGCAACATCTTCAGAAGGTAGATTCTTCCATTTGATCAGATACTCTATAACCATTATAGACCGTAGCTGCTTAGTGCGCATTTGAAGGACCATTTTAGGATCAAGAATAACCCTCCCTCATATAATTTTGGTAACTCAATTTGAGTGGTAACTATGTACCCAATGACCTTCTTAAGCTAAGATACATGAAATACTAGATGAATACGAGTGGATGGAGGAAATTTTAGCTTGTAAGCCACACTACCAATTTTCTACAATATCTAATAAGGGCCATAATACTTGGAAGATAACTTGTTATCCTTTTTTTTTTGCTTCAAAGACATTTGTTTATATGGATGCAAGCGAACAAAGACCCAATCACCAATTTAAAAATGCCTCTCACTCATGTGTTGATCTGCTTATTGCTTCATGCGATTTTGGGCCAAAGCTAAATATTCACATAAACTAGCAAGAACATCCTATTGATGTTGAAGGTGTTCATCTATTACACACACCTTTGGGTGGACCTTAAAGGGTGAAGTGATGGATGGAAGATGGTATCCATATAATGCCATAAAAGAAGACATTTTGGATGAAATATGCACTGAAGTATTAAACCACCATTCAACTAGGGGTAACCACCAAACCCATTTATCCTATTTATCTAACACAAAGCAATGAAGGTACCCTTCCAAACACTTGTAGAGGCTACCTCATTTTGTCCATCATATTGAGGATGATGGGATGAGCTAATTGGGTTCCCAAACATACAAATAATTCTGTCCAAAAATTACTAGTGGATATGGGATCTTGATCACTAACAATAATCTTGGGAGTATCATGCAATTTTTGAACTATATTGAGAAAGATAGAAGCTACTATTCTGGCCACCAATGGTTGAGACAAAGAACAAAAATGAGCATACTTTGTGAGTCTATCCATAATAACCATGATAACATCTCTACCTTTAGATTGTGATAACACAATAATGAAATACATAGACACCTCTTCCCATCATTGACTATGGATGGATAAGGGCTATAAAATATTTGGGGTTTTGTGGTTTCACCTTTATTTTGTTGATAGACCATACATTCGGCCACATTTTTCTATACATCCCCCTTGAGTCCTTCCAAAAAAAAATTCTTGACTCTATGATAGGTTTTTAAAAAGCTTGAGTGACTGCCAAGTGGAGATGCATGAAGTTTTTGAAGGATTTTATGTTTGAAAAGAGAATTATGAAACAAATATAATTTATCTTTGTACCATAATGCATTCCCTTTCCATGTAAAATTTTCAATCCCATCTTGACCCTCCTACATATTCTGAATCAATGCATGGGTAGCATTGTCATTCTCTCATTCTAACCTTGCTTCCTCGAGCCAGTCTGCCTACCAAATGGTCATGGCACATAACAATGCCTCAACTAGTTCATCTTGCCTAGATAGTGCATCGGCAACCACATTTTATTTTCCTTTCTTGTAGACTATTTCAAAATCAAAGCATAACATTTTGGTCACCCATTTTTGTTGTTCTTTAGAGGACAATTGCTATTCTAAAAAATATTTAAGGCTATCATGATCAGTCTTTACTTGAAAGCGATGACCCAATAGATAAGGTCTTTATTATTTGACTGCATGTAGACTAGCCATTATCTCTTTCTCATAGATGGGGTTGAGTTGATTTTTACCCTTCAATTGACACTTTAAAAGGCAATGGGCCTACCCTCTTTCATGATTATTTCACCCATACCATATTTAAATACATCACATTTAACCAAAAAAGTTTTTAAAAAAATTGGAGTAGCCAATACCGATGTGGTGCATAGAGTCATTTTCAGTTGTTCAAATGCCTTGGTAGCCATATATGTCCACTGGAAGAGGTCCTTCTTCAATAAGGAAGTGAGTGGTGTTATAATACTACCATAGTTTTTGAAAAAATTGTGATAGTAACCAGTTATCCCCATAAATCCCCTTAGTTGTTTGAGTGTCTTGGGAATCTACCACTCCATGATGGCTTAGATTTTTTTAGGGTCAACTTTTACTCCTTCATGTGATACAATATGACCCAAATATTCCACATCCTAGACTCCAAAAACACTTTTAGATGGTTTAGTATATAACTGATGTTGCTTGAAAACTAAGAGTACTTATTTCACATGCTGCAAGTGGTCTTCCGAATTTTTGCTATTAATAAGGATGTCATCAAAAAACATAAGTATAAAATTTCTCAAAAATGGCCTATAAAATATTTCATCAAACTTTGAAAGATAGATACCATGCATTGGTGAGACCAAAAGGCATGACCGAAAATTCACAATGGTCGTGTAAGGATAGATTTTGAAACCGATGAATTAATCCTTCACTATTACTATTTGTCATAGTTTGGCTAACTGGTTGAAATAGTTTTTAAAAATATTATCCTGATAGTGAGACATTAGTTCATCAAAGAACACTGACCATGTAATAGGAACATCAGTCTTCTTCTTTTGAGCACACAACCAATGATACCAAATGAATGGCTCAGGTTCTAGATACAAAGATGACATGACTACATTTTGAGAGCTAAGATTTTGGTGTAGATCAAATATATTTTCAATTTGAGTGATCCAAGTGAGTGGATGCTTATAATAAAACTTGCACAAGTCCACTTTTATAAAAATTGGTTTCACCCCCATATTGGTGGTGTTAGTGTTGAGAGAAAGAGGACTAGAAGGAAAAAGTGAAGGATTATTGAGTGGAAAATATGATGAAATGGTAGCAAGTTGTGATGTGATCTATTGTAACTGATTACTCATGCCAATCCTTCTGCATTAGGTCATGTAGATTTGACTGAATTTGAGAAATCATCTCTAAAAACATTATATCATAAGTTTTAGACTCCATGCCATCCCCTAAAGTAGTTTTAGGGGTGTCTTTCCCTTTCCCCCATCTATGAGTGTTAGGACCAACCATAAGAAGGTTTGATGGTGAACCTTATTTTGCCCTGTTGACCCAACTTTGATCACAATTTTTTTAAAATATGATGGCCTAAAATTATAAAAATCAAAGAATATACCCAAACTATTTTTTTTCAAGATTTTCAAAAACGTAAATAAATTTTAAAAATTCTACAAATTGCGAGCTTTGGAGTGAGCTTATGAAGAAAACTAAAATGGTGATAAATTTTGAAACATATATCCAAATGATCTAAAAATTTAATGAAAGCTTACTTGCATTATTTTTTAACTCTAGTAAAAAAATTTAGAGAAATTCAAAAGCATTTGCAAGATGTATATAAATTATAAGATCTAGGCTTTTTGCCCTGATTATGGCCCAAATCAAAGCTCTGATACCACTTGTAATGATATTACTTCACCAAATAAGCATAAATATAGCAATAGATCACAATGATATGGAAATATATCATAAAATATGAATAATAGATAAGACACTTTGTGGGGGCAACCTCCTAAATGCTTGCAATAAAAAATGAATACTCCAATATGATGATAAAAAACTAACACTACCTCCTATTTATAGGCTACCAAGGCCATGGAAAACCTATAGGCTGACCTACTAAGCATATGAGTACATAGATAAATATAAAATAATATGTAAAAGGGTTATGTAAGCCACAATTCGGCTACACATATCCATAGACATGCCAACGGTTAAGGGCATAGAAAATACTATCTTGGACAATATGAAAATAGTATTTTGATTTATTATTATGTTACTTTATCTCATCCGAGCAATACCTTATCACTTAAGTGTAAAAATTCTAAATCCTTATGCAATCAAGCTTAGTGGGTTAAGTAAAATGAAAGAATAGTTTTTTTAAAAAATTTCTTTTTAAATAACATTACAATCAAACCTTAATATATTTAGTTGTTGGTTTACATTTAACTTATTTTTCATGTTATCTTATTAGACTCATGATGTTATATCAAAATAAGGTATTCTCAATGTCTTCTTAGAGGAAAAAAAGGAGTTATTAATTATCTTTGATGTTGTGTTTCTCTTCTCCAAGGTTTTAATAGAAGATGTGGTGGAAGTAGTCACAACTTGCACAGATGAAGAAATGACAAGGATGATGGCCTTTCATCTAAGTGTTTCAAAGAGTTTTAGCTTATTATTGGGAAAGGAAAAAAAAACTAGATGTAGGTGTGGTTAAAAAACCTATTTGTTTGTGCAAGCACTAAATCAAAAGATAGTGAAGAGCTCTTCTTTGGCTTGGGAGGAATGACCTACATATAAGATAGAACTAAGAAGATTTGATTGCTAGATAAATAGTTGGGTGGATTGCCTAGTGCTAGCTAGATGCCATAAGCAAGAGTTTCCTCAGACGCTGTCAATCCACACATTTTAAACAACTAAGTTTATAAAACAAAATGAAAGTACTTACATCAATTAATAGAAGATTACTGAAATGAATACAAGAAATTTTAGATAAAGAAATAGGTAGAAAACAACTATTTATAGTGACAAATAGGTCAATACTTATGCTAAATAGCTTAGGGCAGGTTCAAAAAATTAGACAAGGGTTTGTGAATAGGTAGGGACATAGAAAGTCATATTTGGTTAGGGGTAGGTGGATGGAAATTACTTGTAAGAATTTTGTCTGATAGTGACCATCAGTGGTTAAGGTGACCATTGATGGGTAAGGTGACTACTAGCTATCGAAGTGACCATCGATGGTTGGATAGACCTTTAGTGATTGAGCCAACCGTTGATGGTTACTATGTGTTGGCTATAGGTAATAAATTATTGATTGATAGGATCACAAAGTTAGATTATGGGAGATTGGTTGATGCTAGGAAAATTATGAGATAGAAATAAAGTAAATGAATATTAGAAAATAAGTACTTATCTTATTGAAGGTTGATCTGGTGATTGATTGAGGTGGTTGACTTATTGGTGGATTTTAGTGTGATTTTGATAGAGTAAAAATACCTGATACTTTGGCAGAGAGGTAATAGAAAGTTGGCTCTCTAATGTGATGGTTGGATCACTGGGATGCTGATGATGATTGACCTACAAAGATAACTCTGAATGCATAAGTTCTTGATAATAATTGTAGATGGATTTCACCTCCCTGTTCTTCTCTTCTTATAGGCATAGGTAAGAGGTCAAAGTGGAAGTTCAAACTAGGGTTGGACTAGGTTACTAATTATAACTCATGCATGCAATGGCTTGCCCATAGATTGGGATGAGTTATATTTAGAAAAACTAGGTAGGCTAGTTTGCATGGTAGTTATTAAGGAGGTGCACCCTGACCATTGATGGTTGGGGTGATTGATGGTGTTCATCATAATTATTGATGATCGAGGGTGAGGATAAAAAGTAGGTTAAAAAGGCAAGTTGAGTCAGTTGGTTAAACTAACTAGGGTTGGGCTCATTTTGTGGTCGAAGGGTCTAACAGGGCCCAAGGGGGTCTTAAGGTGTTCTAGGGGTAGTTCAGGGGTGATTCTATATGAAAAATCATCGTATGTAGATTTTTGGTGTCTATATTTTCCCCTTTTTGTTATGTGACTTGAATGAACAAGATAAAAAATAAAAACTAGTTGGTGGTTGAAGGTCTAGTTACCCTGATTATAGGAGGAGGTGTTCCCCGTCAAACTAAGAAGTGATGAGGTAAATCAGAATTGGGTGTGGGTTTGATGAGTGTGTGGATGTTAAAATAGGTGAATTATAGGTTGGGCACTGAAGCGTAAATATATGCATAAAGTATGACAAAAAGTGTGATAGCCAAGATCACATAGTGACTAGGTTGCCATAGATGGTAAAAGTAAAGGTCGGTACTATAAGGATAAGTGACAAGTGGACCACATGATCACATTTAGGTGTGGTAGTTGGGAACACTCATAAATGCAAGTCTCCTAAGTGATGTTTGTGTGTCGATGGGTATCCAAAGTAGGAAGTGCTCCTGATGAAAACATAAATTGGTGAAGTATCATGGGTATCTAAAGAAGGAAGTGCTCTTGAAAAGACACAAGTGGGTTTAGTAAGTGTGAGGTGATACAAGTTCAAAAAGTGGTCAACATGGTAATGTTTTCACTATGGTCAAAAGACTAGGTAAAAGGTCATCATAAAATGCATGTTAGCTGGGCCAAAATGTACCAATGGTGAGATAATGAGGTGGGTGAGTTGAGGTGGGTGGAGATGGTGGTCTCCATAAGTGGGTTGTTTACGGAGGGTTTGATTGAAAATTTTTGCAGGTGAGGTAAAATGAAGTTATATGCCCTATCCTAATAGTTGATGGCCATAGGGTTAAAATGTGACCATCAATGATCACCCTAACCATCAACGGTCAAGGGTAAACCTTAAAAAGCCACAAAATAAAAGTAAAAGGTGAATTTATTTTTACCCATTGTAACTTTTATGATTGTGAATCTGTAGATTTGGTGTTTATGGTGAAGAGATTAGTGCTGATAGTGATGACTTGATTGATTGGTGAGTAGATCAAGGGGACCAAGAATGTAACATGGGCATGGATGAGGATGGGTGGGTGTGTGGCTTACTCCTTGATGGTGGTCATGGAATGAGGTAGGGGGTGCTGATAAATTAATAGAATGTAGTTTGTAGTTTTATAATTGCATTTGGTAAAAAGGTTGTGTGAATAGTAAGATATCAGGGTGGGTTTTGAGGTTTTGTGTCCTAGGTAAGGTTTTGATGATTGTGGCAAAATGGGTGGGTAAATTCAAGAAGTGATTAGGGGTAGGGTGTGCTAAGGGTGAGATGAGGACAAAATTGGGAGGAATGTATTGGATTGGGGGGATTTGGGTTTAGGTTAGGATATAAAAGGTTTTATGTGTTCCACTCGTAGAACACCCATAGTGACCATCGATGGTCAGGTCTGATTGTTAATACCAACTATGGTATGGACATCTGACCTTCGGTGGTCACTATGACTATTTACGATTGATGAGGAAAAGAAAAGACTTGTTAATTTTTTTAAAGTTGTGTTAAATGTTTTAAGTGTTCGTAAGTGGGTTTGTAGTAATGTCATGGTAAGGTTTGAGATGGTATTGTTTGAAGGTCAGGTGGATTTATAGAATTAAAGTGACTGAATGCCTTCACTATTGGAAGTAAGGTGGTAAAATGAGATGTGTAGGGCATGATTGGGAATCATGTCAGTAAGGGATTAGATATTTAGGTGAGTGACATGGCTCGTCTAGGTCAAATAGTCATTATTTAGGAAGTTTTAGTTATTAGGTAGAGTGCAGAGTGAACTGAGTTGTTTGATATTGATTATTTACAGGCACGAGAGTAGATCTAGATGCATGATTGGGTGTTAATCATCTTTGTAGATATTCACAAGGGGATGACACTTTTAAACTGGGCCCACATAGAGGAGGTTGGGCTAGGAGTAATGAGGCACTATCAACATGTTCCTTAAGATGCATCCATGATCATAGCCTTTATTAAGAGATGTGATCTTACTATGAACACCTTCTTGCTGCCTACTAGCAAGATGACTATCTTGCTAGAGGACATGTATCAGATTACACAACTACCTCTGTGTGGCAATCCAATATACCATATAGAGAGAAGAGTGAAATGAGCATATGGAGCTACTTTATGGTGATGATCATGGTCAGGTTAGATGGCATAATAGAGGTTTGAGCTATAACATGCTATAAAAGAGGGTACTAGGTGAGTAGAGGTTGATGATGATGCTCATAGTGGTTATTTCTTGCTTTGCCTTTTCAAAATTGAGTAGAGAGAGGTTTCCCTACTTGCTATTGGGAGTTCTAGTTGAGTTGCTGCTAGGGTGTATAGTTTTTGGTTGGTTACCTATTATTTTGGTACAGATATATAAGGAGTTGTGGGTATTTAGGGCCGATAGGATATATGGCATCATCATTGGTATGGTTTTACACTACTAGGCCTATGAGCACATCCAAGTGTTGAGGCTGATGGTTTTATCATAGATGGGATATAATGCAATTGAGTTCCCAGTGGGCTTCATGCTATGGAGAGATGACTATGTGGCCTTAGGTGCAGGTAGAGGGGTGCATGATGTTAAGTGGTACAGGGCTGTCCTAAATAGACTTCTTATTGGTGATATTACTTGGAGGCCATATGTATAGTTTTTGATATGGCCTGGTTATAGGAGACACACCTTCTCCCTATAGAGCTACAAGTGGATCTTTGGCAGGAGGGATGAGGAGGTAGAGCTTATCCCCTTTGACAGGGTTTGTAGTTAGTTTGGCTTGGTATAGGGCATCGCAGGTGCATTTCCTAGGTACATGCACAAGGACTTAGAGATCTTGCTACTATAGCCATATCTAGTGATGACACTACTAGTTTAGGAGGAGTTACCAACTAGGTCATAGATAGATGGTGTTAGCTATGTAGATGGGTACATGGCATGGTACCAAGCATTATTCAAAGTGGAAAATTTTGATGAGGATGATGGTGGCAAGAGGCTTATAGATGTGGATCTAGTCAAGAGAGGGGGCAAGACCCAATGCATAGGGAGGAGTAGCACTATCCACTGCATAGGTGTAGATTATAGCCCTATAGGTGTAGGTGGCTATGTTACAAGGTCAACTAGCTACTATGATAGGTGAGAGGGACTAAGTTAAGGATACTCTAGTCTTGGTCACTCATGAGAGGGATGCCCTGAGATAAATAGGTTGAGTAGCACTTGAAATAATAGGTCTATCAAGTGTTAGGGTGTGGAGCTAAAAGCTTCAACTATTTGCAAACACAAGGAGAGGATGTTGAAGAACCAGAAGCACCGGTGTCGACAGAATGACCGACGTCAGTCAGGTGCAGTGCAGAAGGAAATCAGTGATGGCAGGAGGTCGACCGACGTCAGCAGCACCAGGCAAGCAGGGACCGACGTCGGTCGCTTGTGTATTTCCAAAACTATTGTTGACGAATAGTCAGTTAAGTGAAGCGAGTGTTTGCATGTCAAATGAATAATTATAGTCATGAGTTGCGTGTCTAATTATTGTAGTTAGAGTTCTATTTTTGTAAGTATGGGATCCTATTTAAAGACCCATAAGGCATGTATTGTAATTACCAAGAAGGCAAGTAAAAGCATTGAAGCAAGCAAGGTCAAGGAGATCTATAGGTGTAAGGTCAAGGAGATCAGCTGAAGCATTCAAGGAGGGATAATAACTCAGGCTATAGAGTTGTGTTGAGCAAGAGAGAGAGGGAAGAAGGTCTTGAGGTGTGGCAAGCCTTTGAGGTGGAGGAAGAAGTGGCATCTTCCTTATTGTATTTTCTTCTAGTAATATTTAATACAAGAGTGTGTATTGTCTCTCAAATTCTTTGTTGTCTCAAGTTTCTAGTTACTTTATCATTCTGGTATAATTCCGTGTTTAATTGCTTATAAGAAAGTAATCAATTGTGCTTCCATTGGATAAGGGGTCACCTAACAGTTGTTATCAGAGCATATTGATTGTTGTAGGTTTTCCTGACAAGTGGTATCAGAGCCAGGTTTGCAAGAAGCAGGGTATTGTTTTTTGATTATAGGTCATTCACAGGGTTTTCTGATTGAGTGGGAGTTTAGCAATGGCAGAAGAAAGTAAGCTACGAATGAAGAAGTTTAACGGCAAGAATTATCAACATTAGAGGATGCAAATTGAGGACTAACTGTATCAGAAAGATTTGTACTTACCGTTGGGTGGGGTTGCATGCAAGCCCACAGATATGAAGGATGAAAAATGGAGTGTTCTTGATCGGAAGGCTCTCGGTTCCATAAGGTTGAGCCTTGCATCGTCTGTGATTTCCAGCTTATCACAGTGCAAGACAATGGAAGAGTTGATAAAGTCCTTGGAAAATTTATACAAAAATCCCTCAGCTTCTAATAAGGTATATCTTATGAAGCAGCTATTTACTTTGCAAATGTAGGAAGGTGGATCGGTACATACTCATCTCAGTGATTTCCATGGTTTGGTAAACCAATTAGCTTCAGTCAATATTGTTTTTGATGATGAGGTAAAGGCTCTCTTGATTTTATGTTCTTTACCTGAAAGTTGGGATGGTTTGGTTATGGCAGTAAGTAATTCTGCATCTGCTTCTAAAACCTTAAAAGTTGATGATGTTGTGAGTGTGATCTTAAATGAGGAAATACGCAGGAGAAGCACAGGTGAATCATCAGGGAATGCTCTAAGTGCAGAAAGCAAGGGAAGGCAAAGGGAGAAGATTGAGCAAGGGAAATCAAGGTCGGGAAGGAGATCCGAGTCCAAAGGTATTACCTGCTGGTTTTGTGGAAAGAAAGGACATACAAAGAAGGAGTGTTGGTTGAGAGATAAAGAGAATCAACATGCAATTATTAAAGAAGCAAAGGATGCAAATATTGTGATACATGATGCTCTCATACTTTCTTTGGATAGTCAGGTAGGATCATGGATTTTAGATTCTGGTTCATCTTTTCATGGATCCCCAAATAGAGATTTGTTTCATGAGTATGAACAGGGAGACTTTGGAGTGCTCTATTTAGGGGATGGTACGCCTTGTCAGATAGTTGGCAAAGGGAAAGTGCAGCTGAGATTGCAGATTGACAACACATGGGTGTTGAAAGAAGTCATGCATGCTCCAATTTTGAAGCAGAGTTTGATTTCTATAGGAAGGTTGGGTGATGAGGGATGCACAATAACCCTCACAGCAGATTCTTGGAAGGTTACCAAGGGAGCACTTATTTTAGCGAGAGGTAAGAAAGTAGATACTCTTTATCTGTCTACTTGTATTACTGATTCTACTTCTGGTGTAGATTCGAAGATGTGGTCTAATAGGCTTGGTCACATGAATAAGAAGGGAATGGAAGTTCTTGATTCAAAAGGTATGTGTTCAAATTCAGAAAGCATAGATAGAGTTCATTGCAGAAAAAGGAAATTTGATGCTTTTGACAGGAACAAAGAAGCCTTGGTATTTATGGAGGAGATGAAGGACAGAGATCAGTCACAGGGGCTGAATAAATCTGAGCAGGGCAGCATAGATAGAGGTTTGATCCAAGAAGAGCTCACGGATGAAAATTTCATCACTTACAAGAACACACAAACGCTGATGTTGGTCACATGGGACCGACGTCAGTCAGCCAGATACCGACATCAATCATGTGCAGACCAGTAGGGTCGGTAGGTCGGGCAGGAGAAGTCCGACGTCGGTCATAAGGACCGACGTTGGTAGGAGGGATGCCGGCGTCGGCCAGGGAAACGACATCGACAGTCAGGGTCAGTGCAGGGAACCGACATCGATCGAGAGCAGACTGGGAGATGGCCGATATCGGTCACTGGAATGGATGTTGGGTGGATCAATAAGTCTCAAACATCCATGTGGAGGTTAGAAAAGGTATGTGAACCTCATATTCATTGTTCACCTTCTTTATATTGCTTACTGATAGTCATGAACTAGGAAGATAGAAGAAGCAATGCAGGTAGAATCCAGAAACAGTGGGAGCTTGGCATGGATGAGGAGTGTGAGTCCTTGGAGTAGAACCAAATAGGTATTTGTTGGTAGAGTTATCAGCTGGAAGAAAGCACTGGATAGAGGGATGGATTCCCATTTTAGAGAAGAGAGTGGATGGACACATGAGACAGAAGGCTATGGTATATGGTCTTGACTAGGCTGCAGAACAATGGAGGTTTGACCATTGTATTTTATCTTTACCAGGTTGGATAATATTAGCTACATTATCTTGTTACTGTATTGTGTTACTTGTTGCAGGGTTTCATATATAGGGAGTTTTCTGAGCTAAAGGTAGAGTTGGTTCAGAAGTATGTCATGGAGAATATGGGAGGAGCAAAATTATTTTGGTATAAGTGACAGGGATTGCATCACAGGTTTGCGTGGTGGTTGGTCTTCAAGAGTGACTTTGAAGAGGGATACAGAGCCTAGGGAACAAAATAAATGGTGTACAGGTACAGGTACAAGTTGCAGCTCTTTATCTCTAAGTGGGAGATTGTTAGGGTGTGGAGCTAAAAGCTTCAACTGTTTGCAGACACAAGGAGAGGATGCTGAAGAACCAGAAGCACCGGCGTTGGTAGAATGACTGATGTCGGTCAGGTGCAGTACAGAAGGAAACCGGCGACGGCAGGAGGTCGGCTGATGTCGGCAGCACCAGGCAAGTAGGGACTGACGTCGGTCACCTGTGTATTTCTAAAACTGCTGTTGACGAACAGTCAGTTAAGTGAAGCGAGTGTTTGCATGTCACATGACTAATTATAGTCACGAGCTGTGTGTCTAATTATTGTAGTTAGAGTTCTATTTTTGTAAGTATGGGATCCTATTTAAAGACCCATAAGGCATGTATTGTAATTACCAAGAAGGCAAGTAAAAGCATTGAAGCAAGCAAGGTCAAGGAGATCTACAGGTGTAAGGTCAAGGAGATCAGCTGAAGCATTCAAGGAGGGATAATAACTCAGGCTATAGAGTTGTTGTGTTGAGCAAGAGAGAGAGGGAAGAAGGTCTTGAGGTGTGGCAAGCCTTTGAGGTGGAGGAAGAAGTGGCATCTTCCTTATTGTATTTTCTTCTAGTAATATTTAATACAAGAATGTGTATTGTCTCTCAAATTCTTTGTTGTCTCAAGTTTCTAGTTACTTTATCATTCTGGTATAATTCCGTGTTTAATTGCTTATAAGAAAGTAATCAATTGTGCTTCAATTGGATAAGGGGTCATCTAACAGTTGGTATCAAAGCATATTGATTGTTGTAGGTTTTCCTGACATCAAGGACCAATGATATGCAAAGGTATGTAGCCACTGTACAGGAGTTATGATACTATGAGGCCTTGGTTTTAACTCACTATCCAGCAAAGCCCCGATGGGGTGAATACAAAGTGAGGTTGGTAAGTGGTGCAGATGTGGCTACATCAAGTCAGTAGGTGACATTTATAACTAAAAAAGTAAGTACCTTAGGGTAGCCACTAAGACCGAGTGGCAGTGTAGGAAGGGCTAGTGGTAGTGGTGCCCCAGGAGCCTAGATGGAGATAGATGTTATGATATTTTAACTTTATACATTATTTTGATACCGGCCTGTGAGTTGATGCGGTGAGATGTGCATTTTTGAGAGAGAGATACATGAATATTGATGTTTACATTATGATATTCAGACTCATGATATATATATATATATATGATCATTATTTATTACTCATTTTTCATGGTTTATTGTGATAATTATTTGATGATATGATGTTATGTTGTGATCATTGATGATGTATTGATGTTCATGCTTATGATGATTATACTTATGTAATTGATGTGATGTCATTGCGCATGTGTAATTTTGATGAGCATATGCTATCTCATTTAGATTTAGGTAGGTGATAAAAATGGTTTATTACTTTTTATTATAGCTGTTATAATTTTGATATGATGATGGACATGTTGCTTCTATTTGTTTTGCTTATGAGATATAGTGATGATGTGCATGGTCAGTTTGATTAAAATGAGACACACAAAGTAAGTTGAATAACAACATAAGAGACCAATGTCTAACTGAATATAACAACTAGCTATAAGATGATAAGAGGAGGACATGATGAAGCTTCTTTGACAAGGACTAAAAAAAATCGAAGTTGGAATGGCTTAAGGAGCATAAGCCCTTCAAATGCTTCACACTAGCGTTCGTTAGTTGGTTAAGAGGTGTCTTAATCACATAATGTTAAGTGAGCTCAAAATTCCCTTGCTTATAGTGTATAAAAGGGGGATGGATGAAAATGGATCCTTCTTTTGAGGTTAGCATGCCTCTTCTGGAGGTTACCAAAGAGTCAGTATAAACAAGTCTATGCCATATATAGAGTAGATTGATTAATTCAGGAAGTTTACTCATGAGACTGATTGTAGTTTCCAAGATTATTGCTTATGAAATCTAATTGTGGGTTTCAAGATCATCTTGCTTTTTCTTGATAATGGTTCATTGCTTATTTTACTATTATTTTTTATTGCTTATGGGTCTTTGCTTTTGGGGAAGCTGATTGATTTGGGAAGTTTCTAATAAATTAATTGGTTTGACAAATGCTATACTTAGCCATCATTCAAGGGAGTGGTCTAAGTTTATTTGATTTATTTAATTCCTTTGAGAGCTATCCTTTGAGGGAGCATTCCACTTTACTTTGAGCAATTTGTTACATTTTTGTGCAACTATCCTTCAAGGAAGTAGTCTGTGGATGCTAGGAATGACCCATGAGTGTTATCATTTTGATTTTCAGTTTTGATTTGTTTATTTTTCTTGATATATAATTGTTTATATAGGATCAATATTCACCTTTATGAAGGCATAACTAAAAACACAAGAAGGTTGATTAAGCGAAAAGAGGTTTAGGTGACAACGATCATAGGAACCCATCCTGTGAAGGGGTAGAAAGTACCATGAGAATCATGCCATGGGTAGAGCTATGGTACCCATTGTTCAAGATTAGGCTATACTTGTGATGGATAATCATATGATTCATTTTTAACCACTTGCCCCTAAAGTAGGGAGATGAATGTGGTTTGTAAGCAAAGGATGAGCTTAAGGTAGACAAGAGGTGATTTTAATCCTATTTAAAAAAAGAATAGGCATAGGTGTGAAGTAATGAGGGGCTCAAGCTCTAGGTTTCCCTCAAGAGAGGATAGATGGTAAGCTCATGATCCATAATTATGGGTGATGATATAAGGTCTAAGCCAATTGAAGGCAAACTTACTCTGCTTACTTTTCTCCATGTTGGTGACATGTTGATTTTCATTTAAGACAAGGTCTCTGATATTGAATTCTCACACTTTCAGGTGTTTGTTATAAGCACATTTGACACTCTATTGATATACATAAAGATGGGTGAGGGTGGCCAAATGACGCTTGTCAAATAGCTCAAGCTGATCTAAATGCTCTTGATGATAATTGTTATCCCCAAAAAATGTCACTTATTTTTGGGACAACATATGAACCATTTTGGCTCTGCTCAGGCCAAATTGTCTCTTCCCTTTTCAAAATTTGTTCTCAGCTTTCAAAATAGTCATTTTTCAAGCTTTTCATAAATCTATAGACTCTGCAGGCTTAAATCTACAGACTCTACAGAGATGTTTCTACGGACTCAACATGCTTGAAATTGATAGATTCAAAGGGTCCAATGGCTTCAATAGGTAAATTCCTTTGAAAGAGCAAGTTTTCAGCACTTATGCATTTTCAGGGTTATTTCAGTCAAATGGTTCAAAGGCACGCGTGCAAAAGGAAAAGGATGAGCAGAAGCTGCCAAGTGTCATCTATTGAGACACATTATGTTTTGCATCTCAAAGCAGTGGAACAGGCCATGTGTCCCTTGTAGATTTCTGTGAAAAGCAACAAGTGGCAGCTGCAGAAGGTTTTAATGCCTTTTTTCTGAAACAGTGGAACGTGTCGCATGTCACCTATAGAGATCGGCAGAGGCTGCCAAGTTTCAATGGTCACTACATCTTCCTTTAGTTTCATTATCAAGTAAAGACTGTAGTGGGCCCCAGGTGAGTATTAAGGCTCAACAAAGTGTGACAAGTATCATCATCTGTGTGATTGCTAAAATGAGTCCCAAATATTTCTATAGAGTTTCTAGAGCTCAGTACAAGCTACCACGTGTCATCTCCTGTAGGACTCTCAAAGGTTTCTAAAAAGCAACAGATGTTGCCAAGTGTCCTTGCCTATTTTGGAAAAAGATGTCACGTGTCATCTGTTTGAAGTAGTAGAATGTGCCACATGTCAAAGATAGGGCACTCTCAACACAGAGACACAGAGTTAAGGAATGATTTCCTTCAGACAAATTATCTGAAGGAATTCCTTTAGACTTTTTATCTAAAGGAAATAAATGTTCAAGCCTAATCGAAGAAATTGAAGCCCGAAGGCCACTTGGGAGATCTCGAAGGGTAGGTAGCCTCGCGGGGGGACAATCGACACTCAAAAAGTGAATGGTCTTTCAAGACCCCAAAGGGCAAGTTCCCTCTGGAAAAGATCAAGTCTCAGAGTGCAGTGAAATCTGCCAAGTGTCATATATTGAGACACAGTCTCAAACAAGTTTCAAAGAAGCAGAACTCACCACGTGTCCCATTCCAACTCGGTGGACCACGACAAGTGTTTGCATCTGTGTTTCGAGTTTCTAACAAGTCTCAAAGCTTATTTCAATAAGCTTATTTCAAAGCTGTGGATGCCACCACGTGTCCTCGCTTGTGTCATGATGGAAAGGAACCATAACAAGTGAGAAAGACAAAAAGGAGTTGCTAAGAAGAATGACAAGCTCGTAAATGTCAAAATTAGGATGAATGACTAGTCATTAACCTTCAAAAGATGAAAGACCCACAGACGTCAAATTTTTTGTAATAAAGTGTCTATTGATCTTTGCAGGCTTAAAACATGGACCCAAATGCATTCAAAGACCCTAAGGCCAGGGCCAAAAGGGAGAAGAGACAAAGAGGGGATTCTCAGTAGGAGTTATTCCCAGTAGGTGGAATAGTTCACTAGGTAGGTATTTGGGCATGCAAACATTGAAAGCGCAGCTTGTTTGTCCCCTTTGGCATAAAAACAACATGGACAGCTATGTGGATATTAGGTGATAGAATGAGTGACTCAAGCTCAAGAGAAGACATTGGAGATGAATCAACATGCCACAGTTAAGGCAGCCACCTTGCTCCAGCATGACCCTCCCTGATAGAACCAAAAATGCATATGAGGCATTAATGCACAACATGGTTCACTCTATGGGACAAAGTGCTAAGCCTTCCTTAGGCCTCTATATAATGTAATCTTTTGTATCATTTGAAGTGAGATATTCCCTTTACCAGAAGCAAAACTCTTCCCAAATTGAAAACATTACTAAGACTTGGAGCTCAGATTATTGTTCATATTTTTTTGATTGAATGAGAAAGCAAGTTACTTGTAGACTTTGTGTTGTTATAGCTTGTGTTATTTTAGGAAATTGTTCTTATGTCTATTTCCTAGGAGCATTCTTGTTTATTTGATCTAACAAGCAGAATTAGTGGAAGTGATAAGGAAGGTGTCCTAAAACTAGCTACTTCCAAACTTTGTGCTGACATAGTTGTCTTCAGTGTGTGTTTATTTTCTATTTCTGTGTAAAGGACCTTGGGATGACTTTGTTCCCCCATTGTTCTTCGTATCTCATTCTTGAGCAATCAAGGTGGAGACTTTGTGCTACATCTTAGATTGTTGGTTACTCTGTACTTAGTTACTAGCTACTTGTCACTACCAGAAAGATTCATGTTGTTTGCAAGAACAAGCACTTCTAAAAGAAGAGAAGTGCCTTCTATAATTTCACCAAGATTTCTACTATCCAGGAAGGGATCTGCCTCTTGGCTGAATGTTAATTTTGAAAGAAGAGAGGTACCTTCACCAATCACCCAGGATTTCTCCTTGATCTATGAGCATCATCTATAAAATAAGAGAGATGGATGGTATATCCTACCCCTGAGTGTTATTTTCAGCTTATATATATATATATATATATATATATATATATATATATATATATATATATATATATAGCTCCTGCATATTCATAGAGAACCTCCCCTTGATGAGAGGAGATATTTGTCCCCTGTTGATGTAGTAAACATGCACATCTAGCTAACCAATCTCCCTATGCTATGGTTGAAGAGACCTATTTTGCCCACTAGTTAGCTGGTTGACAAAATATTCACCCAACAATTTTTGGTGGCTCCACAGGGGAAGGACAAGCAGTTTGAAGCCTCAAGCTTCAAATTGAAGTAAGACCAGTCCTTTTCTATTTTTGTTTCACAATCTAGCAACTCCACACTATACCAGAAGCCAGAGAGTTCAAAGTGTTGTTGACCCTATCTTTGAGTTGTTACAACAAGGAAATTTTGACTTACTTTCTCCCCAACTTCAAGTTCAACAATCTAGGAGTGTCCCTCCTACCCATACTAGGACACCAACACAAGGCAGAGCTACTTTTTCTATTGTTAGCAGAGCTTTGCCTTTCCAAATTCCACCCAGATTTGTTATCCTAGCTTTCAATAATCTAATCATGGCAGTTCGAGGCCCCTGGGGTAACTCTTTTGATCCACTAAATTTGACTCCACCCCTACATGAACTTCCATGTAGTTCAAGAAAGAATTTCTCAAAATTCTTTGGTGATGGGAAAGTTCAACCTGATGAACACATTATAGCCTTCAGCATAGCCTATGGCATAATAGGAGTGGAATTTGAGGACGTGGCAGTTAGGCTTTTCATTGAAACACTGTAAGGTGCTTCTGTAGATTAGTTTTACCCCCTGCAAGCTAGATCAGTAACTGATTGGGACACACTCAAAGCTAAATTTGAAGCCAGGTTTAAACCTACAGAGGATGCACATGCATTGCTGGCCCAGCTCACACAAATGAAGAAGGAACCTCATGAGCCTATGAGGGATTTCATAGCAAGGTTTGATAATCTAAGAAACTAAATTCCTACTATTTCTCAGCTGACACCTGAAAACCTCAAATGCTTCTTCATCAACTCACAGCTACCTGAATTGAGTTTTTTGCTAAGACGTGCTGGCCACATAGACCTCGAGACTGCTCAAGATTTGGCTACCGAAGTGGAAGATGACCTTATCTTGGCAGGAAAGATAAGGAGAGATCCAAATAGAGGTAAATCTTCTTCTTCCTCTGAATACTCCCCTTCAGCCACCACTAATCCTATGGTGTAGAAGCTAGTAAATGAATTTTTGGCCCTCAGAAAATAAATGGAAAAAGAGATGTCATCTGCTCTTTCATACAGAGATGTACCAAGGAGGAAATTCCCTAATCAGTCCTACCAAGGCCATGCTGCCAGGAACCAAGTGCAAACCAATCATCTTCCTCCCCCTCAGAGGAATAACCTTGCCATCGAAGCACCTCCAACTAACTCAGCGATTGGATATCTT
This sequence comes from Torreya grandis, assembly GCA_037957365.1. Lineage (NCBI taxonomy): Eukaryota > Viridiplantae > Streptophyta > Pinopsida > Cupressales > Taxaceae > Torreya > Torreya grandis. The sequence goes on from JARHVA010001577.1 coordinate 2,641,692, forward strand.
GAAGCTGAATCAGATTTCTCATTCCAGCCTGAGTTGAGTCCTAAAGATGACACTAATCTCTTCACTGAGGAAGAAAAATAATTCACCGATGACTCCAATATCAATTTCTTGAATTATCAGGATGAACCCAGAAGTGAAGGAAATGTAGCTGAGGGATCATATGTTGTATTCGCCCAGTCCAAGAATCAATCAGCTCAACAAGTTGATAAAGAGAAGATAGAGGGGCAACCTCAACCAGCAGTTTCAATTGCTAAACATGGGACCACTCTGCCCTTATAGCTAAAAGACCCAGTGACTGCTAGAAAGGTAAGTACCCCAAACATTTTTGCACCTCTAACTTCAAATTTGCAGTCCAGTTTTCCACCTCCCAAAACTCAAAAAGATGAACTCCCATCCTCTGTGCCTAGTTCATTTCCAACATTTGATATCATTTACCATATAAATAAAACCAAAATTCAAATGTCTAAAATTTAAATTTCTGCAGTCCCATCCTGAGCAATTAGACAAACTGGTTCAATGTGTTAAAAACCAAAATGTCCCTATTGAACAAGTAATTCCCAAAGTGACTCATGATCCCCCAAGAATGCACCCACCAAAAACAACCTTGTCATCACTCCTCCTACTGCTCTTGGTAAGATTGAACCTTTCTATGTCTCATTGCTAATAAATGGACATCAACTGAACAATTGCATCATTGATTCTAGAGCTTCAGACAATGTCATGCTTGCTAAAGTGGCTAAATCCCTTGGCCTCACATTAACCAAGATGTTTGGTAGATGCTTCTGCATGGAAAACAAGCAAGTACCTCTGCTGAGATAAATTAAAGATGCCCAATTTGCATTTGCAGCATTTCCAGACAAAAAAATCAAGATGACTGTCTTGGTAGCTGACGTCCCAACATCATATGGCACCCTTCTTGGGTAGAATTTCTGCAGGGATGTTAGTGGTGAATTAAGCATGGATTTATCAGAGGCGAGGATTCCATTCAAAGGTGTTATGAAGAGGCTACTCCCTGAGAAGGAAGCAAAATATGTGGTTACCCAGACCTCAGCACCTGAAGCTCAAATTTTGTTTGAGTCTTCAGGCATGGGTAACTACTTTCTATCCATGGATGAAGTTCACGAGACATTTGATGAAGCTTCTGCAGGTGATAACCTAGAAATGCATTCAGCTGAGATAGCAAAAGAATTGGCAGAGTGTAATGCAAGTGTGGAAGAATCTCCTCCTCCAAATGAAGGAGAATCCAAAGAAAACTCAGTATCAAATGAGGTATGGATTCTTGAATTTGATGGCAACTACTCCACCGATTCAGGAGCTAGGGTTGTGTTAATATCTCTTCAAGGAGATTTTTTTCCTTCATCCTAAAAGTTGTAGTTTAGCAACACTAATAACACAGTTGAATATGAGTCTCTGTTGCTTGGATTGAGTGCTGCTCAAGACAAAAGCATCAAGCTCCTTCATTCAAAAGGAGATGTTGAACTAGTGGTTTGCTAGGTGAGAAACTTGTACCAAACCAAAAATGAGAGATTGCACAGAGATTGCACCACTACCGTAATCTAGTCTGTGACCAAATTGAAAAATTTGATACTTTCAGCATCTCTACCATTCTTAGAGAATTCAATGATTGCATTGATGCACTGGCTATTTTAGCCACTCTCTTGATCCCCCATCTAGACTTCAAAGGAGACAAGTACACTATTGAGCTAGTCTTTAGACCAAGTGTACCTGATAATGCTAGTCATTGGCAAGTGTTCAACAATGATAATCAAATCATTGCCTTCTTGGAGCAAAAAGATAGCTTTGAACGACTGCATTTTGAAGGCAATGAATCTCAGAAGTGTGAACTAGCTCTTGAATCAAACACAGACATAGGTGAGGAGTTCCTACAACTTAAAGGGAATAAGATTCCCAAAGGCTAGGTTTCCCTTGAGAAGTTGTTTGACAAACATGATAGATTTATCAAACTATAGCAAACAGATTCAAGCTCTTCTCAGGAGTTTGATCAAGTAAATCTAGGAATCAAGGGAGATCCCAAGATGGTTAATATTGGTAAATGTTATACTCCTGAGGAGAGGTTCAAGTTCACTACTTTTCTCAACCAATAAATAGATGTCCTATCATACTCCTATGATGACCTAAAGTCACTCAAGCCTATTGAAATTTGGCATGACATTCCTCTCAAGGCTAATTTGACACCTTATAGGCAAAAGTCTAGGAAGTATAATCTATAAATATCAGGTACTATTCTGTCTGAGATACAAAAAATGCTAAATGCTAGGATCATTTTCCCAATCCATCATTCCACATGGATTACAAACATAGTGCCGGTAAGGAAGAAGGATGGCAAAATCTACCTCTATGTGGACTTTATAAATTTGAATCAGGCATCCTTGAAGGATAATTATCCTTTACCAATCATAGATCAAGTGCTTCAGACAATGATGGGTTCAGAGATGTTATCAATGCTAGATGGCTTCTCAGGATATAATCAGGTTGAAGTTGGTGAGGTAGACCAGCATAAGACTGCTTTCACCACACCTTGGGGCACATTTGCGTATAGAAGGATGCCTTTTGGCTTGATAAATGCTGGCACCACTTTCCAAAGAGCAATGAACCTTGCCTTCAAGGATGAGATGGGTAAGTTCATCATAGTTTATCTTGATGACTTGACCGTCTTTTCTAAGAACCGCCCAGATCATGTGCACCATTTGCAACAAGTGTTGGAACGTTGTCGCCAGAATGGCATTTCCTTAAACCCCAAGAAGTCAATCTTTGAAGTAACAGAGGGGAAACTTCTCAGACACATTGTTTCCAAAGGAGGCATAAAGATTGACTCAAACAGAGTCAAGTCTATCCAAGAGCTTACCTTGCCCACAAGTAAGACTGATGTTCACTCTTTCTTTGGAAAGGTGAATTTCTTACAGAGGTTCATCCCCGAGTTCGCTGAGAAGACTAGGCACATTGTAAACATGATGAAGGGAAAGGCCACCTTCAGTTGGACTGAAGAAGGCAAGTCAACATTTGAGGATATCAAGACTGCCATTGCCCATGCTCTAATTCTAGTTTGTCCAAACTATAACAAAGAGTTCACCATATACAGTTATGCTTTAGAACAAACGCTTTCAATAATTTTAGTTCAATAAAATAAAGAAGGTATGGAATCTACCATTTCTTTCATGAGCTATCCTCTCAAATCTCATGAGCTGAAGTACTCAAATGTAGAGAAGCATGCCTATGCAGTGGTGAAGGCAGTGAATCATTTCCACTTCTACATCTTAAATTCACACACTACTGCCTTGGTACCTGACACGACGGTCAAATCCATACTAACTCAGTAGGATTTTGGGAAAAAAAGAGGCAATGGGGTTGCAAAGATCCAGGAGTTTGATCTGGTCATCAAGCCAACAAAGCTAGTGCGTGGAAAGGGGCTATGCCAACTAATTGCTGATAATAAGCCGAAAGGAATAGGGCATGAAGAATCAGTAGAAGAAGATGCACCAACAGTCCTCTTTGTCTCCACCATGAATGAGTGGTATTCAGGTATTGTTCATTTCTTCACTTATGGTGAGTGTCCTGCTCACCTATTTTATAAAGAAAGGAGAACCATCAAGCTGAAAACTATAAATTTTGTCCTCTAGGACAACGGCCTATACAAGAGGAGCCTTGATGGAGTGTTCCTTCGATGTGTGGATAAGGATCAGCAAAGCCAACTTTTGAAGTCCTTCCATAGTTCAACCTATGGAGGACATTTTTCTGCACCTGTGACTGCCCATAAAATTCTGTGAGCTAGGTACTATTGGCCAACTCTCTTTCAGGATGCATACAAGTGGGTTAGGGAATGTGAACTATGCCAGCAGTTTGTCAAAAGACCCAAGATAACTGCCCTACCTCTCAAGCTAGTGGTCATAGAGGAGCCATTCCAGCAATGGGGAATTAATTTTATTGGAGCTGTTAACCCATCTTCAAGTGTTGGACATGATTATGTCCTTACAGCAACAGACTACTTCACCAAATGGGTGGAAGTTGTTCCAACCAAACATGCTACTTCAGAAGTAGTGTGCAATTTCCTTAAAGAGAACATCATTTCCAAGTTTGGGGTCCCAACCAAGATTGTCACTGACAATGTAGCTTGTTTCACTTCTTAGGAGATTACTCAATTCTATTTCTACTATGGGATTACACTCTCCCACTCTTCTGATTACTTTCCATAAGGGAATGGATAAGTTGAATCAAGCAATAAGAACCTGGTGACTATCATCAAGAAGTTGGTGGATGACAACCAAAGGACATGGCATAAAGCATTGGTTGATGCTTTATGGGCAGATAGAATTACACCAAAGAGAGCAATTGGTATGTCTCCTTTCCAACTTCTTTATGGTATCAATGTTGAGATACCAATCACCTTGGAATTGCCTACATTGAGATTGGCTAAGGCAATTGAAGATCAAATGTATGAAAGTGCCCTTGATAAGAGGATCATGTGCTTGACTAAGCTGGATGAGCAGAGAAATGCAATGGTGGACCGAATTGCTACCCATCAAGGTCTGGTGAAGAAGCTCTTCGACCAAAAAGCAAAGAACCATGATTTCTAGATTGGAGATCAAGTCCTATTGTGGGACAAGAGAAGAGAACCAAAGGGGATGCATAGAAAGTTTGATTCCCTGTGGAGGGACCCTTTTACTATTCATCAGCTCAACGGTGAAAATAGTTTTCTATTGAAGTATCAAGATGGCACTCTCTTTTCTCTACCTCACAATGGGCAGCATCTGAAGCACTTCAACTCATGAAGTATCAGATGAGTTCCCCTATACATATGCATATTTGTATAGTCTTTCATTTCTATTTTGTGATTTTCATTTCCATTTTTTGGAACCTTTTTTTTGGGTAGCATGACTCCGTAGCCCAATGGCACACTTCAATGCACTAGAGATTCTAGTTTCTACTCCCCTCAGTTGTGTTTCAAGTTTTCAATTGAAGGAAGTTCCCCAACTGGAGCCAGTTGTTGTCCCCAAAAATATGTCACTCATTTTTAGGACAACATATGAACTATTTTGGCCCTGCTCAAGCCAAATTGTCTCTTTCCTTTTCGAAATTTGTTCTGAGCTTTCAAAACAGTCATTTTTCAAGCTTTTCATAAATCTACGAACTCTACAGGCTTAAATCTATAGACTCTACAAATATGTTTCTATAGACTCAACATGCTTGAAATTGAAAAATTTAAAGGGTCCAATGGCTTCAACAGGTAAATTCCTTTGAAAGAGCAAGTTTCTGGCACTTAGGCATTTCTAGGGTTATTTCAGTCAAACAGTTCAAAGGCACGTACGTAAAAGGAAAAGAATGAGCAAAAGCTGCCAAGTGTCATCTACCGAGACACATTATGTTTTGCATCTCGAAGCAGCAAAACAATCCATGTGTCCCTTGTAGAGTTTTGTGGAAAGTGATAAGTGGCAGCTGCAAAAGGTTTCAATGCCTTTTTTTTTGAAATAGTGGAATGTGCCGCATGTCACCTACAGAGACCAAAAGAGGTTGCCAAGTGTCAATGGTCACTGCATCTTCCTTTAGTTTCATTATCACTTAAAGACTGTGGTGGGCCTTGGGCGAGTTACTAAGGCTCAACAGAGTGCAACAAGTGTCATCGTCTGTGCGATTGCTAAAATGAGTCCTGAATGTTTTTGTAGCATTTCTAGAGCTCAGTGGAAGCTGCCACATGTCATCTCCCATAGGACTCTCAAAGGTTTCTAAAAAGTGGTAGATGTTGCCAAGTGTCCTCGCCTATTCTGGCAGAAGATGCCACGTGTCATTTATTCGAAGCAGCAGAATGTGCCATGTGTCAAATATAGGGCACTCTCAACACAGAGACACAGAATCAAGAAATGATTTCCTTTAGACAAATTGTCTAAAGGAATTCCTTCAAACTTTTTATCCAAAGGAAATAAAGGGTCAAGCCTAACCAAAGAAATTGAAGCCCGAAGGCCACTCGGGAGATCTCAAAGGGTAGGTACCCTCGCGAGGGGACAATCAAAACTCAAAAAGTGAACAGTCTTTCAAGACCCCAAAGGGCATTCCCTCTGGAAAAGATCAAGTCTCAGAGTGTAACAGAAGATGCCAAGTGTCGTATGCTAAGACATAGTCTCGAACAAGTTTCAAAGAATCAAAACTCACCACGTGTCCCATTCCAACTCGGCGGACTGCAACAAGTTTCTGCATCCGTGCTTTGGGTTTCTAACAAGACTCAAAGCTTATTTTGATAAGCTTATTTCAAAGTTATGGATGCTTCCACGTGTCCTCACATGTGTCACAGTATAAAGTAGCCATAGCAAGTGAGAAAGACACAAAAGAGTTGCTAAGAAGAATGACAAGCCCACAAACATCAAAATTAGGATGAATGACTAGCCGTTAACCTTCAAAAGATGAAAGACCTACAAATGTCAAATTTGCTACAATAAAGTGTCTATTGTTATTTGCAGGCTTAAAACACGGACTCGAATGCATTCAAAGACCCTAAGGCCAGGACCAAAAGGAAGAAGAGACAAAGAGGGGGTTCTCAGCAGGAGTTATTCCCAGTAGGTGGAACAGTTCACCAGGTAGGTATTTAGGCCTACAAACATTAAAAGTGCAACCTATTTATCCCCTTTGGCATAAAAATAACATGGACAACTGCGTGTATAGTAGGTGATAGAATGAAGGAATCAGGCTTAGGAGAAGACATTGGAGATGAATCAACATGCCATAGTTAAGGCAGCTGCCCTGCTCCAACATGGCCCTCCCTGACAGAACCAAAAATGATCTGAGGCATTAATGTGCAGCATGGGTCACTCCATGGGACAAAGTGTCAAGCCTCCCTTAGGCCTCTATATAATGTAATCTCTTATATCATTTGAAGTGAGATCTTCCCTTTACCAAAAGCAAAACTCTGCCCAAATTGAAAGGCATTACTAAGACTTTGAGCTCAGATTGTTGTTCATATTTTTTTGATTGAATGAGAAAGCAAGTTACTTGCAGACTTTGTGCTGTTATAGCTTGTGTTATTTTAGGAAATTGTTCTTATGTCTATTTCCTAGGAGCATTCTTGTTTCTTTGATCTAAAAAGCAAAATTAGTGGAAGTGATAAAGAAGGTGTCCTGAAGCCAGCTACTTTCAAACTTTGTGCTAACATAGTTGTCTTCAGTGTGTGTTTATTTTTTGTTTCAGTGTAAAGGACCTTGGGATGACTTTGTGCCCCCATTGTTCTTTGTATCTCACTCTTGGGCAATCAAGGTGGAGACTTTGTGCTACATCTTAGATTGTTGGTTACTCTGTACTCAGTAACCAGTTACTTGTCACTACCAGAAAGATTCTTGTTATTTGCAAGAACAAGAACTTATGAAAGAAGAGAAGTGCCTTCTATCATTTCACCAAGATTTCTACTATCTAGGAAGGGATCTGCCTCTTGGCTGAATGTTAATTTTGAAAGAAGAGAGGTACCTTCACCAATCACCCAGGATTTCTCCTTTGATCTATGAGCATCATCTATGAAATAAGAGAGATGGATGGTATATCCTACCCCTGAGTGTTATTTTTAGCTTATATATATAGCATATAGCTCCTGCATATTCATGGGGAACCTCTCCTTGATGAGAGAAGAGATTTATCCCCTGTTGATGTAGTAAACCTGCACATCTAGCCAACCAATCTCCCTATGTTGTGGTTGAAGAGACCTATTTTTCCCACCAGTTAGTTGGTTGACAAAATATTCACCCAACAATAATCATCTTCCAAAATGAGATCTTGAAAAGATATACAAAGAGAAGGTATTTGGACTTTAAGAGGTGAGACTACCTCCACTCTAAACACAAGAGAGAAAGGTGTAGCACCAGTAGGGGTTTGAATGCTTGTTTGATATGCCCATAAAGTGAAGGTAATATGCAAGTGCCAATACCTACTAAAGGCATTGACCATTTTGGTGAGCATGTTGTTGAGGGTTTTGTTAGAATCCTTAGTTTGTCCATTTTCTTATGGATGATAGGGTGATGAAAAACTAAGCTTGATGTTGAATGAATCACAAAGCCCTTGAACTTGATTGTTCTTAAATTATTTTCCATTATCGATGATGATCGTGTGGGGAACACCGAAGAGACAAATGATATTATGGTTGATGAAGTCAATGATTTAGTCAACTTTGGTTGAAATGAGAGGGGCAACCTCAATCCACTTGGTGAAATACTCCATGACATTTATGATAGATTGGTGCCATTGTAAATAATGGGGGTTGATTTCACCAATAAGATCGAGACACCATTATGATAAGGGCCATAAATCTTCGGATACTTAAAGACTATGGTTGGGTGTGTTGAGTTGTGGAGCTAAAAGCTTCAACTCTTTGCAAACAGGTGGAACAGGAAGGTTGCTGAGATCCAGGAGCACCGGCGTCGGCAGCAGGACCGACGTCGATCGTGACCAGTGCAGAAGGCCACCAACGACGGCAGGGATTTGGCCGACGTCGGCATAACTAGACTAGCAGGGACCAGCGTCGGTCGCCTGTGTGTTCCAGAACTACTCGTTACACGGACAGTTAGTTAAGTGAACGAAGTGTTTGCATGTAAAGGCCAGTTAGAGTCTTTGGCTGCGAGGATAATTGTCTAAATTAAGAGTCTAAGTTAGTGTTTGAGTTAGAGATCTATTTATAGACCCATTGGCATGTATTGTAATTAAGGCATGAGATAGAAAGGAAGGCAAGTAAGTTGCTTCCATTGTAAGATCATTGAGTTGCAGGTTGTTGCAAGCTCATAGGGGATCTACATGTGAGTATGGTCTGTTGAATTGCAGGTTGCAGGTTCATGGGAGATCAACTTGAAGTACTATTGAGTGCTTGGTGAACTGGCAGGGTTATTACTGACTAGTTGGAGAGGTGAACACCAGTTCTGTTTGTGAGTTGGTTGTTGGGACCGTTTTTTCTGTAGGAGAGTGTTGTGTGAGAAGAATTACTGTACACTTGAGGTGTGGCAAACCTCTGTAAGGTGAAAGAGTGTGGCGGCTCTTTGTTGTATTCTTTTCTGTAAAGTATTAATATAAGTTAGTGTATTGTCTCTCATATTCTGTGCTATTGGTAAATTCCAGTTACTTGTGCTTCTGGTTATTTCCGCATATTTAATTGCTTATATTTGGTAATCATACTTGTGCTCTTTCTGAGGAGCAAGATCCAACAAGAGGAATCAGAACAGATGTGTGTTTGTTCTTGGACTTCCCTGGCAAGTGGTATCAGAGCTTTTGGTTGGGATACTAACAGATTGGATTAGATCTGGTTAGTGTGTTTTGATTACAGGTACTCACAGGGTTTCTGTTTGAGTGGGAGTTGAGCAATGACAGAAGACAGTAAGCTACGGATGGAAAAGTTTAATGGCAAGAACTACCAATTGTGGAGGATGCAAATTGAGGATTATCTGTATCAAAAATATTTTTACTTACCGTTGGGAGGGGTTAACTGCAAACCCTCAGATATGAAAGATGAAGAATGGGAGGTTCTTGATCTGAAGGCTCTGGGATCTATTAGATTGAGTCTTGCATCATCTTTGATTTCCAGCTTATCACAGTGTAAGACAACGGTGGAGTTGATGTAATCTTTGGCAAATTTATATGAAAAACCCTCAGCTTCTAATAAGGTATTTCTTATGAAGCGTTTATTTAATTTGCAAATGTTGGAAGGTGGATCTGTTCATAGCCATCTTAGTGATTTCCATGGTTTAGTAAACCAGCTAAGTTTAGTCAATATTGTATTTGATGATGAAATTAGAGCTCTCTTAATCTTGTGTTCATTACCTAAAAGTTGGGAAGGTTTGGTAATGGCAGTTTCTAATATTGTGTCTCCTTCAAAAGTCTTAAAAGTGGATGATGTTGTGAGTGTAATCTTGAATGAAGAGATACGCAGGAATAGCACAGGTGAATCATCAAGAAATGCTTTGAGTGTTGAAGGCAGAGGAAGGCAAAGAGAAAAGATAGAGCATGGGAGATCAAGGTCCAAGACAGGCAAGAGATCCAAGTCCAGGTATGGCAGAATAACCTGCTAGAAGTGTGGAAAGCAAGGGCACTTAAAGAGAGATTGCAGATCGGGTACAGATCAGCATGAAGAACATGAAGAAGAAGCAGATGTTGCAGATTATGCTGCACGAGATGCTCTGGTATGTTCTTTGGATAAAGTAGAATCTTGGGTTTTAGATTCTGGTGCCTCTTTTCATGCATCCCCACATAGGGAATTTTTTCATGAGTATGTCCAGGGAGATTTTGGAGAAATTTATGTAGGGGATGGTAAGCCTTGTCAGATTGTTGGCAAAGGGAAAGTGAAGCTGAAACTGCAGACAGGTAACACATGGGTGTTAAAAGAGGTCATGCATATCCCAGTTCTAGAGCGGAATTTGATTTCTGTCAGAAGTTTGGGTGATGAGGGTTGCACAGTAACTCTCACAGCGGACTCTTGGAAGGTTACCAAGGGTACACTTGTTGTAGCTAGAGGTAAGAAAGTAGGTACGCTTTATCTATCTACTTGTACTACTGATTCTCTTTCTGGGTTTTCTACTTCAGCTGTAGATTCAGAGATGTGGCTTGATAGGCTTGGTCACATAGATAAGAAAGAGATGCTTGTTCTTGAGTCAAAGGATATGCTTTCGGATTTGGAAGGTATGGATCGTGGTTTTTGTATGTAGAAGAAGAAGGTAACGTTTCTTGAGGAATTTGATGTTAGTGACAAGAACAAGAAAGCCTTGGTTTTCAAGGAGAAGGTGACGGACAGAGTTCAGCACAAGATGCAGAAGAATTCTGAGTAGAGCAAGGGTGATTTGGACAAGGATTTGATCCAAAAAGAGCTCGCGGGAAAAAGTCAGGTCTCACAAGAAAAACATAGAGACCGACGTCGACAGGAAAATCAGCGTCGGCGTCCAGACAGGGACCGACGTCGGCTATGTGAAGACCGATGTCAGTGACTCAGGGCAGATATTGACCGGCATCGGCCAGGGGAAACCGACGTCGGCAAGGTGGCAGTCGCAAGAAACTGACTTCGGTCATCTGCAGACTGAGATGTGATCGGCATCGGTTACTAAGACGAATTTTGGGTGGACAGCAAGCTGTCATGGAGTCTCAAGCACCCATATGGAGGACTGAAGGTGTAAGTAAGTTCTTAAATTTGTCATTTCCCTTCTTTACACTACTTGTTGCTCACTTATGGCATAGGACCAGGAAGTTGTTAAAGAAGCAGAACAGGTAGATCCAGGAAACAGTGGGAGCTAGGCATGGATGAGGATGTGATTCCTTGGAGGAGAACCAAATAGGTGTTTTGGGTTGAGTGGCCAGCTAGAAGTAAGCACTGAGAGACGAATGGATGTTCAAGATAAAGAAGAGCGGAAATGGATACGTGAGATGGAAGATCAGGGTATATGGTCTTGTATTAGCTGCAGGGCAATGGAGGTTTGATCATTGTGTTTCTCTTTACCAGGTTGGATAGTATTAGCTACACTATCCTATTACTATATGATGTGCTTGTTGCAGGGTTACACATATAGGTATTGCTGAACTAAAGGTAAAGCTAGTTCAGGTGTTTGTCATGGAGAATCTAGGAGCAACAAGATTCTTTGGCATGAGTGTGTTCTAGAGACTTGGTAGGTCACATGTTGACTTTGTTTCAGAATGATTGTGTGAAACCGGTTAGCACGCCTATGGTTGGACAGTTCTATAAACAGGTGTCTTGATTCACATAATGAGGTTGAGTGCATGGTATGTACTAAACCTGAGTTTTCCCAAGCAGTGGGAGTTGTCACAAGTTGGAGCCAATCTGAGAGAGAACCATTGGAGGGCAGTTCAGTGGATTCTTATAGGGACTAGCAGTAGGTGCACATGTTATGCAGGTTCAGGTTATTTTTTACATGGTTTGTAGATGTGGATGTGGCAGGTGATTTGGATGATAGGTTTTGCACTACAGGTTTGTGGTGGTTGGTCTTCAAGAGTGATCTTGAAGAGGGATACAAAGCCAAGGGAACAAACTATACGAAGTACAAGTACATGTACAGGTTGCAGCTGTTTATCTCCAAGTGGGATATTGTTGAGTTGTGGAGCTAAAAGCTTCAACTCTTTGCAAATAGGTGGAACAGGAAGGTTGCTGAGATCCAGGAGCACCGGCGTCAGCAGCAGGACCGACGTCGATCGTGACCAGTGCAGAAGGCCACTAGCGATGGCAAGGAGTCGGCCGACGTCGGCATAACCAGACTAGCAGGGACCGGCATCGGTCGCCTGTGTGTTCCAAAACTGCTCATTACATAGACAGTTAGTTAAGTGAACAAAGTGTTTGCATGTAAAGGCCAGTTAGAGTCTTTGGCTGCGAGGATAATTGTCTAAATTAAGAGTCTAAGTTAGTGTTTGAGTTAGAGATCTATTTATAGACCCATTGGCATGTATTGTAATTAAGGCATGAGATAGAAAGGAAGGCAAGTAAGTTGCTTCCATTGTAAGATCATTGAGTTGCAGGTTGTTGTAAGCTCATAGGGGATCTACATGTGAGTATGGTCTGTTGAATTGTAGGTTGCAGGTTCATGGGAGATCAACTTGAAGTACTATTGAGTGCTTGGTGAACTGGCAGGGTTATTATTGACTAGTTGGAGAGGTGAACACCAATTCTGTTTGTGAGTTGGTTGTTGGGACCATTTTTTGTGTAGGAGAGTGTTGTGTGAGAATAATTACTGTACACTTGAGGTGTGGCAAACCTCTGTAAGGTGAAAGAGTGTGGCGGCTCTTTGTTGTATTCTTTTTTGTAAAGTGTTAATACAAGTTAGTGTATTATCTCTCATATTCTGTGCTATTGGTAAATTCTAGTTACTTGTGCTTCTGGTTATTTCCGCATATTTAATTGCTTATATTTGGTAATCATACTGTGCTCTTTCTGAGGAGCAAGATCCAACAAGAGGAATCAGAACAGAGGTGTGTTTGTTCTTGGACTTCCCTGGCAGGGTGCATGTTATAAATTATCATGTTGTTGACATTTGACACACTTTTTCACATAATAATAATAATAGTCTTGGTTGAGGTTAGGCTAGTAGTAGCCAAGGTGAAGGATACGTATAGAAACAACTATGCCACTAAAATGTCCTCCACAAATCCCATCATGCTTTTCCTTGATAGCATGAGAGGCTTCACAACTACATAGGCAATGAAAGAGAAGACTATCAAAATCGTGTTTATAAAGGATTCCTTTAGTATGGTATAATGGGAGGTGCTCTGAATAAATTCTCTTTGATCATTCTAAGAAAGACTAGAGGGAATGATGGAAAAGTTAAGGTAGTCAAAGGTTTGTTGTTACCAAAGGTCAGGTTGGGCTTCTTCCACATTGAAGATGGTAGGAGAGTCTGATTTGATATAAGATGGTTTGGTAAGGAAGTGGGGACAATGACTAATAAATTAGAGTTAGAGGGTGCAGACGGGACCTAAGAAGCAAGAGAAGCCATCATGTCGACAAAATTATTTATAGATCATGAGGTAGTCTGAATAAGGTAATGTTCAAATGACATTAGTAGTACATCGACTAATTATTTGTACTATTATAGGACATCATTCTCTCACTAGTATATGCCATTGATTTGGTTGACCACAAGTTGGGATTCATCAAAGATATTGATTGTTTTGACTCCCAAGGCTAAGGTAGTTTAGAGACCTATTACTAGGGCTCATACTCAACCATGTTGTTGATGTACTCAAAATCAAGCTTGAAGGATAGAGTCAAGGGTTCACTATCAAGGGGAATATGGATGATACCAGCTCCCCCACCACATTGACACTTTGATCCATCAAATAAAATGGTTACTTGTTAGGTGAAATATGATTGAGAAAGAGTAGCAATGTTCTCATCAAGAAACTCAAGAGGAGGTTGGTTACTAGATAAAGGGGCTTCAGCTAATTGGTCAAAAATTAATTACCTTTCGATTAATTTCTACTGAAGAAACTCAAGGTCAAACTCAAATAAAATCATGAGCCACTTTGCCATTCATTGGTTTTGGTGTGGCCTAGAGTGCATGTATTTGAGTGGGTCAAACGTATTGGTGATGACAAAAGTTTTGTGGTTAAGAAGGTAGTGATGAAGTTTAATGGCTACAAAGACCAAAGCAAGGCAAAGTTTCTTGGTATGGGTATATCAAGTTTTTTACTCTATAAGCATTCAATTTATATAGTAAATGACTTTCTCTTTGTGTCTATCATTACGATGTGCCAGCTTGCCCCAAGAGAATGGTCACTGGCATAGATATATAGGTAGAAAGGTTCATCCACTTTTAGAGGAATGAGGACTGATGGGGGGAAAAGGTACTCTTTGAGTGAATCAAAGTCCTTTCGGCAATCCTATCCCCACTTGAAAGAGATGTCCTTTTTGAGAAGGTGATGAAAAGGTTGGCATCAATCAAATAGCTGAGAGATAAAGTGGCAGATATAATGGAGCTTCCCCCAAAGGATATGGATTTGCTTAAGGTTGATAGGAGGAGGCATCTCCAAAATTTCCTCGACTTTGGTAGGATCAACTTCAATTCTATGAAGAAAGATAATGAAGCTAAGAAGTTTGCCTTATAAGAACCCAAAGATACATTTCTTGGGATTTAGGTGAATGTGGTAATGGATATGGTGCTCAAAGATGATCTTAAGAATGGCTAAATAATATTTTCAAAGTTTTGATTTTTTGAGAAGATCATCCATATAGTCCTCTACTATTTTGTGAATGAGGTAATGGAAGATGTAGGTCATTTCACATTGGTAGGTTGCACCAGCATTCTTCAAACCAAAGGGCATGACTCTATAAAATAAAGTCCCCTACGGGTTGATGAAATAATTTTTGTATTAATCTTTAGGAGTAATCAAAATTTGATTGTAGCTCAAGAACCCATCCATAAGTGAGAGCATCTCATGGTCAACTGTGAGATCAAAAAGTTGGTCAATGTTAGGCAAAGGAAAATCATCCTTTGGGCATGCTAGGTTAAGGTCTTGAAAGTATATGCAAATGTGAAGTCCTCCTATAGCTTTGGTGATAGGAACAACATTATAAAACCATTAAGGATAGTCAATAGGATGGATAAAATTGATGAAAAGGAGACGCTAAATATTTTCTTTGACAAGAAGAGCTATGCAAGGGTGCATTCAATGAAGATTATATTAAATATGTTTAACATCATGATTGGTGATAATGTTTTGGCTAGCAATTGTGGGGTTGATTTTAGGCATGTAATTGTGTGACCAAGTGAATGTTATGTTTTGGTCTTAGAAAAAGGCAGAGAAGTCTTGATTCTAAGTAGAATCCAAAGATTGCCCAATTTTGACAATGTGTAGACTATCTTGAGTGCCTAAGTTGATATCCACTATAGATTCATTCAACATGGTTGAAGTCTCAGGAGGGAGATATTTGTGGATAGAATGATATTCTGTATCGAGATAAGTGAGAATGGAGTCATCATAGTGACACTGAACGGTGTTGATGGTAGGAGAGTCATCTTTCACTAGTTCAAGATGAGTCAGATGAATATTATGGTTGCCTCATCCTTTTGGTAGGTCAGGGGTCTGAGGATAATCATGGAGATGAAAAAAAAAGTTAGGTGGGATGATATCATCATCCTCACATTCAAGGGGAGAAGAGGTTGGTGAGGAAATGATATCTTCCTCCACAATGGTGACAATTGGTGGTTCAGTTTTCTTCTTGGGTAGGATAAAATTGAGGCTTTGCTTCTCATGAGGCTTTCTATTTTTAGTTGAAATCAAATCATGTGGGCCATGCTCATATCATCCCAGGCTAAATCCCTTCCAGGCACACCTATGGAGGTATGTCTTAGAAAAATAAGGTTTATCCAAGTAAGAAAAGATGGAGGTGTAGGGATGAGGTGAAGAGGATGTACCAGAAGTGTCAAGAGGTCTTTCAAGTCCCCCATAGATGAAGTGTATTTGACAGGATGAGATTCTAAGGGGAATAATTAAACTGATGTTGGGGTCATACCTAGGTTGGTTGCTAAGTGGCCCATACTCATGAAGATTAGGGAAAGCATCGAGGGTCAAGAGTAGATATTCACCTAGTGAAAGGCATTCAAAAGTTGATTCCAAGGGGTCAGTTATAGGTATTTGATCAGAGGGTATTGATGAACTAGTATATGCTTCATTGAAAGTGAAATAACTGGTTTTCTCTTTTGTGGATGAGGGCTTGTCTATTTTTAATGGTAATAGGATGTCATTGGGTCAATAGGTCATGTTGTATGTTGTAAATGGACTTGGGTCAACTTGTATAGTAACAACCTAGCCTTTATGCTTCAATTTAATGCAATGATGAAGGGTAGAGGGCACACAAGCCATGGAGAAAATCCAAGGTCATCGCAACAAAATGTTATATTTAAACTTTCCTTCCACTACATAAAAGAGTTATGTGAGTGTACGAGGTCCTAAATAGATGTGAAGGACAATCATTCTCAAGGTAGTGGTTATGGTATCATTGAAGGATCTAAGAATGGCTGAGGTCTTAGACATGATGTTAGTTGGTAGCTTAAGTTGATTGTAAGGATGGGAAGAAATGATATTAATGTTAGCTCCCCCATCAGTCATCACCCATTTAATGTGGTTTTGGTTGATGCATGTAGTGATGAAAAGAGGTGGATCAGGGTCCTCTAAATGGATAGAAGGTATCACTGAGTCCTTAAAGGTAATAAAAGTAGAAAAGTGAAGAGTGCCAACAAAGGTAGCAAGAGGTTGAGGATCCTCAGGTTGGACCTCTATTGACTACAAAGATTTTATCATTACCTTATGATGATGAGGTGAAGTATAAATGAGCTTGTATAAGCTCATTTTGGCTAGGGTTTGATAAAGTTACTTAAGGACCACCCTCTTGATTGACTCGGAGGGGTTTGATTGAGAGGTGCCCAAGATGGAGACCTTGGGTTTAGGTGCAGGTGAAGATGCTTGGATTTGATTAGGTTGAGAGGTAAAAGAGGGATATGTCTAAGGGATGGATACTTTGGCCTTTCCCTTATCCTTTTTCTATGCTCATGTGACCACATTGATATAATGGATAGAAGGGAGGGTAGATGATAAATTTGGTTTTCCATCACTCTGAGGTGAGATTGGAGGAGTAAGTTGGTATTGGTCATTAGTTGTTTGCTGAAGTGGTAGAGGACTCATGAGGAATTCATCTGACAAGAGATCATCTTCCTCATAAAGTCAACGGATAATGCTTTGGAGAGATTTACAATTCTCTATGTCATGTCTAGGTGTCTTGTGATAGGAACACACTTGGTGGTCATTATACTAGGCAGGTTTCGAAGGAAGAGGGTCAAATGGCCTAATGGGAGGTAAGGTCAAACAAGAAGCTTGTAATAACCTTTAAAAAATGGTTGAGTAAGATTTAGCCAAAGGTGGAGGGGGTTTAGATATTTTGGTTTTAGAAATGGGTTTGATAATAGGTGGCTTAGGCAAGGTGGTTCCCTTAGTTAGTGATTTTGGTTTAGGTAAGGGAGCTGAGAATCAGAAGTTGAAGCTCTTAAGATGGGTAATTTGGTTATTGGTTTCTTGGTAAATATGGGTGTACCAGAAAGCAAGAGTGATGGCATAACCAATAGCAGTGGTTTGGTTATTATGGGGATAGTTGGTTTACCAATAAAAGTGGAGGGATGAGGTCTCAAAATGGAGGGTAAGGTTGAGAGAGGCAAAATTTTGGCCTTCGGGCCTCTTAGTGGTTTTACTTCTTTGGTTGATTTAGTTTGCAGTTTAGTTGGTGGCTTTGATGAAGTTAACTCCACTTTGAAAGATGGATGATCTAAACTTGGCATAGGTTAAAATTCCAAGATTATTGTCTGGTTTAGTTGAGATAGGAGGCAATGATTTGGTTTCTTGAGGCTTGACTTCTTTGGGTGGTTGAGAGGTGACTAGTTTGGTAGAAGCTTTGATTGATTTAGTTGGCATGATGATGGGTTAAACAATAGGAGTGATAGGTTGGTCTGATGAATATGTGATAAATGGTTCTTACTTGGTGATGTATGGGAACCCTAATTATTTCCAAAATGTGGCTCAATCCATATCATTTTTGGAGATGAATTCCAATCTCTGAACTAATATAGAGAAAGGCTTGTATATTAGTTTCATCTCCTAGGTAATGGATTCAAAAGAATGGCCCATAGGTTCAGAAGGTAGAGTGATAACCTCATCCTTTTCCTTAATCAAAGGATGCTAGGTTCAGGTGAGTGGTTCTTATGTGAGAGGTGCTGACACTAAATTTTCTTCTTTGGAAATGATGTCCAGAGGAGGTGTGGTTGGTTTGGTAGTTGAATAAGAACGTAAGGTGATGGTCAGTTATTTTGATATGTTAGTTGAAGAGGAGCTTAAGGATTTTAACATCTCAATAAATGAAGCTAGGGTAAAAGGTAATTACTTAGTTTGGAACTCTGAAGGAGGGGAAGGTAACTCCATTATCTCAATAAGTGGAGTGGGTGAAGAATTGGCAGATGAGGTGATAAGATCTTTAGCAATAGGAGCATCAAGAACCATGTTAACTATATGGGTATCATTATAACATTCAACTTGGTTTCTCTCCTCTTTTGAAGGGGCATGATTAGGAAAAGGCTACCTGAAGATGTCAAGGGCTTGGTTTTGATGCATGTTTGGGTTATCCAACATGAGTTCCCCTTTGTCAATGAGCATTTGGATAGCGTTCTTGAAGGTGTTGCACCCACTTACATCATGTCTGATTACTTGATGGAAAGCACAGAGCTCATTCTCATTGTACCAACTAAGTGCTGGATGAGAAGAGTCAAACTATTGAGGTGACTTGATAGGAGGAAGTTGTATCATTTTGGCTTTCAATGGATTCACCAAAATAGAAGCATAAGACTCTCCAATCAGAGTGAATTACTTTTGGGTAGTGTAGTTTTGGTTCCTCATGTTTTGGATAGAGGAGTTAGAAGAGTTTTTCTAGTTAATGTTAGGTGAAGGAGTAGTATTAAGAACAATGACATTTATGGTTCCCTTGCTCTTGGTATTAGTTTTGGTTTGATTTCTTAGTTTGGAGGACAAAGACTCATTGGTCTTGAAGGTAAAGTTCTTATTCCTTAATTTCAACTTACCCTCATCTCTGACTCTATTTTCTAACTTACAGGCCATGGTGAAAGCTTTGTCAAAAGTTCTAAAGATTTGGACTCACAGTGTGGAGGAGATGTACTTATCACAAGATCAAGAACAAAGAATGATAATTGATTGATTAGGCTTCTCTGAAGAGCCACAAATTTTGTAATAGATTCATCCTCAAATTGGCAAATAGAATAGAGATCAATGATGGAGAATTTCTTGGAAATGTTGATTGAGAAGTGATCCAAGAAGGTCTGGGCTAGTTGGGTGAAGAAGAAGATGGAATGTTTGGTAATGGAACTATACCAGTCCAGTGTTGATCCAAATAAAGACATAGGGAAAGCTTGGAGAAGAAGAGCATCATCATAGGCAATCATGTAACATGCATGCCTAAATGCTCTTAAGTGTTGTTGGGGATCTTATTTGCTATGAAATTTGGTAAATTTGGAAAGCTTCCACTGAGCAGGATAAGGTTTGATAGGGATAGAAGGGTGAATAGGCTCATTGAAAATTTGGTCATAGGATAAGAGGTTGTGAGCTCTAGAGATGGATGACTCCAAATTTATCATCTTGTCCATGGTGCACATAAAGGGTTGTAAGGTGCATACTATGGCTAAGGTTTAGTGGCATACTAGTAATTTTCTAGAGGTTGGGAGAGTACCCCATATTGATAGGTGGATATGGGTAGCTGGGTAGATGGTATGTAAGGGTAGGTGGTTATTGGTGATTGGATAGTAGGTACATGCCCTTGTGGGTTAGGGATGTAACCTAGGTTGAGTGTGATAGGCAATTTTTGAGAGGTTATGGTGGGTTGGACAAGATCAGTGGTTGTGTTGGTAATAAAAGGGAAGGTAGTGACCTTCATACTAATAAGTGGTAAAGTAGAAGGTATAGACACTACAAGATTTTGAAGAGGTGTCATGATTAATGAAATGGGGTTGACATATAGATGGTTAGTGATACTAGTAGTAGGTGCTCTAATAGTGAATGGAGTGAAGGGGTCAAAGGTTAGGTTTTTCCTAAGGTAGAGGAGTTATTGGCAGGGGTAGAAGGTGTAAGTGTAGTGGTTGGCTGGGTTGGTTGGTTTTTTTCTATGGTGTCAAAGGGGTTAGTGGATGAATATTCTTGGGTTATTAAAGTTTGGTTAGTGACCATGGAAACACAAGGCTTTGGCATAAGGTGGGGTGGCATGCAAAAATGGGGATCCATAAGCAAAACCGAAGCAAGGGCATGATGGGATGAGGTGTTAAGATAGTGTTGAAGGGAAACTGGGTTGTTGTCCAAGGTAGCAAAGTCTGGGTCACCTTGGGAAACTATCTGAGGCATACTAGAAGCTTAAGAGTGGTGATGATAACCCTCTACATCTTAGATATACTCCATAGAAGAGGAGGTAGAGGAACCTAGATAGTCTATAGATGGGTCTTGACTTATTAGGTCTCTTTGTTGTTGATGAGTAAGAACCATGAAAGACAAAGGAAGAAGAATATACAAATAATATTACAACTCAAACAAAGAGAAATAAATAAAATGATCAAAGAAATCCAACACACACTAGACTACATTAAATCTTGTGGTTAATTTTAATCTCGCTTTTGGCTTATGCTTTAAGTTTAAGAATGTGTGATGCAAGTTAGCTTGTAGACCAAGTACTAGATAAGAAATCTATGGATGGTTTCAAGTTTGTTCAGGTGCTCAAGATAAATTTGTATTGAAAATCAATATGTGGCTTGGTATTGGGGCCAACCCCTCACTTCACACACCATAATGATAAGGTTTTCGAGTACTTAGCCAATATATACTGATTTGTTAGAGTTTATACTCAACCAAAGAGTTGAATTAGTTCTCCCCTTGGTAATGACCTCCAAGTAGGATCATTGAGAAATGGGTATGGTGATCCACTGGGTGATGAAATCCTAGTCATGCTTTGTCTCAAGTTTATTTAGATGATTGATTGTGAAGGTGGTTTGGTTGAGCTAAAATTAGAACCAAACAATGGATGCACTTGATTTTAAGCCCAAAATAAATTTTAGTTTCAATTATGAGCTTAGATAGAGAGAAGAGCATATAGATACAAAGAAAGGAAACCCAAGTAAAGACTCAAGGTCCCACTGGGTGTGCCATAATGTTTCATAGAGTTTTAGCTTATTATCAAGAAAGGAAAAAATAAACCAGATGTGGGTGTGGTTGAAAAAATTATTTGTTTGTGCACATGTTGAATTAGAAGACTATGAAGAGCTCCTATTTGACTTTGGAAGAATGACCTGCATATAAGACAACACTAAGAAGATTTATTTGTTAGACAAATATTGGGGTGGATTGCCTAGTGCTAGCTAGATCCTAGAAGCAAGACCTTCCTTAAGCACTGCCAATCGACACATTTTAAACAATTAAGTTTATAAAATAGAATGAAAGTACTTGCATCAATTAATAAAAGATTACTAAAATGATTACAAAAAATGCTTGCTAAAGAAATAGGTAGAAAATGACTAGGTATAGTGGTAAGCGGGTCAATACTTATGCTAAATAGCTCAAGTTAGGTTTTAAAAATTAGGCAACGGTCTGTGAACAAGCAGGGACACAAAAAGTTAGATTTAGTTAGGGGTAGGTGGATGGAAATTGCTTTTAAGAAGTTGGTTTGATAGTGACTATTGGAAATCAAGATGACCATCAATGGTTAAGGTAACCATCATAGGTCAAGGTGATCATTGGTGATTGGACAGACCATCAACGATTGAGCCAACTATCGATGGTTAATTGTGTATTGGTTGTAGGTAATAAATTTTTGATTGACATGATCACAAAGTTGGATTCTAGGAGATTGGATAATGCTATGAAATAGATAGAAATAAAGTAAATGAATATCAAAAAACAAGTACTTATCTTATCAGAGGTTGATCTATTGATTGATTAAGGTGTTTGACCTATTGGTGGATTCTAGCATGATTCTGATAGAGTAATGATACCTGATGCTTTGGTGGAGAAGCAATAATAAGTTGGCTCTATAATGTGATGGTTGGATCACTAGGACACTAATTATTGACATAAAAAGAGAAATCTTAACGCACAAGCCCCTGATAACAATTATAGATGGCTCTCACCTCCATGCTCCTCTCTTATTATAGGCACAGGAAAGAGGTTGAAGTCGAGGTTCAAACTAGGGTTGGATTGGACTACTAATTATAACTCATGCATGTAATGGCTTGCACATAAATTGGGATGATTTATATTTATAAAATATAGGTGGGATGCCTTACATGGTAGTTGTTAAGGAGGTGCACCCTAACCATTAGTAGTCAGGGTGACCGTCGATAGTCATCCTGACTGTCGACGATTGAGGGTGAGGGTAAAAAGTGGGTTAAAAAGGGAAGTTGAGTCAGTTAGTCAAACTGACTAAGGTTGGCCTAATTTTGTGGTTGAAGTGTCTAACAAGGCCCAAGGGGGTCATAAGGTGGTCCAGGGGTAGTCCAAGGGTGCTTAGACATGCAAAATCATGGTGTGCATATTTTTGATGTCTACATCAAGGTCTACTTTCTTCTCTTTTAAAGATTTTAGTCTTTAACAATGTGAATGAATGACTATGGGTCACCTATTTCAATACCAGTGGCCAACCTATTCATAATTTTTTTTGAATAAAGGTATCTTTATACCTTTCCTCTTAATCCCATATGGTGAAAAAGGTATGTCAATGAAACTAATTTATGTTGATAGCATGGCCAAGATATGATGGTAGACTTTCAATTTCACCTTAACAATCTAGTTTCGAGTATAAAATTCACCAAGGAGATGCAATTAGATTATATCCAAAATTCCTTTGATGTCCTCCTTTCTCATAAAGAGGATAGATATTTAGTTTTATTTTTTTGGAAAAGACACACACAAAAACCTCTATTTGTACAATTCTTCACACCATCACATAATACAAAAAGTAGGGATACTAAAGACATTGGCAACTAGGGCCTTTTAGATTTTTGATGTAGATAATTTGGATCAGGTAATCAAACACTTAAAAAGGATTTTTACAAAGAATTATTATAGAGGAAATCAAATTTTTAAGGCTATTAAAAAAACTAAAGATCTAATATTGGTAAGCAAAAAAGTGTGGAGCCCTCAACCGAGGGTCCAGTGGATTTATTTTCCTACATAAAAGGGGTGTCTAATAAGATTAGAAAAATTATAATATTATAGGGGTGCCTTATATGGTTTCAAGCAAAAAAATACCTAATCACCAATTTCAAAATTCCTTTCACTCCTATGTTGATCTATCTGTTGTTTCATGCGATTCTGGGCCAAAGCAAAATTTTCACACATACTAACAAGGACTTCTTGTTGATGTTGTAGGTGTTCCTCCATTGCACATACCTTTGGGTGTGCCTAAAATGGTGAAGTGAGGGATGGAGGATGGTATCCATACAATTCCATAAAATGAGACATTTTGGATGAACTATGCACTAAAGTATTATTCCACCATTCAGCCAGGGGCAGCCATCGAACCTATTTATCCTGTTTATCTAATACCAAGAAATGAAGGTACACTTCCAAATTCTTATTGACTACCTTAGTTTTTCCATCAGATTAATGATGATGGGATGAGTTATGGGCCAATTGGGTTCCCAAACATGCAAATAATTCTATCTAAAAATTACTAGTGAATATGGGATCTCAATCACTAACAATAATCTTAGGAGAACAATCTAATTTTTGAACTATATTAAGAAAGATAAAAGCTATAGTACTAGCCACCAATTTTTAAGATAAAGAATAAAAATGAACATATTTTTTGAATCTATACACAATAACCATCATAACATTTCTACCTTCAGATCATGGTAACCCAGTAATGAAATCCATATACACCTCTTCCCATCATTGACTAGGGATGGATAAGGGTTGTAAAATACCTATGGGTTTAATGGTTTTAACTTTATTTTTATGAAAAATAACACATTCGGCCACATATTTTTCTACATCCCCCTTCAGTCCGTCCAAAAAAATATCCTTCGTGACTTTATGATAGGTTTTCAAAAAACTTGAGTGACCACCAAGTGGAGATGCATGAAGTTCTTGAAGGATTTTTTATTTGAAAAGAGAATTCTAACATAGATATAATTTATGTTTGTACCATAATGAATTCCCCTTCATGTAAAATTTCCAATCCTATCTAAAACCTGGTGCATATTTTGAATCAATGCATGGGTAGTACTGTCATTCTCCCATTCTGATCTTTTTTCCTCGAACTAGTCTGTCTATCAAATGGTCATGGCACATAACAATGCCTCAATTGGTTCATCTCACTTGGATAGTGCATCAACCACCATATTTTATTTTCATTTATTGTAGAATATTTCAAAATAAATTCTTAAGATTTTCATCACCCATTATTATTGTTCTTCAGAGGACAACCTTTGTTCCAAAAAATATTTAAGGCTATCATGATCAATATTTACCTGAAAGTGATGACCCAATACATAAGGTCTCCATTATTTGACTGCATGTAGAATAACCATAATCTCTTTCTCATATATGGTTTGAGCTGATTTTTACCCTTTAATTGACAATTTCAAACCCAATGGTCCTACCCTCTTACATGAGTACTACACCCATACCATATCCAGATGCATCACATTCAACCACAAAATTTAAAAAAAAAATTGGAGTAGCCAATACCAGAGTGGTGCATAGAGCCATTTTCATTTGTTCAAATGCCTAGGTAGTTGTATCAATCCACGAGGAGTATTTATTCAAAAAGGAAGTGAATGGTGATGCAATACTACCATAGTGTTTGACAACCTACAATAGTAACTAGTTAGCCCTAGAAACCCCCTTAGTTGCTTGAGTGTCTTGGGAATCTTCCACTCCATGATGTCTTGGATTTTTTTAAGATCAACTTTTACTCCCTCATGTGATACAACATGTCCCAAATATTTCACTTCTTGAATTCCAAAAACACATTTGGATAGTTTATCATACAATTGATGTTGTTTAAGAACTTAGAGTACCTATTTCACATGCTGCAAGTGGTCTTCCAAATTTTTATTGTAAATAAGGATGTCATCAAAAAACATAAGTAAAAAATTTCTCAAAAATGGCCTAAAAATTGTATTCATCAAACTCTAAAAGGTAGATGGTGCATTGGTGAGACCAAAAGGCATGACCAAAAATTCATAATGGCCTTTGTAAGTATAGAAAGCTTTTCTAGGAATGTCATCCTCATAGATCTAGATTTGATGATACCCAGAGCGAAGATATAATTTGGTAAAAGAAATAACATCTCGTAATTCATCTAACAAATCATTAATTACATGAATAGGAAACTTATCATTGATAGTGAACTTGTTGATCTCTCTATAATATGGGCACATCCTCCAAGTTTCATCTTTATTTCACACCATGACTACTAGAGAAGAATATTCACTTTGGCTAGATGAATGGTTATTGACTCCAACAACTCTTGTACCATTTTTTTAATTTCAATTTTTTGGGCATAAGAATATCTGTATGGTTTGATGTTGGGTGGCATACTTCCAAGAATGAGTCTGATGGCATGATCATGGGTACAGATAGGAGGAAGACCTTTTGGTATGGGGCCAAAAATAATTGAATGTCCATCCATATTTATTGTAAATCAGGATGGGTATATTTCCTAATTTCTTGAACATCAATGGAAAAAAAGTGTGGCATAAATCCTTTAGCACCTTTTTCAGCATCTTGGTAATTTGATGTGAACTAACCACTTGTGGAGATTTAAATCTTAATCCCCATAGTTCTACTAACTTGCCTTTAGAATAAAAGTACATGAATATTTCTTGGAAATTCATCTTAATAGTACCCAATGTGTTGAGCCATTGTACTCCCAAAACAATGTCAGTCTTGTCCATAAGAATAGCAAACATAGGAGAATCTAGTACATAGTCCCTGATTGCTAACTTAATACTGTGGCATTTTATAGAAAAATTAACTGTACCACCATCTATAATCATGACTTAAAATTTTGGGGCTAAGTAGATCAAATAATTAAAATGAGAAACCAACTTATTATTGATGAAATTATGTGTACTTCATGATTCAATCAACACCATGAACATATATTTCTTAAGGAAACCCACCACCTTAAGAGTCTAAGGAGTATAAATACCTACAAGGGCATGGTAGGAGATAG
Organism: Torreya grandis; assembly: GCA_037957365.1. Lineage (NCBI taxonomy): Eukaryota > Viridiplantae > Streptophyta > Pinopsida > Cupressales > Taxaceae > Torreya > Torreya grandis. The sequence goes on from JARHVA010001577.1 coordinate 2,667,934, forward strand.
TAGGTTGAGAATCTACAGCTTCATCCTTAGGTCTTTCAAAACCCTCACCAGATGCCTCCTCATTTTATTCATCCTCATTAGCCCCTTTGATGTAAAAAAACTTCTTTTCATCACATCGATGACCTTTGATTTATTTGTTTTCGTAAGGATAACACAATCCTTTGGCATGCTTCTCCTAAATTTATTACAGTGTCAATCTAGTAGGTTGAGGTAGTGATGGAATTGGGAAGGTGTGTTCCTAGCTAGTAATAAAAAGATGATGTTGTTTCATCTCTTTATCTTTAGCTAAGTGTGCCCTTGCTATAGCTTTAGATATAGTTATGGGCTTAAACATGCAAACCTATAATTGAATACTATCTTTTAGTCCACCTAGAAAAAGGTTAGTCATATTTGCCTCAGTGATGTCCTCTACACATAAGGATAGATTCTGAAACTAATGAATATAATCCTTCACTATTCATGTTTGTCATAGTTTGGCTAACTAGTTGAAGTAATTTTCATAAAAATTATCTTGATAGTGAGACATCAATTCATTAGAGAATACTAACCTTATAACAGGAACACCAGTCTTCTAATTTTGAGTACAAAACCAATGATACCAAATGAATGGCTCAGGGTCCAGATACAGAGATGCCATGACCACTTTTTAAGATCTAGGAGTTTGGTGCAGATCAAATATATTTTTAATTTGAGTGATCTAAGTGAGTGGATCGTTACCATCAAACATGTGCAAGTCCACTTTTGGTAACATTGGTTCACCCCCATATTGGTAGTGTTAGTTTTGATAGGAAGAGGACTAGAAGGAAGAAGTGGAGGATTATTGAGTGGAAAATGAGATGAAATGATATCAATTTTTATCGTGATCTGTTGTAACTGATTGCTCATGCCATTAAGCTCCCCTTACATTGCTGACATTTGAGTTTGAACTTACACATCCTTCTACATCAGGACAACCAAAGATGACTAAATTGGAAAAATCATCTCTAAAGACATCATATCAAAGGTTTCAGACTCCATGTCATCCCATAAAGGAGTTTTAGGGGTGTCTTTCCCTTTCCCCCATCTGTGAGTGTTAAGACCAGCCATAAATAGGCTTGATGGTAAACCTTATTTTGCCCTGTTGACCCAACTTTGACCATCATTATTTTTAGATATGTTATCCTTAAATCACAAATATCAAGGAACATACCTAAACTAAGTTTTTCCAAGATTTCCAAAAATGTAAATAAATTTGAAAAAATCTACAAATTATGAGCTATGGAGTGAATTTATGAAAAAAACTAAATGGTGATAACTTTTAAAACATAAATCCAAATGATATAAAAATTTAATGAAATCTTACTTGCATTATTTTTCAACTCCAACAAAAATGTTAGAAAAATTTGAAACCATTTGTGAGATATAACCAAATTTCAAGATCTAGGGTTTTTAACCTGATTATGGCCCAAATCAATGCTCTGATACCATTTGCAATGATATTACTTCACTAAATAAGCATAAATATAGTAATCGATCAAAATGATATCGAAATATATCATAAAATATGAAAAATAGATAAGCCACTTCAAGGGGGCAACCTCCCAAATTCTTACAATAAGAAATGAATCCTTTGATATGATAAACACCTAACCCTACCTCCTATTTATAGTCTACCAAGGCCATAGAAAACCCATAGGCTGACCTAATAAGCATACAAGTGCATAGATAAATGTATAATAATATATAAAAGGGTTATGCAAGCCAAAATTTTTCTACATATATCCCTAAACACACCAGTGGTTAACGGCGTAGCAAATAGTATCTTGGATAATATGAAAATAGTATTTTGATTTTGTTGGCTCCAGAATTTTGACTAAGTGTTGTCCAATTTTGGTGTAGAACTAGAAATTTGTTAAAGGACCATGGCACGAAAGGACCATGACATGTAACTAATAGGCATAGAAGCACCGTGATAAGGAACCTATAGGGCATAAGAGGATAATGGCATGAAGGAACCAACATGAGAGGACCCAGTCATAATGGAATGATTCACGAAGAACCCGAGGACATAGGACTCAAAATAAAAGTGAAAGATTAAAGGAGCTCATGGGAAGTATAAAAAATTGGAATAATAATTCATATAGTTCACTTTGACCTTATTGATAGGAATTTTTTCACCAAATCGCAAGGATAGGAACACATGGTAGTAGAGATATAGCATAGAATGAGGATATACGGGTGCAGGGGCCCAAGTCTCTAAGAGGAACTAATTGTTAAGCATCATGACTCTCAATTTTTTGAGAGTTCATTGGTCAATTCTTCATGCCATTAATTATTTTAAACACTTGGTCAAGGAAAAATAAGTATAAATACACTTATTATAAAGTATTGCAATGACAGACAGATTTTGGGATGATATTTGATGAACTTTTACCTTTCTGGTTAAGCTTAATATATAAAAATACGTTTTATCAATTTGTGATATTATGAATGATGGTGTGACTAAGTGTTTAGACTTATATGTGAGATATACCCTATTTTCTTTTCTTTTCTAGGTAACTAATGCTAATAGAAGATGACAATATTCTGCATAATGATATTAATCTAACCTAGAACTCAAAGGTTCAAGGTAGTCTATCTATGCTTTTATATAATCCTTATTTAATTGATATAAAGAGAAGAATATGAACAAGTTATCTAAAATATGCAACAAAACCTATGGTAATTGGTCCTTTGATGTGTGCTTCAGGTGAGCATACAAGACCTAAATATTGTATGAAAGGACTAGTGCACTAGTTTGTTAGGCTAGACTTCAGTGTCAAAGCTGGAATTATCTAAAATAACCCAAAATTTTAGTTCCATTATCAGGACCCAAAACACTTGAAGCATAGTCATGTAAAATGTTTGAGTGAATTAATCTTGAGAACATAGAAGAATGGATTACTAGTATTGAAGATAATTTTGTCATTTCATACATTGAACTGGGAATCTCCACTCAGTAGTGGGTAGAATAGAATCTCTACAGTGCATTGTATGAAACCTTCTTTTTAGAGGTCCCAGTTTATTTACATACTTAGTTGATAGGATATGCTCAATGATGATCAAAGAATCTTGGAAGGAGATAGTCTTGGATAATATAATGACAAAGGGCTTTAGTATGACTTAGAGTTTCATGGACGTGAGCAATCAAATTTTGGTGGAAAGGATATCTGAACAACTATAGTTCGGAGTACTTTGTAACTACCTATTCATGTCCTAAAGAAGACAAATTCCAATTCCTTTGAGAACCATGTTTTTTTTATATAAAGCTTTTTGATTTTGAAATCAAGAAGCTAACTATTGATCTTGGACTTGAGACTATATCAATGGAGAGTTAAATCCTCTTGTGTATGAGCCACACATTTAGAAGGGGAGAATAGGAGTTGGTAGAAGATTGTGGGTTCAAAATGGTAGCCATCCAATGTGCATTACAAAAGCATAAGTATGATGAAGCTCAACAAAGGATTATAGGATTTAGTGACATAGGAAAAGACTAGGAGAACTCAAGGAGTGTTGTTAGGATTTGAAAGGAAGTGGAAACACATGATGACCCCATCACTTTCAAGTATTATTCTATTCCACTTCTATCATACAAAGGAGAAACAAGTTAGATGACAAGAATCAAGGAACTAAGTCTGAACTAACCAGGCTCCCCCATCATAGTGTGCACTCATGCTTTTGAGCTAGATGAAGTACACATATAAAATTGGAATACAGACAGTTTGGAATAAGATACTAAACTAGTAAGGGATAAGGGAATTATATGACACAACTTGGGATGCCTAGTGGACCAGGTCTACAAGGATAGAATACATGCCCCAATTTGAGTAATCAATTGTCTACCGCACCTCACATCACAAGCACTATTTGTTAGAGGTGCTAGAGTTGGACTAAGGGGCGGAATAGGAGGTAGCAGACTTCTTCCTCAAAGGACCAGGGTTGGAGGATCCCAAAAACTATCTATTCAAGAACCTCAACTAACTATGGTGTATTATGTGATGACACTGCACTTACCAGAGTATCAAGGTATGGAAAATGTAGTTGAGCACATACATAAATGCAAACTAATATAGAGGGCATGAGGCATTACCTCCTCTAAGCATAATACCACATAATTTTTAACTACGCTATTAGATCATGTGCATAATGGTATCATAGGTTTGACCCTCAACAAGCGATGGATGACTATGACCAACTAAAGACAAACTTCTTTCAAGAGTTTGACATTCCTGAATCTGAGTAACAGAGCAGAGTAGCGTTGCAAGACATAAAGTAAGGACTTACTGAGAGTGTGCATGAGTATGATGCAAGTAAAACCTTATTTTATAAATTATCATTTGAAATTAACATTCTTCAAGATGCACAATGGTTTGTGGGAGTATTGTTACTAACTTTTTGTTGAACATTATCACAAAAGACTGTTAGTAGTATGTGCGAGGCTATGGAAGTTGCTCTCTGCACTGAGGTAGTTAGAAGCATTGATACTGGGATTAGTCCTTTTATAGAGGCCCAAATATCCTCAATGGAATCACAACTTGAGAATATGATGGGTAATAATGTTCATGAAACATGCAATGGTGTTTGGTGTACAGACTACAAATCGAAAGGGCACACATAGAGTAATTGTCTATGTAAGAACATCCACATGATATTTAAATAGACATGTGAAATATGTCATGAGGAACATGATGTATGCTCATGTATTCTTTTTTAGTGTGCTACAGACACTAAGGTGTTTGATTATTATAAAACATATGATGCCTATACTTATGACACTAATAATTTCCATTTGATTAGTGACATCCATAAAGCTCGAGCATGAGGAACGTGCCAAACCTCAGTAGAAAATAATCAAAACAATAATGGATACCTTGGATGAGGAAGAGTTCAAGGATGAGGAGGTGGTCATTTCCCACCTAGGACTTATTACAAATTTGGGTTTTTGGACCACTATCAAAGGGATTGCTCAGACTACCTAATGTGTACTTTCTGTAAAAAGAACCACCAACTAGAAGAGTGTCCTAACTTATACGTAGCTATTACCAAGGGAAAAAATGAAAAGGGTGATGGTATGATTCAAATTGATAAACCACATTGGTGTGTATTCCAAACCATCCATATAGTTCAAAAGTTAAACATTACCACTCGTAGTGGGGAGCAGACCTAGTCAACATCTAATCCTATTAAGAAAGTGCGATAGGAATAACCATGAGCAAGAAGGTATCCTGATGTTTAGTAATAGAAATATGTCCTCCAAGATATAATGGCACTCATATGATAACTTTAGGGAGAGATTAAGTTCCTAAAATACAAAGATGTAATGCAGTAAGCTACTATGCAAAGGGAAGCTAAACCTCAACATGTGGCATGGGATGGCTTTTAGTAACTATAAAATCATATGCTATATGAGGATATTGTCCCACAGTTCAGTGTTTGGATTAAGAATCAAGACTGAGTACCAAATGAGGTTTACCTCAAGTCACTATATAGATTGAATATCATCATTTAAATCATGCTCAGTGATAAGACACTCCTAGTTCCTCTGTTCCCCCAGAAGATAAAGAAATATTGGTAACTGTTGCCATTGATGGATTGGTAATCCAGGACATAGTGGTAGACACCAACACAAAAGTGAATTTCCTCACCAAGGATGTTTGGTGCAACATGGCCAATCCAATGCTACATCTTTCACCTCATGTCTTATTTATGGCAAATAAGACTCATGTGTTACCTATTGATGTCTTCAAGAATGCAATGGTTGACATACTTGGAGTACTATTCAAAGCAAATTTTGATTTTCTAGATCTAGTTGAATTTTATGATTACCCAACTCTATTGGGAAGACCTTGGTGCTATGAGAATAATACAGACTTGAGCTTCAAAAAGTGCTACATTATTTTTGAAAACACTAATCAGTATGTTGCAATACCAGTAGATCAAGCACAAAGGCCCCCTTACATAGAGCCTATCTATGTTGATGAAGAAATAAACCACATATATATAACATGACTACAAGGAAAGATGAGTAAAGAGATCCCACTCCAGATGGCATTCTTTGATGGTTAGATACTCAGTCCATCTCTAACATTATAAGCAATGTGTGTAATTTTTGGGCTCATGGTGACCATGACCTTACTAGCAGAGTATGCAGTACCATCAACAACCAAGAGAATGTGCCATGCCAGTTCAATAAATGACATAGATTTTTTCATCTTATAATTGGCCAAGTCATGAGGGCACCTATCATAGAGACACCACTTGAAATACTTGATGAGGCTCCAAGGGTCCACGGGTAGATGGAAGTTTGAGATTTCATTCAATGCCTTGAAGATTTTTACAACACTAATGAAGATTGTCTTCAATCTTTGGTTCACCTCTTTGATGACACAGCTGTATGATGGTGGAAAACCCATTGTGAATGACTCCTCTAATGAGATCAAGTATGCTCAGCCTTACATCACTAATTACATCATGATAACAAAGAAAAGGGAGCATTCAATTACAGTGGAGTACAAACACCTGAGCCTCACATCGAAGCTTGTGAAATAATGTGTTGAGATGATGATTCCTATTTACCAAAATATTTATCGTTGAATGAAATTTATGAAACTTTATGCACTTGGGCATGAGCACAGTATGTTCATGAATAATGACACATGGGTACCATGTTTTGGCATCTATTGAAGGAGAACATGAACTCAACACTATCATATTCTTCTTCAAGGGTGGATTTACGCCTCACCCTCCAAGCCAAGTGTGAATTGGTAGTAGGTGACCAATTTTCCTTGGAAGAATGCCTAAGGATTATCCATCAAGACCTTAAGGATCCCCTCTAGCTAGTTAATGAACCATCAAGATACCTAGTTCCTGCACCTGCACCAATCCTTGATCAGAACCAATGGGAAGAAATTTGTCTTGGAAAATAAAAGCTTGTGTTACAAGTAGAAGAAGGTGAAGTATTCACTCCACTTGATCCATTTTCCAACCATCTATATGTTTTTATGGACGTTGGCACCATGACTATTCAGGACATAGGTGCCAATATGGACAACCCCTACTATGGGCCTATTCAAATTATTCAACACAACATTGGCTCAGAACAAGAACCAAAGATAGCTATAGTAGGAAACTATTAGACCAACACAAAGATCTCAAAGATTTTTTGATTACTAAAATAATATCAAGATGTCTTCCTAAGGAACTATAGTGAAATTAAGTGAGTCCACCTATCTTTGGGGAAGATGCATATCAATCTAATTGATGACACTCGACTAATGAGAAAACATGCATAGAGGATGAATCCTAATCTTTGAGCACACGTCAAAGAGGAGATTGATAGTATACTATGTGCCAAAGTAATCACTCATATTGATGAATCTAAGTAGGTCAATCCCATATTGATTAGTATTAAAAAGGATAGATGCATATGTATTTTTGTGGACTATAGAGTGCTTAATGCATCTTATATAATAGATCCCTTTCCAATGCCATTCATAAAAGATATCATTGAAGGTGTTGCTGGATGTGAAGTGTATACCTTCATAGATGGCTTTTTGGGGTACCATCAAATACATCTAACTAAAGAAGACCAACCCAAGACAACATTCACCACTAAATGGGGATCATTTGCATATATTGTTATGCCCTTTAGGTTGAAAAATGCTCCAATAGTGTTCTCATGAATAGCATTTGAAGCCTTTAAGGACTTCATCCACAAGTTCCTTCAATTTTACTTGGATGATTGGATAGTATATGGCTTGGTTAAGGACCATTTTTCTAACCTCAAACTCATGCTTGATCGCTATTGGGTCTTATAAATCTGATTAAACTTAAAGAAGTCCCTATTTGTGACACCTTTTGGTGTGCTTCTAGGACATATTATTTGTAAGGAAGGACTCTTGGTAGACCCAGTGAAGGTATCTATTAATCTTCACCTCCTAGTGCCCAAGAATTGGTGTGAGGTCTATGCCTTCCTAGGCCACATGGGTTATTATATAAATTTCATCCATGGTTACGCAAAATTAACCGCACCACTGGAAGAATGTCTATAATAGAATAAACATTTCATATGGACTTGCTCTTGTAAAGAGGCCTTTTAAACACTCAAGGAAAATCTAGTCACTACTCCTATCCTCCAGTTCCCTGATTGTATAAAACCATTTCATGTCCATGTTAATGTATCTGGTATGGTTGTTAGTGCAATCCTTGCATAACCAAGTGAAGGTCACCTAGATCACCCAATCTATTTTTCTAGGAGGAATTCACATTTTCTAAAATAAACTATACCACTATAGAGTGTAAAGCATTACTAATGGTCTACACTCTACATAAGTTTAGACAGTACCTACTATACACTCTTTTTATTCTCTATACAAATCATGAGGCTTTAAATTACCTTGTCAATAAACTTGTACTACATGGATGGATCTATCGTTGGATTGTGTTTCTTCAAGAATTTCAATTTATAGTTATGGTGAAACTTGGGAAGTCCAATTATGGACCTAATCACCTATAGCAAATCAAGAATGGAAAACCACCGCACACCATAGAGGATAAAATCCATGATATATAAATTTTTTGTGTAACATGAGTACCTAAAGAGTTAAAATACATTGTGGCATTCCTGACCACTAGCTCCACACCTGACTATCTCACCTTGTAAGCCAAAAAGCAACTCATGATTTGCACCACACCTTTTCAACTTATATAGCAAGTGATCTTTACAAAATGGGCCATGATGAAGTTCGTCGATGTTATGTAATACAACATGAGCACCTCAAGGTACTTTATGAAGTTCATGAGGGTATTGCTGGTGGACACTATGCTAGAGAGGCTACCATGTGAAAGGTTCTTCTAGCTAGATTATGGTGGCTAACTCTTTTCCAAAATGCTAAAGCATATGTTAAGCAATGTGACATATGTCAGCTTATAAGCAAACTTAACTAAAGATATGATATGCCTTTATGACCCATTCCTTCTTAGGAACCCTTTGAAAATGGGTTATTAATTGTTTTGGTTCCATCACTCTAGTCAGACGATAACCAATTATTGGTACATCATTGTAGCAACTGACTACCTTATGCATTGGGCTGAAACTGTGCCAATAAAGGATTATACTGTTGCTACTACTATGAGTTTCATTTGGAATAATATCATAACTCTATATGGATGTCCCCTAAGTTTTACTAGTGATCATGGAACCCACTTTTTGAATGAAATAATTCACATCTTACTGGTTGAGTTCATGATCATGCACCATAAAACAACACCATATCACCCACAAGATAATGAAACTATTGAGGCTTTCAACAAGATCCTAGGTACCACATTAACAAAAATCTATAATGTTAGTCGAAATAATTGGGATGACAGGGTATCTTCAGTACTATGGGATTACCGAACAACCTACAATTGCCTAAACAAAAGCACACCAATCAACTTGGTGTATGGTAAAGTAGTCCTACCAGTAGAGTTCTTGGTACCATCTCTGCATATCATGTGCATAGTATAACTAGATGAAGATTCATCTCTAAAATCATGCCTAAATACTTTATTGAAACTAGACGATGCTCATTTTCTCACTCATTGGAGTTAGGATGTAGAAAAATGCAAGTAGAAGGCATGGCATGATCACCATATAAAGAGAAAAACATTTTATCTAAAAATGAAGGTCTTGTTTTATGAATCTAAGTTTGTACACCACCCTGGAAATCTCTACATACACTAGGATGGCCCTTTTATAATACATAGCATTAGACCTACCAGAGCATGTCGATTATAAAGGATGGATGGTCAGTTCCTTCTTGGGAACTATAATGGAAGTTGGCTTCAACCATATTTCACTTCAAAATAATTGAAGTTTTGTAATTAATAAGGCTTATTCCATTAGTTTAAGATTTACTGCTTTCAAAAAAAGCATTACCTTTATTGTACGTAACTTTTCATTTTTTGTAATTTTGTTTAAAGTTCTTATTTAATTCAGAGAGGACCACGACTCATTTAAGTTTGGGGTAAGAAGTCATGGTTAAAAAGGTAAATATGAAAAGCGCACAAGTTACTTAGGCACATGAGTTACATGGGTATACAAGTTATTAAAGGTGTACAAGATAGTAAACGCACATGAGTCATTTAAGGCACGAATGGGTAAGGTTCCCACTGTAAGTTAGGAATTTAAAAGAGACACCTATCTCCCACCTCACAAAAAGCATGGGACACAACTATCATCCATTTCAAAAAAAAGTGCAAGACAAGACATGCTATTAATGTAGAAAGAATAGTTATGGAAAGAAATATGTCAATGGAATGATAAGATAATAATGTTAATGTATTAATTACAAAAAATAAGTATCCAAATGTGGTGGATATTAAGGATTTACATTAATTCCATGAAGTAATGGGTGATGGGAAGGCATTAATGAGGGTAAACCCCTCTTAGAACCTATAAATAGGCAAGTAAAACTCATTTTACACTTTAACTTACGTCTATTTTTAGATTAATAACGTTGAAGATCAAGCGACTACTAGAGCCAATTTAATCAAATCCAAAGCTAATCAAAGAAATTCCATATCCTTAGCAAACCATGCAGGCCATTACTGAGTTGAGAAGAGATATTTTGATTTTGGTTTGATAGAAAAGTGATAGTTTCAAAAGTTGTAGGTTATAGGTCTGCCATTAAAGGGCACTTAAGATCAAAAAGTTGAAGCAGTCATCTATAACCACGTATTCTTTTAGAAATGTGGGATGACCGTACATTAACCTTTGGGTTCCTCAAAGGGTGATGTAGCTTAAGAAAAAGGCCAAAAGACTCAAACCCTTGTCAATAATACCAAAAGAAGAAGAGGTGAGTGGAGGAGACTGGGTTTTAATTAGGAAAGAGACACCATAAAAACAAGTACAATGCCTAGAAGAATAGTATAGTGTGTGGAAGAATAAAAAATTATGGTGTAAAAGGTGAAGTAAGCCCAATCATCTATGGTGTATAAATATCAAGCATCCTCACCCTTGTCTCTATTAATTAAAGAGATGCAATATCCAGATTCAATGTTACGCATAGAGAACTGGGTCTCTAATGTCTCCACGTGTACTATCTTTGACCATAATCATCACCAACCTGGGAATGAGGTTGAGCTTCAAAGTGACTATTAGGTTGAGACCACTAACATCGAGAACCAAGTGGTGTATGATCTCATGATATTCAACCAACTGGATGCTACATGATTGTTTCAGATATTCAATCTACCCTATTTTGGTAAGCCCATAGAGGTAGTTCAACTCCTCATTTCATGTGTCCATGAGGACTATATTTAATTTGTCAAGAAAATCATGAAGATCACACCTGAAAGGATCAACAAGGTCATAAGACTATAGTGCTTGGGGTTAAGCGTATGTGATGATTTGGTTGATACTAAGGAAATCCAGAAGACTACCATTACATTGATGTATCAGAAGTAGGGCCATGTCATACACATCAAGACCCTACAAGATCCTGCCCTCTAAGTTGTGGCATGGATCATCATGACCAAGTTAGAGGGATTGATCATTGGAAAGAGGTTGATATGACACACCTCTATATTTTTCATCAGGTCATACAGGGGCTAAAGTATAATTAAGCTCTGTACTTTGCCCAGAATATTGTTGAAAATATAGAGAGGACCCATCGAATGCCTAAGTATAGGTTCTCATAGGGTTAATCCTCTTATTAATGGTCTTTAATGAGATTAACATGCTAGATTATAGTTTTGGAGCATTGAAGTGGGTGTACCCTCCCATCCATAAGTCCCTCATAGAGGACTACAAGGCATTCATATGCCACCAACAGATCACCCCCTCATAAAAAATCAAGATGAGGTACTAGTTTCATGGGATGAAGGTGGAATTTGGGGATGATTGGTGCATCCCTAAGGACTAGCCCTATTTGGTTGTAGAGAAAACACAATTTTCCATAAAATAACACTTCTCCCTCATGCATATCTGAATAAACCCATCTGAAGAGCTCTCAGCATGGCTTAAGTTACCATATACCTTTTCAATGTGGTACTTCATAGACTCCATCAATTGGATATATGATGCAAATCCTATTATCCTGTAGGCTGAAAGAATAGATTCAAAGATTCACACTCTCCATAAATTATATGTTTATCTAGGCAAGAAGGCCTACATGAAGAAGATGGAGATAGACTTGACCGACATCCTGGTCAAGAAAACATTAGTGGGGGAGTAAATTCATAAATTATTCTACATGTTGCACCCCCAAAATAATTCACAAGGTAGGGACCCCAAGGATAAACTTCCTTCAGTACCACCCCTAAAGAAGAAGAAACAGCTAGATGTGGGCACCAGGGCTCCCAAAAATGTCAAAATATTATAGAGGTGTATTCCTATAGATCCATGCCATCACATTCCTCTGCACCACCTCCAACTTACCCTTCACTACCTCCACATTCATCTCCATCTCCTCCCCACACTTCTCCATCCTCTCCATGCTCTATGCCTCTGCACTCTTCACTTCCTCACCCTTCATCTCCCCAACCTACTCCTCTTCTTCTCCACCACCTTCTCCACCCCTACCTTCTCCTCTTCCACAACCATCTCCCCCAAGTTATTCTACTTTAAGAGCTACTCAATAGCAACCCCTAAGGCAAGCACACCAGCAAAAAGTTCATAAGGTGTAGGTTCATAGATCAGGTTCTAATTTTGTGAAAACTCCCTCCTCAACATGGGAGGAAAAAGCCACCTCTAATGGTTTGTTACTTGATGTTGAAACACAATATGATGAGGAGGGGATGGTGAAGAAGAAAGTGATATGGCCATTGGTGGCCATGAGGAGGTCAATCTTGAGTGTGACCCTAGTAAGGGGAAGGGACCGATTAAGAATGCATAAGAGCATGGTGATAGTACAATGGGTAATACATGCAAGTGTTATCTATTCAATGTTCAAGAAAAGATGCTCTATTTTTAGACACACTTCATTCAGAAGGAGGCAACCTTAGAAACAAGGAATCAAGTGTCCTTCATGCTTGATATGTACAATGAGGAGTGTGAGTTTGAACTCCCACAGGATAGCCTTTCCTGAGGCCTAGATGTTCCAACATTACCAAAACCATTATGGGTAGATCCACAAAATATTTCTCCTCTTTAAGTGAGCACTGCATTTTTTAAGCTAGGCATGGAGATTACATGCCAAAATATTTTGTCAAATTTTTATGCATGTACGACTGAGAGGAAACATGCCAAAATTATAGGCATGTATAATAAAGAATTTGCAAAGAAATAAACTCTCATTGAGGAAGTGGCCACATTTAAACAACAGCTCCAGAAGGCCATAGAGGCAAAAATAAGGATCTTAAACCTATGTATAATAGTTTTGAATGAAGACCCAATGTATCAGATGGATTACCTCTTGATGGGGATGCCATAAGAAAGATGGAAACCATGGTGGAATAACTTCTCAAGAGATGCAAGGAGCAACCCATGTCATGAGATGAGGTATTAGAGTTGGTTGAACAATTCACCACGGTCATCGACATATGTAAATGCACTATAAAGAGAGTTGGGGAAGTTATCCCCATTTTAGATGGAATTTTTACATGGCTAACATGCCCTAATAAAGTCTTAGAGGCTTGGCTCCAAGCTAAAGAAGCCTAGAGGTAGCAGCTAAATGATGATATGCTCTTAATAATAGACCATGCTAAGCACACAAAAGCATTTATAGATGTAGAGATGATGGAGGACACCATTAATAAACATCATCAACACTTGAATGTGAATTTTTTATGCCTTTGAGGAAAGGTTGACAAAGAGGTCTCTACACTTGAAGACGTCCAAAAGGATGCCATCGCATCCCTTGACAAACAAGTCAAGAAGGCCAACAAGACCCTGAGCCAACTTGAGGATATAAAAGAATCAAAGGAGGCCATAGAATGGATAACTACAAAATTTCTCAAGGTATTGTCACATTAGAACAATCTAAAGAAGGAACTCAAGTAGTTGAGGCCTAAATTCTTGGAGGATGTTAGCGTGGCTTAGTTTGAGATGGACTAAGAGCATAGTGTGGGGTGATGTTGGCCCTGGAATTTTGACTAAGCATTGTCCAATTTTGGTACAGAATTGACATGATGCTGAAGGGCTATGGCATGGAAGGACTATGACACATAACTAATAGGCATAAAATCACCATGACATAGAACCTATGAGGCACAAGAGGACAATGATGTGAAAGAATCAGCATGAGAGGACCCAGTTAGAAGGGAATGAGTCACAAGGAACTCGAGGACATAGGACTCAGAATAGAATTAGAAGACTAGGGGAATGCATGAGAAGTGGGAGTAGTTGGAAGAATGGTTCATACAGGTCACTTTGACATTATTGATAGGAAGTTTTGTACCAGCTCATAAGGAGAGGAACACATGGCAATAGAGATATAGCATAGAATGAGGATATAGGGGGTGTAGGGGCCCAGGTCTCTAGGAAGAACTAATTGTTAAGAACTATGACTCTTAGTTTTTTTAGAGTTCATTGGCTAATTCTTCATACCATTAATTATTGTAAACACTTGGTCAGAGTAAAACAAGTATAAATACCCCTGTTGTAAAGTATTGTGATGATGAATAGATTTTGGGATGATATTTGATGAACTTTTACCTTTTTGATTAAGCTTAATATATGATAGCAGGTTTTATCAATTTTTGATAATATGAATGATGGTGTGACTAAGTGTTTAGACTTATATGTGAGATATACCCTATCTTCTTTTATTTTTTAGGTAACTAATGCTAATAGAAGATGACAATATTCTACGTAATGATATTAATCGAACCTAGAACTCAAAAGATCAAAGTAGTCTATTTATGATTTTATATAATCCTTGTTCAATTGATATAAAGAGAAGAATATGAATAAGTTATCCAAACTATGCAACAAAACCTACAGGAATTAGTCCTTTGTCATGCACTTCGAGTGAGCGTGCAAGACCTAAATCTTATGTGAAAGGGCTAACGCACTAGCTTATTGGGCTAGACTTCAGTGTCGAAGCTAGAATTATCTAAAATAACCCAACAGATTTCTTATTATGTTGTTTTTATCTCATCCAATCAATCCCTTATCACATAAGTGCAAAAAGTCTAAGGTCCTTATGCAATCAAGCTTAGTGGGTTAAGGAAACTGAAAGAATAGTTTTTTAATCTTTTCCTTTTCAAATAACATTATAATCAAACCTTAATAGGTTTAGTTGTTGGTTTACATTTAAAGTATTTTTCATGTTATCTTATTAGACTCATGATGTTATATCAAAATAAGGTATTTGTAATGTCTTCATATAAGAAAAAAATGAGTTATTAATTATCTTTGATGTTGTGTTTCTCTTCTCCAAGGTTTTAATAGAAGATGTGGTGGAAGTAGTCACAACTTGCACAGATGAAGAAATGACAAGGATGGTGGCCTTTCATCTAAGGTCTAATTTCTTCTCTTTTAAAGAGGTCATTTTTTAGCAATGCGAATGAATGGCAATGGGTCACCTCTTTCAATACTAGTGGCCAACCTCTTCATAGAAAATTTTGAATAAATGGCTCTTTCTTTCTTTCCTCTTAAGCCCATATGGTGAAAAACGTATGTCAATGACACTAATTAATGTTGGGAGCATGGCCAAGAGATGTTGGAAGACTTTCAATTTCATCTTAACAATCTAGTTCTAAGTATAAAATTCACCAAGGAGATGTAGGTAGATTAGATCCAACCTTTCCTTGATGTCATCCTTTCTCATAAAGAGGATAGATCTCTAGTTTGATTTTTTTTAGAAAAGGCACCCACACAAACCTCTATTTGTATGATTCTTCACACCATCACATAACACAAAAAGTAGGGATACTGAAGATGCTAGTAACTAGAGCCTTTAGGATTTCTGATGTGGATAACTTAGATCAGGTAATCAAACACTTAAAAATTATTTTCACAAAGAATGATTATAGAGGAAAGCAAATTTCTAGAGCTATTAAACAAACTAAGGATCTAATATTGGTAAGCAAAAAAATGTGGAACCCTAAACCAAGGGTCTAGTGGATTTATTTTCCTACATCAAAGGGGTGTTTAATAGGATTGGATAAATTATAATATTCTAGAATAATAAGACCAAAGTTCTTACCTAAAAACAAGCAAAGAAAGTCAACAGATTATTTGGATTCTAGTTTGCAAAGTACTGTCTGTAAAATTGATTGCTCATGTGGTGTTCCTTTCATCAAAGTAATAGAGAGTTCCATTTAGACAAGGATTAAAGAGCATGCTACAAATTTTATAAGATTGGAGAAGAAAGAGAACCATAATCTAGTTGAACACTCTTGTAAAACCAAGATTTATATTTAGAATGAGGACACCAAGGTGTTTGTCATTAAAACCAATTATTAAAAATAGAAATTAAGAGTAGTAGTTAAAATAGGAAGACACATGCATAATTTGAATAAAAATGAGAACTTAAGGGTGGGTCATGTACAATGGAGGCTCATCATTAATAAATTAAAAGAGTCAACTTTTTATTTTTTATTTTTTATTTTCAATTCAATTTTACTTTAAAGAGTGATTGCATTAAGGGGTGAACTATATTTAATTAATAAGTAGGTGAACACAATATTTTTTCTCAATACCTATTTTTCATTAATTTGGGGTAGTTGATTACTTACGATTACTCCCATTTATTTCTCCTTTTATAAATTTTTGATTTTCTAATTATTTAAATAGGCTTAGGTCTATTGTTTATACATATATTTCACTTCTCTTCTTTATGAAAGTGTTGGCCCAGATAAATAGAGGAATAACAAAAACTACATTGCGAAATATTATTTTTCCACACATAATTTAATCATGTATTATTTCAATATTCTAACATATTTATTTTTGTACAATGAATCCCTTTTAAAAGGCATTCAGGTAAGTTACTGAGGGTAACTAGCCAACTTATTAAACCACCCGTATACTAACTAACTAACCCATCATTTATTAAATATGAACTATACTAGCTATGGGGATGTCACATAAAGTGATGCATGCCTCAAACATTATTATTTTAATCTAAGCAACAAAATAAATAAACACACTTGGATCAAATATCTAACCAACCCCCCTTAATCTAAAGGGGTATAGATGGTGAAGATCTAGAGCTATGACTATGAAGTCATCAATGAATCTCTTTTATATCTGCAAGCTAGCACACTGTACATCATGGTACTGATAAAAACCAATGTTGATCCATATAGAAGCCCATCTTGCAAGTTGTGGCATAAAAGGTTGATGAATACAATCAAGGCTTGCTCATCCCCTATTATCATCATACCATATTTTAGTAGAACCCAATCAAAACTTGTCCAACTACATCAACCCACATAAGGTCCCACATAAGAACCCATCCAAGTGATCCTCCAGTACTCTGTATGGCACATCTCTCAGATGCCCAACAATCGCCAACATCACATGCATGATTTTGCTTAACACTCAAAATGCTAGCAAATATAATGTTGACTCGTACAACCACCAATGACTGATCGAAGGCTACTATGCAATATCTCCCCTATTAGGTGAGAGGTGAGGAGTTGTGCAGCATAAAAAAAATTCAAACTAATTTATATGCTCCTCAGTAATCATACCAATACACTGAAAGAAATTTAAAGATGAAATCAAAGTACATAAACCAAACATTTATATCCCAGTAGTGAACCCATACTCTGAGTAAATAGCGAACTAGAGAAGGGAAATTATCCTCCAACCTCTAGTTGGCTCTATTTAGCCTATTAGATCCTTAGGGAACTATAAATGTTGAAATGTAACACCATCATCACCAAGAATAAAAGTGGTGGGGCACGTTGTTATGATCTTTATTTGATGCATACAACACATTTTTATCATTTGAGAAAAACTTGGGGTGTCAGATTCCATTGAAAATGCACCCGATTTCATTATAATGCATAATTTATTTAAAATATGTAAAAAAACATATTTATGCATGCTAGAATCAAAATTTTCTCATGTTGATGCTCTTAGAAATCTATTTCCATGAAAAATGAGTGGTCATATGAAGAATTTGACCACCGTATGCAGAAGATATGACAATTTAAAATCTTGATCCTCTGTTAGGCTAGGCAAACCCCCCTTCAATTCTAATTTAGAAATTTTGACTAGTTTATGGGGATTAAAATATCATAGCAAGACATTATGGACCCCTCCTTGTTTATACTCATTGAAAATTTATCCAAGTCTAATTTCCAAAAAGGTAACTTTGATAAAATAATATGACAGTGTGTTCAAGATATGGTAAATATGGTCATGATAGGTGCAGATTTTCCTGGTTTTCATAATTAATTCAAATAACCCTTTTGCAAAAAAGATTTTTTTGGCACTTTTGAGGGTTGAACCCTTGACCTCCCTTATAGCAAATGTCTAATATAATTAGTCTATCCACCTCTCGTTCAATCACATTGAAAATACAATTGGATAATATTGTATACATACTTTATTTTTTGGATGTGAAAAATAAAATATGTATTAAAACTTTCACCTACATGTAAATCTATACTCCTGTATTTATAAATTAAAACAAACATTAAAAAAAGAAAATTATTTTTGCATTACGCCCTCCTTGTCTCATGGGACCCATGTAGTTTTAAGATCTTGTCGTGCTTTAATGCGTAGTATAGGTTTGCTAATGCATTCCTTGGTCGATCTCAATTTCAGATGTCATTCATAAAATGATTTATATTTTGACCAATATTTTACAAAAAAGAAAACTTACAGCTTCCATATTCTATATCTCCACCAAAATGATGTTAAATGAGAGAAAATATTGTGAGCTCTTGCACCATGTATCAATGAAAAGACCAAAAATTTAAAAAACTTTAATTCATAAACTTACTACATTCATATTGTTGCACCCACTTTGATTGTTATACACTCTTTATATCACTCTACACTCTTAGATCATTATACATGTGTGAATTATTGTTGATTTTGTTAACCAGTCCATATATCGTACATAATTCGTTGGTTGTGTTCGATTTTAGGGATGCAATTGTCACCATATACCCAGGTAGTAAATGATATCAAATTATTTGAAAGAGATATGAAACTTCATAGTTGTTGTATGCAATTTGTGGTCACTTTGATAAATGATTAAAGCCTTCTCACCTTACTTTTGATGCCACTTCAAACCAAATTGTCATCGTACAACTCCTAAAAAAATATTAGATGCTACGTTGTATCTCATGGCTTCTTCCTTTTGTTTTCGTGGCTCTGATACCACTGTTGGCCTAGATAAATGGAGGAATAACAGAAACTACATTGCGAAATATTATTTTTCCACACAAAATTTAATCATGTATTATTTTGAGATTCTAACATTTTTTTTTTATACTATGATTGCCTTCTAAAAGGCATTCAAGTAAGTTACCGAGGGTAACTACCCAACAAGTTGAACCACCTGTACACTAATTAACTAGCCCATCATTTACTAAATACTAACTATACTAACTATGGGGGTATCACATAAAGTGATGCATGCCCCGAACATTATTATTTTAATTTAAGAAACATAATAAATAAACACACTTGGATCAAATATCCAACAAATCAATCATAGATTATGATATGAAATATTGATTAAAAAAATCATAGATTTTTTTTCAAAAAAAATCTTTATGTTAATATTTCTAAGGATAATTATTTAATACATTTTCCATCTATCTAATATTATGCATAGGAAGGGAATTCATGTTATGCAAAGGTATGCAGTGGATATAATTTGGTGTGATTATATCTCAAAGGCGATAAAGTCTTTATGAATTTCAAGGAGAGTCACGTTATAAAGACTATATTTCAGATATTTTTTCATAACTCTTAACTACACTTTGATAATCATTTCTCTATTCATTATGTGCATATGTGAATGCACTTTATGAGAGGGCAATCTTAGAGTTGAGATGTCACCTAATATTCTTAAAATAAAATAATTAAACCATGTTTATTTAAAAACTTCCTCATATTCTATTTGATGCACATAAACATATAATGCCATTAATTTACATAAATATTCTATTTTCACTTTCTCAATAAAATTTCTTAACTTATTACACACTTTCTATTCAAAAATTAAAATATATTAATCATTTCCTTTAATTCACATATTCGAGATACAACACAAATAACTCCAATCATAAATAAACACAACTTTTATTATTTTAAAGTATTTAATAGTAATCTGGAAAGTATATAAAGTAGACTATTTAAGGACTTTACTCGTTTAATCCAATTCAAACAATCTATTAAAATAAATTAAACATAAGGTAAGATTAGAATGTGTGCATTAAAAAATTAAGAGTTTGCTTGCATAATCTTGTCTATATCATAACGAGGTGAGTGGTATCTTATGCTCCCTCTACTGCCCTCAATACATGTACAAATCCATTAAAAAAATTATGTTTTCCCCATTTAAAACAATGCAACCTAGTTAGATCTCTACCACCCTAAGTCATTTTCCTATCCCTCGTATTCACTTTAAAATATATACCACTAAACAAGTGTACGGATAGATAGTACAAGTGCTTGTGTTAAGAAAACGACACAAAAAGTGTAGAAAATATAAAGGATCATTATAACTAATATAATCCTTACAAAAGAAAAGAATGACGATGTAGAGGAACTTTTAAAATAAAAAATAACAACATGATAAGCTTTCCCAATGGAATCAAATTATAAGAAACATTTCAAAATTGAAATCACATAAGAAAGTTTCACATTGAAAAACATCTCAGCAAAGAAATAATAAAGTTACGGTACGGTTACACTTCTCTTATACATAAGAATTACAAATTTTAATAAAGGCAATAGCATCTATTAACTCCCTTATGTTCTTATATGGATGTCACTTATGATTAACCTCTTCCAATGGCTAGCACATAACAATATTGAACTTAAATAAGAGGTTGTACGGGTAAAACATCATTGTAACCCTACCCCACTCACTTGAAGCTTGGTAAATACTTTTGAATTATATAACTAAATCTTATATATATATTGATATATCTAAAGCAAACTTATTTTTCTTTTTCAATTTTACATACAAATAATACATGTAAAAATAATATCCTTATCCACATGTATCTCTAACGGGTCAAATACATATTTTATCAACACTAATACATGAGAGAAAATCACATGCATACTATACATGTTGGGTGGTAAGGAAAGCATATAAGCGATTATGCTTAGTCACTTCAAAATCTTTAATAGTTATATAAGTTATTATGGTGAGAGCTTGGGCTCATGAATAATCCATCTTGGATTATTGCAGGATATAACTTGAAATAACACTATATCTCCTACAAAGCTCTTAACCATCCAGTGAGAGTTTAAATTATTCTTATGTCGATCCTACACCTCCTTGAAGCATTGTCAAATCAAAACAATATTTTATTCTATCTCTTTGATTAAATAATGATAAATTAAAGCAAGGTCCTTAAGCATATCATAATTCAAAGGAGTTCTATAGGAGCGCCCATACAAAACTATAAATGGTGCCATGACAATGTAATTATTACAAGTGTTACTATATTTACATTATATTAAAGATGGATAGTTCTTCCACAAAAGTTAGTTGATCCATAATATAAATATGTAAAATTTCATCTACAATATTAGTATATTATTTACACTTGCCGTTAAACCTAATTAAATGTTGTAGATACCCGGAGTCTACTTAGCTTTGTATGAGACTACATGAAATTGATTGGCCACCACTGTTAAGTGTGAGTTATTACCTAAGTTAATGTTGACCATTTTTGCCCAATAGGCCAAAATCAGTCCCCTTCTTTCCTTGTTATTCGAAGCCAGTCATTTTCGGGTTGCACAAGTTCATCGAGCTTCGGTTCATCGCTCAAGTTCAACACCATGATTCATCAGCCTTGGTTCAATTCAGTTGGTCCAGCGGCTTTTTGTTCATCATTATGCATTGATGAGCAGGCAAATGGTGCGGCTCATAATTCTGAATCCTGACAGGAGCCGACACAACATTATCTTCAGGCAGCTTCCTCATCCCAATGCTCGAAAAGCACATGGGTCACTTGTAAAAAGGGCGCCAAAATGGCCTCTTTCTTCCTCTATAAATTGTAAGCTTCTCATTCAAGAAGACATCAACTCTCAGCCTTAAGGCAAAACTCCACCCAAAAATCCCTCGGGCTTGTAAGGCAGAGCTCTGCCAAAATTTTACCTTGAATCAGAACTTAGCATTTTTACCTCCATTATGAGTTTTGCATCTTTAGTATGTGTCTATGCCTTGATTCTGTGTTAAGTCATTTTCTTAATGCTTTTGCAGAATGATTTCAGCATGTCTAGTGCATTTTTGAGTTTCCTTTTACAGGTCTGTCAGAAGTGCCCCTAGAGGAGTATAGGTGAAGTGGATAGGCTACTGCAGTGTGTCTCAGAACGCCTCTAGTAGTTATTTCCTCCCCGTATCTCCACGGACCCCTGACCCATTGATGCAAAAGGCTTTCTCATGTCAGATGAAGTGTATGGGAGCTGGTTCTCGGTGGAAAGTGTATTTTTGGGCGGAGTAGATCAACCTTTTCTGGTGTATCACCTTTTATTTTTTAGGCTTAGGTTCTGTTTTCAACATCTCTCTCTCTTTTCATACCCCCCTTTTTCATTTTATTTGTTAGCAATAGGAGAAACCAGGGCCTGAAAGATACATCAGAGGGAGCTAGCCCTCATCTAGAGACTCTCCCCTCCAGCTTTGTCGGTCCCACAGGCGAGAGGGGAGTTTCCATTGTTGCATGTGGAAAGGCAGGTGCTCGACCTCCTACCTCGGGTGCAATCCACTGCGTCAACAGTTTCTGGCACACCCGGTGGGACCAACTAGGACAAGTTTTGTCCAAAGAGTTGAAGAATTTTTGGTGTGTTCTTCAACCAACCAGCCTTTGGAGGCTTTTGCATCAACACCAATGGTGACTCTGAGTTGAATCAGCTGGTTAAGCAGCCCTGGTGCCATTAAGAAATCACTTTTGTATGTATAATCCCTCTACACAAAATCATGGACCTTGTTGTCCTTCTTATAATTTTGATCAAGCTCAGCCTTTTTATGGCATCTCCCCAAGCAGCCCTCCTAATCGCCCTTCAACCAAAAGAGAAAATTCCAATTCTGAGATCTTTCACCCTGATGGTACGCTCCTGACTTGCAAGGAAATGATGGAATCATGGGATAGGAAAGAGGAAAAGCAAGGTTTTGCTCAAAACCTTGAGGGAGATAAAGCTGCTCCTACCCATGATTCCTATGATCTCCAAGAAAGACTCTTCCAAGAAAACATAGCTAGGAGAATTGCAGAGTTAGAATCCAGAGAGAGATTCCTCAGCCGATGTGTGATGGACGACTCAGACCAAACAACATATTCCATGTCTGAACACACCCCATTTACACACCTCCAAGAGAGTTATCAGGCCACACCTGATATTGATGAAGTTCTAGCCAGATGGAAGGAGAAGAATCATTCGATTCTAGCTCAAGGACTACCTCCTCTTCCACATGGTTTTTTCACTTCACCCTTTCTCAAGGAGGAACCTATTCTGCAAGAGGCGAGTGAGGAGTAGAAGATCCAATCTTCAGTTTCTCAAGAGGCTGTCATGAGCGACAACGAAGAGGAAATCATCATCGATGCTCCTTGCGAAGACCTCATCAGCAATGGAGAAGATGCAAGTCACACATATATGTGGATGTTCCAGTAGTACGAAGAGGAACATAAGCATGGTGAGCTCTCTCCCCCCTTGTTCGATGAACTTCTTTGTTGCTTCGATGAGGAGGATGACTACGTTGAGGAGCTTGAGTTGGAGGAGGATCAGGAGGATATCTTTGAACATCTAGAGATCCTGATCATCGAGGAGGAAAAGGAGAAGTTGGTCTCCCTTGAGGAAAGCCTTGAAGAATAAATTTTTGAAGAGAGAGGTGATGTTTTGTGGGATGAACAATCAATTTGTGATTCCATTTCAAACATCACCACAGTCACCCTTCTTCAAGAAGGCCAAGAGGAAGCAGAGGATGAGTCTGACAGAGTCTTCAATGAAACAGAAAGAAACGGGTCATACCATGATGCACTGCAAGGGAGCTATACATATCAAAGGGCTTGTGGTGATGAGCCAGTAGCCATTGATTTCTTGGTGGAATGCACCAGCATGAAGGACCAGCATTCAACGAGCCTCCAGGGACAAGAAGAACACATGTAGGTTGGAGGCATGTTTGAATCTGATCCACTCGAATACCAGCCAATCCAGGTGACAGGCAAGAGGAGCAGGTCACCAAATCTCTTTTTCATTCAGCTACTTGCCTGGCACCATAAGTCTTCTTGCCTGGAAGGGGACTTAAGAAATTTTCCCTTTGATCCAGGAGGGAGGCGAACATTCATGGTTAGCTGTATATAGTAGTTTGCTTTCAGTTTCTTTCCTGCTTTCCCTAAGTGCGGTTGCACAAGTAGTGTTTTTAGCCTTGTGTGTGTGTTTTCCCTTTTGTCTGGGGTAAAAAGCTTCATGTTGGATTCTTGGATCTTTGGGGCTATTGCTAACCTTTCTTCAAAGCTGCATCTGACTCCGTGCCCAATGGACTACAAGGCACCTGGTCTTTAAGCATAGCAGGCATGCTTCCCCTGAGAGTCGTCAATTTGTTGACCATTTTTGCTCAACAGGCCAAAATCAGTCCCCTTCTTCCCTTGCTATTCGAAGCCAGTCATTTTTGGGTTGCACGAGTTCATCAAGCTTCGGTTCATCGCTCAAGTTCAACGCCATGATTCATCGGCCTTGGTTCAATTCAGTTGGTCTAGCAGCTTCTGGTTCAATGACATTCAGTTCATCGAACGGTTCAAGCGGCTCGACGCGCAGCATTAAACCATTGAACCGGTTCAACGAGTGGTTCAAGCGAATAGTTCATCGGCTTGGTTCAATCGGCTCGGCACGTAGTATTGAACCGTTGAACCGATTGAACCGTTGAACCATTTTGGTTCAACGGCTTGGTTCAAGGGTGTGTCCCAAAGTCGAAGGGCAGTGCTGGGTTCAGAAGCCCTTGCAGAGGTCAGGGAGCGTTTCAAAGGGAGCCATAGGGTTTTCAAGCAATGACAAGTGCGCAAACGTCAAATTTTACACCATGAAAGCCAAAGCGCGGAAGGCACCAAGTGGCAACCGCAGAAGACTTTGACATGCTTTTTAGGAGTAGTGGAACGTGCCACGTGTCCCCTGCAAGGCTCAACAGAGGCCGACAAGTGTCAACATTCACAGGTTTCTCCTTGTGCTTCGTTATTCAAAGAGAAGACTGGTGGGCCCAAATGAGTTGCTAAGAGCTATGCAGAGCATGCCAAGTGTCAGCGTCTGCGAGCACCAGAGAAGGGCCCAAAAGTTTTTCTAAGGAAGCTAAAGGCTCTGTGGAAGCGACCACGTGTCGCCTTTCGCAAAAATCTCAAAAAATACTTCCAAAGCCTCTAGGTTAAGCGGAAAGAGTAGGCAGAAGCGGCCATGTGTCAACTTCCACCTGACTCTCAAAAGACCCTCTAAGATAAGCAGATGCTGCCACGTCCCATTATCAGCTCGACAGAAGCCGCCACGTGTCAACGTCCACGTTTCAAAGTGTTTTCTAAGTGCCCAAGCAGCGGACTACGACACGTGTCAAAAGCAGATGCACTCTCAACAGAAAGAGCCAAAGGAGTAGCAGAAGGAGCCAGAGGAGGCAAAGTAGCCAAACGCAGAAACAAACAAAGCGATCTAAGTGGCGCAAGAAAGTGTCGACTCAAGGAGTTATTCCAGTGGTTGACACAGTACCTGCCATGTGATCATCAAGAGGCATAAACAGTGAACAACGCGACCCATTTTTCTTCATTATGCATTGATGAGCAGGCAGACAGTGTAGCTCATAATTCTGAATCCTGACAGGAGCTGACACAACATTATCTTCAGGTGGCTTCCTCATCCCAATGCTCGAAAAGCACATGGGTCACTTGTAAAAAGGGTGCCAAAATGGGCTCTTTCTTCCTCTATAAATTGTAAGCTTCTCATTCAAGAAGATATCGACTCTCAGCGTTAAGGCAAAACTCTGCCCAAAAATCCCTCGGGCTTATAAGGCAGAGCTCTGCCAGAATTTTACCTTGAATCGGAACTTAGCATTTTTACCTCCATTCTGAGTTTTGCATCTTTAGTATGTGTCTATGCCTTGATTCTGTGTTAAGTCGTTTTCTTAATGCTTTTGCAGAATGATTTCAGCTTGTCAGGGGCATTTTTGAGTTTCCTTTTACAGGTCTGTCAGAAGTGCCCTTAGAGGAGTATAAGTGAAGTGGATAGGTTGTTGCGGTGTGTCTCAGAACGCCTCTAGTAGTTATTTCCTCCCTGTATCTCCACGAACCCCTGACCCACTGATGCAGAAGGTTTTCTCATGTCAGATGAAGTGTATGGGAGTTGGTTCTCGGTGAAAAGTGTATTTTTGGGCGGAGTAGATCAACCTTTTCTGGTGTATCACCTTTTATTTTTTAGGCTTAGGTTCTGTTTTCAGCATCTCTCTTTTCATGCTCAACCTTCCCGCTGCCGCCCCTTCCTTCCCCCACCTTCCACCTCCCCTTCCCGCCCCCGCCCCCCCCCCCGCCGCCCCCTTTTCATTTTATTTGTTAGTAGTAGGAGAAACCAGGGCCTGAAAGATACATCAGAGGGAGCTAGCCCTCATCTAAAGACTCTCCCCTCCAGCATCACCGGTCCCACAGGCGAGAGGGGAGTTTCCATTGTTGCGTGTGGAAAGGCAGGAGCTCGGCCACCTGCCCCGGGTGCAATCCACTGCGTCAACAGTTAACTCCACTAATTTTTTGGCAGTTCTTCTCTCCGACACCTTCTCTGCTTAATACATGAGGTGTTCCATTCCTTTTTGCCGGTACATACTTTCAACCCAGAGACATTCTGGTGTTATTCTTCATGGTCTCAGAGCGGATCGAGGTTTGATTGTTGAGTTCGGTATTGCTAAAGGTTTTATATATGAGTGCATGATTTTTTTTTGGTTGCCGTGTATGTGTGTGTTCTTGCATTTGTAGGCAGATCTTTTCCCGTGTGCTGTGAGGTCGCGTAAATCCATGCACAGTGAGATTGACTCTGCTAGAACAATCATCGGGAACTCTGCTACACCCTCTGCCCCATTGCCGCCATTGGACCGATTACTGTTGGTCGCCTGCCTGTAATATGGAGGTGTCGTCCATAGTTGACCGCCATCATCATCGTCGACGTTGTGGTGCAAGTGCCGAGTAGTCGATGGCGTCAAGGGCCCCTAGCTCTGCAACAACCGTCGTGTCCATTGTGTTTTGACGGGGCGTAGGGATTTTATTTTTCTGTTGAGTTATATACAGAAGCTCTGCAATTAGCACCTGGATCGAACCCCAGACCTCTCCCGTTTTGGCAATAAGATCTGCAAAGACGTTGTTCCTGTTGGCAGTCATGACCCTGGTATCTCTGCCCCTGTAACGGAGTTACGTCGGAAGGGCGGGGGAGAATCTTACTGCATTCAACCTCATATTAAGATCGATGGTGCGAGCAAAGTCAAAAGGTTAATGAACCCAGATTAAGTGTAAGGTTGCCACATGGTAGAAGAGCTTCAACCACCTAGGGACTAGCAAACAAGGTCCACAAAAAGAACGTGGAGTTGATAAGTGTCATAAATATGAAGCCCAGATCATGATCAACAACCAACATTAAAGTCAAGCCCAAAATAACTCTAAGGATAGTGATAGAGCATATTAAATCAAGTCCTAGGAGGTATAAAATGAAGACACGCATCGAATGTAACAATAATCATATTTTAAATATGATAAAAAGCATGGCAAGGATGCCACATAGGTAGACACGTTAGATCGAAGGATTCTGCAACCCAAGTAGGCAAATACATAGAAATGAGATCCAAATACGATCTAAGTGGAGCCACAATGAATATTTCAGGTTTGAAGGGTGCCATTAAAGTTTAGTTTGGACCTTCAGTTTGAAGATCTAGAACATATAGAGCTAGTTTTTTGAGGTTGCAATGTCATTTCATGACTATGTTCATTGTTCTTTGAAGGAGATCCTCATGTGCAGTGAGTTCTTAGCTCCCACAATGTTCAGAGGTAGAATAGGTTCATTTAACCCTGATAGAGATCAAGAATAAGGATATGCAGCCTGATAGGTATTCATTGAGGTCATGATTTTATAGTAGACCTATGTTCAAGTTTGAAGATTAGAAGGTT
This sequence comes from Torreya grandis, assembly GCA_037957365.1. NCBI lineage: Eukaryota > Viridiplantae > Streptophyta > Pinopsida > Cupressales > Taxaceae > Torreya > Torreya grandis. Next base: position 2,696,200 of record JARHVA010001577.1, read on the forward strand.
GTTTCATTCCTAGGGAAAGACAAAAGGAAAAAAAAGGAGCGTGGGCTTGGAACGAATGGTTAGAAGCTTGTACTTTCTAAATAGAAAGGTCTATAGTTTGAATGTTGCCTTATTTTATGACTGAAACTATCTTTTTTGGTCAAGTCCATTTCAATTTTTAGTGCAAATAAAGATAACTTAAGTATCTTGTATCTTTTGATTAGTCATTCAGAATTAAGTGCCATTTTTTTTAAAAGTGCTTATTTTTTTTAGCCTAATCCATTGGGAATGATTAAGTGCCAATTTATAGTATACCTATGTTCAAGTTTGGATATTAGATGGCTCTTCCATTCCTAGGGACAGACAAAAGGAAAAAAAAAGGAGCGTGGGCTTAGAGCGAATGGTTAGAAGATTATACTTTCTAAATAGAAAGGTCTATAGTTTGAATCTACCTTATTTTATGATTGAAATTGTCTTTTTTGGTCAAGTGCATTTCAATTTTTAGTACAAATAAAGATAAATATCTTGTATCTTTTAATTGGTCAGTCACAATAAAGTGCCACTTTTTTAAAAGTGTTTCTTTTTTTGAGCATTTCACATTATTTATATAAATTACATTTTTTCATCCCAAATTTAAATCTATGCACTAACAATATCAAGCATTTTATTTTCACATCTAATTTCTAAAACAATGACTCCTAAGCATGAAATCAAATCAAACTATTACACCCTTAACACCTTTCAACTTTGAGGATTGGAAATGTAATGTTACACTTGTGCTAAAAAATAAAAGGGTTTCATAGGGTAACAATAGATGATAAAAAAGAACCTACTACTGATGAAACCAAAGAAAAATGGTTTAACAAATGTGATTAAGCCTTCAGGTTTTTATGTCTTAATTTATTTCTAGAACTCTTATTTCATGTATAATCCTTGAAAACACCTAATGAAGTTTGGCATGTTTTGAACAAAATTTTTGGGAAGGTAGATGAAATGAGAGGACATGAGTTAGAAAATGAACTCATTAGCTTGAGTCCTAGTTCATTTGACACCCTCCAGGATTACTTCACTATCTTCAAGTCATTAAGATTACAGTTGAAATAATGTGGAATAGATAAAAAGGATGATCAACTTGTTCTTTCTACTCTCTCCAAACTAGGACCTGACTATTTTGTGTTTGTATCTACCTTCTATTTTGTGTTTGTATCTACCTTATATTCTGTATTTGTATCTACCTTCTACTCCACCAAGAGAGCTCTTGGAGCTACATGGACCATGCCATCTCAAGATGAATTTATTGCTAACTTGACTAGGGAACACGATAAGTTAATACAAATGGGGAGTTTGAAGTCCACAAAACCTCAAGCGCTAATTATTAGAAATGGTAAACAACAATAGGCTTCAAACAATAAAGGGAAGAAGCAACACACTCATAAGGACAAGGAGACCAAGAAAGGTCATAAAAATCAATCCTAAAAATCCAACATTGAAACTTCTTCTCATCAAGGGAAACCTAAGAAAGAAAAAGTTAAGTATGCCTATTTCAAGAACAAGCTTCAAATAATAAAGGGAAGAAGCAACACACTCATATGGACAAGGAGACCAAGAAAGGTCAGAAAAATAAATCCTACAAATCCAACATTGAAACTTCTTCTCATCAAGGGAAACCTAAGAAATAAAAAGTTAAGTGTGCCTATTTCAAGAAACTTGGTCACGATGAGCACAAATGTATGAAGAAATAGATTGACCACATAACACATATTCTTAATAAGAATAACATATAGGTTCTTGAATCTATCAAAGAGTCCTCATCAAACCAAGAAACTTCTAAGGCAAAGGAAAAATAAAAATCTAAGGGCAAGGCTTTAGTTGTAATAGCATATTCAACATCTTCATCTTGGATTATTGACTTTGGTGTGTTGCATCACATGGGTTCTTCACAAATTGGGTTTTCTTCCTAAGAGCCTTATAGTATGTCTTATGTCTCTTTAGGTGATGACACTCCAACAACAGTTGTAGGGAGAGGGTCTTTTGAAGTTGAAGGTGGAGCATTCACAAATGTTCTATGTGTACCTTCTCTTTGAGATGATCTCCTATTAGTATACCAGATTACCCATATAGGAAAAGGCATGAGATTTTATTTCTCTCCAGATTTAGTTGAGGTTAGAGAATTGCATAACAACAATTTGGTAGCTTTGGGAAGGGAAAATCACCAAACTAGGTTATACACCTTCTCATATTTTACACCTGATATTTCTTCAATAACATTGCTTACTCATAGAGATGGAGTAAGAAAATTATGGCATGAGTAGTTTGGACACCTTAACTACCTCTACCTTGAGCAACTGAGTCAACAATATATGGTCATAGGTTTGCCTAGAGTCAGATTCTCTAAAGGTTTTTTTGAGGTTTGTACCCTTGGAAAACACCCTAAAGAAAAATTTGACAAAGGCAAATTATGGAGGGATACACAAGTCTTGGAGCTCGATGATGTATCAGGGACCTCTCCCCATCCAGATTTTACCAAGTCTAGGTAGGTTTTTATGAGGGTTGTACCCTTAGAAAACACCTTAAATAAAAATTTGACAAAGGTAAATCGTGGAGAGCTACACAAGTCTTGGAGCTTGTTCACAATGATGTATTAGGGGCCTTTCCCCATCCATCTTTTACCAAGGCTAGGTATATCCTCACCTTCATAGATGACTTATCCAGATTGACATGGGTCTACTTCCTTCGGCAATAATCTGAAGTCTTTGATAAATTTTGAGACTTTAAAGCTCTTACTAAAAACAAATCAAGGAGTGTCATTAAAGTTCTTCAAACTGATAATGGGGGTGAGTATGTCCACAACAGGTTTGAGTAGATTGGTACATTAGAGGGGATAAACTTGTAGAAAATATTTCCTTACACTCCCCAAAATAATGGTGTTGTTGAACGTAAGAAAAGATCCTTGAAGTAAATGGATAATTGCATGATACACTCTAAGGACCTTACACCACAGTATTGGGCAAAAATAATCAACTGTGCTTGTTACATTCAGAACATGGTTCCTCATAAAGCCTTGAAGGGTATCACTCCCTTTGAAGCATGGACAGGTAGGGAACCATCAGTTGAGCACTTCAAGGTTTTAGGATCTATAGCCATGTCATGAATATCAAAGAATAAATGCAAGGCAATAAATCCTCAGTCCAAACCTTGCATCTTTGTAAGTTATCTAGATGGTGTGAAAGCTTATCACTTGATCCACCTGACCACACATGAGTTGTTCATTGAGATAAGTGTTAAGTTTCAAGAGAGTCCTATTGACTCCACACTCAAATTTCTCCTCATATTATGGACTCATTTGACCTTGATGATTCTTCTAAGGATTCAGATCATCCATGACAAATTTTTGAGGTGGTATCTTCTTCTTCTAGTTCTAATAGTGATGGGGATTCATCCTCATCATCTTTTGGCTTGATTTGGAGGTTGATATTTCTTCACCTGACTCACCCACATCTCATCCCACTTGGGATAAAAAGACACTTCAAATTGAATGTACTTGGGTAAGGGATATAGTAGACATGAGACCTACATGGTCAAACTCTTAGAATGGGCCATATGCTTACCTTCCCTCAATCTATGATCCACAAACATTTTGAGAGGCTTCAAGGATACTTGATTTAGATAGTGTTATGCATGAGGAATATTATTCCTTAATGATTAATCACACTTGGCATTTGACACCACTTCATAAAGGAAGATGGTTCAATGTAGGTGGATATATCAAACCAAGTTTGTAGTAGATGGGTCAATCGATAATATATGACATGTTTTGTTGTCAATGGGTTTTCACAAGTTGTTGGCATTGACTACACAAAGACATTTGCACCTATGGCCAAGATGACTTCTATATGACTTACCCTTGATATTTCCACAACACATGATTGGGATGTGCACCAAATGGATGTGAAGAGTGATTTTCTTCACAAAGACCTTGAGGAAGAGATCTACATAGAACAATCATCAAGTTTTGTTCAGGACTCATCCTTAGTTTTTAGACTTAAGAAATCCCTCTATGGCCTAAAATAGGCCCCTAAGGCTTGGTAAACTAAAATGGATTCCTTCTTCCTAGCTTCAGGTTTCACATGATGTAATTCAAATCTTAATGTATATCTCTTGCAGTAAGATGATTCACTATTGATACTGGTTCTTTATGTTGATGATCTTTTGATCACAAGGAGCACTTCATTCACCATTATAGCCATGAAGTTATCTCTTTAGGAAGGATTTGACATGACAAATTTGGGTCTATTGCATTACTTCCTTGGTATGTAAATTTCACAATCTAATTTAGGGATCACTCTTGCACAACCCAAGTACACTCTTGATTTACTTTATCAGTTTCACATAATTGACTACAAGCCATCTCAAACTCCCTTTCTATCTAGATTCAAGCTTGACATTGATTGTACTACACCATTGGTTGATGCAACCTTATATCACCAAATTTTGGCAATCTCATCTATTTGACTCACACCAGGCCTGACATCTCATATGTTATGAGCGTTATTTTGAGATTCATGCAGGAACCTCATGAGTTACACTAGAAAAAAGTTAAGAGTATTCTTCACTACCTTCAAGGTACTCTCAGGTTTGGGATTAATTATAGATTTGGCATGGAGGTTGACTTGGTTGGATTCACATATTCAAATTGGGAAATAATACTGAGAATTGCAAGTCCACCTCAAGTTACAGTTATTCACTAGTTTCTAGTCCTATCAGTTGGTCTAGAAAAAATTAGAATGATATTGCTTTATCATTTATAGAGGTAGAGTATAGGAGAGTTTGGCATTTCATTCAGGCATCCCACAATCATCTATTATGATAACTAGAGCACCAATCAGATATGCAAAAATCCGTTCCAACACCAAAAAGCCAAACACATAGAGATTCACATGCATTACATTTAGGAGCTTATTCTCGATCAAATCATCAACTTGTTTTTTTTCCAGTCTTTAGAGCAGGTTGAAAATACCTTCACTAAACCTTTTACTGAGATCAATTCATTCATATATGAGTTCTTCTTGGTGTGCATTCTACTACAACAATGACATCATATTTGTGGGGGGGGGGGAGGGGACCTTCTAGTTCTCCTCTATTTTATCTCTTTTTGGAGGGGAGTTTTTTCCCACTAGGTTTTCTTTTTTTATCCACTTTTGAGCAATGACATCAGGCCTCGTTACTGGGACCCAATTTTATTATACCCATCTAAGATATTCTCAAGGGGGGGTGTTAGTGTATTACTTACATTTGGTTTTAATCCTAGCTAGATGTTGTAGATACCATGAGTCTACTCAACTTTGCATGAGACTACATGAGACTAATTTACCACCACTTCTTATTAATTCTGAGTTATTGCCTAAGTTAACTCCACTAATTATGGATAGTAGTTTTCCTTTTTTCCTATATATACACACACCTTCTCTATTTAATACATGCATTGATCCATTCCTTTTTCTGGTACATGCTTTTAACCTAGAGATTTTGGCATTATTCTTCATACAACCTAATTGAATATATCATTCTATTCATCCATAGCATGATGATATGTTTTACTATAATTAATGTTTGTACCTAAATCTTCTTGAAGAATGTAGTCTAAATCTAGGATGTGAATAGATAATCCTTATTTGAAATTATATTAATAAGAACACTGTGTAACCTCAAAATATGATCTAGATAGAAATGAACATGATCGTATGATTTATAAATATCTTATATTGGTAGTAATTATGTAACATTGGTTATTTTATCAACAACATCTAAGAAATAATCACGCCTAATTTGAGTCATAGGCGATCCACTAATACAATACATGGACAATGTTGATGCTTAAAACCTTCACCCTAAGGTAAAGCACAAATCTATGGGAAGCTTTGCAGATGTAGGATAGATTATGGTATGTGAAGTGACCTCTAGGATTTTAAAAGCTGGCTCTTCATTATGATCTTAGGGGAGGGGTAAAAAAGGATAGAAAGAAAATGGGAAATAACTTGAGAAGGAAGATCTAATCTAAGGCGATGCGCCAGAAATTTTGAAACACAAAAATAAACTTTGCATAAAATATCATAGATTTCTTAGGAAACTATAGATTACAAATTAGCATAGAGCATGAATTAAAATCCATAACATACATAAAAATATATACTATAGAAGCAAAAGATAGGGTATGATTAACATAGATTTTCTAACTCAGATGACATAAAACATCACATTATCTTCATTGTTGGATAGAGAAATGAATATAGAATGCCACAAATGGCACATACAAAACCTCCACTGACATCTGTGAGATGCACATGTTGAAGTCCTAAATGAAAATGTTATCTACTATTATATCCTGATCTATATCAATGGCTATCTGAAAGTAAGCAAAATGTAGAATAATACAAGTAATTTCTATCCCTTTACAAATGGAGAACTTCCATATATATAGGTGGGGATGCCGCCCGATGCAGTGATTTGGAGATTTCCTCATTCACACTCATGATGTCATACAATTGAAAGCTGATTCAGAATGAGTGTAGTCACCCCCTACATCCTAGATATGATGCGATTTCCTCATTTTTTGCAAACTAATTATGCTTCAAAAAAGCATGGTGATGTTGCGTGTCAACTTTTGGGACTGCTACCTATATCATGTTTGACTATCTTCATCGAATGACATTTTTTAATAAGTAATATATTGGTCCCCTTTTCAAAAAATTACAGAGATGACACATAAAAAATGAATGCATTTTCGATGAGGAAATGCATTTTCCTCATTTCAGCGAGCATTGGTACACCATGTGTTATGCAGATGCTCATCTGTAAGGGGCTTGGCACTTGCTTGCCAATAATGAGTCTGAGGAAGCCATGTTTAAGGCCATGGAATGCATCTCCATCTGTTTAGTGGGTGGGACCCATTTCACTTGATGGCATCATCAAGAACTTAGCTTAAAAAAGAGAAGAACATGCCTCCAAAGCAATAGGAGTGATGCATGTCAAGGAAACATTCCTTCTCTCAAGGGACAAAAGCTTCATGAGCCAAATGAGTACCAAACTACCATGTGGAAGAGGTAGACCGAAACCCATTCTTAGAAAAAATAAATAAAAGGACACCGAAGGGAAAAAAGGAATGAAGAAGGAGCCATTACGAGATGAGTTGAGGAAAATCTACTCACTGATCAAAACCCAAAAAACAAAATAGGCTACTCTAAAACAAGCATGGATTATAATCCATAGTTTCTGGTGACTCACCAGGGTGTCCACCTATGGATGGGAAAACTAAAACTCTTATGTGTAGACTAGTTGGGAGCAAAATTTATCAACATTACGAGGAAGGTGGGAACTATAAATTTTGGAGGGTTGCCTACATGGGCTCCCATTCCTCCTCTTTTGGTTGGGTCTTCTTTTTGAGAGCCTCAGATACTCTATCTAGATCAATCATCTCTTTAAAAAAGATGTTTCCCAAGCTGTTGAACACTACCAGCATTTAGAATTCCAACTGGGTGAGTGGGTGAAAAATAATTTCCACTACTGTGGCATCAGGAGCTTGATCAAGAGCTGTGAAGATATTTCAGTCATTTTTATTTTGATCGAGCAGTGCTTTAATCTAATCCTCAAGGAGGATGTTGTTAAGTGAGAATGGGGAGGGGAGTCCCAACTGGACTAATTATTGTATGCATCCCTTCCTCTTTTGGAGTGCTTATTATAAGGCATTGAGGAATGTTTTACATTTGGTAGCTACCTTGTGGCAGCTCAAGAACTCATTTACCTTCATAGTCGCTTGCCTTCAGTTAGTTACCCCTACCACCTATAGTATCTTAGGAGAGGCATTGTAAAGCTTCTTCACAAGGTTTTGTGCATCTATGACTTTGGGGGTGATGAAGGTGAGTACCTGGTCAATGAATTAGCTCACTTGGGATGCTAGCTTCTATGCATCTAAAATAAATTCTAGTATCATCTTTAGCTTTGTGTTCACAACCTTGATCCTTTCCTAGTATGATTTATATAGTTTTTGAATTAAGAGAAGGATATCAGTAGTCGATAAGTGGGAAGCAAGGTCATTTTTTAATTTGGTTATCTCTTGGTCATTGATTGAAGAGTACCGATTAGCATCAGAAAGATTTTGCTAAACCTTAACCAATTCCTCACTCTTTTCATGTAGTCAGGTCTCAATGGCCATCCATTTATTAGCTTTGACTTGGAAGTTTGCCATGGTAACATGGCCGTGGAGATCGACCCTTTCCTAGTTGATTTATGTGTCCTTGGCTTTAGTCTCAGCCCTAAGGTGGTCAACCATAGCCTTGACTTTAGCCAATTCTTGCTTGTGCTTTTCCATTTGTTGAGACACTTTAGATAATCCATAGTTACAAAATTTTGTATCTCTTTCAAGAGCTTGACTCTGTTAGTGGGCCAAACTTGGTTGAGGTTAAGGCCCATCACTTCAATGGCATAGTCTTTGGGTTGCATCATTCCCTAGGGATTGACTACTTTAGGGTCAAGTGAGAGACTATGAGGGCTTGTTGTTTGGGGTCATAAAATGAGTGCATGTGAGACTGAGATACCTCTTTGGATCATTTCCCCCTTTTCTTCTCCATTTAGGCCACTTGGGTTGCTCTTGCTACATCCACTTATTGTTGATATTACATAGGTGCCTAGATGATCTCTTCAGTAAAGGGAGTCCCTTGTGATAATGCAAATGGAATTACTAATTGTTGTTGCTTGGTGGTGGCTCTAATCCCTATGGGGGCAAGTGGAAGGGTGGTAAGGGTCGAAGGGGAGAAAGGTGGGAGCCCATGGGGAGAGTAAAATGATGATTTTAATGTGAGGGAAGATGAGGCATATGGAGATTGGTAGGAGAGTGAGTAAAGTCATGCAAGATGATAAGGGTATGACGAAGGAAAAGGGAGTAGTGTCAGATGTAGATTGGGATGAAGAGGAGACTGGAGCAAAAGTGATGCTTGGTTGGTCAATGGGTAGTGCTGCAACCTAAAGTGGAGAGATGGATACATTCAGAGGAGTGTTGGGAGGAGTCAAACTTCTTGAGTGGGTGATAGATGACACCGTGGCTAGTCTTTTGAGTATGGAAGGAGACAAGGAAGAAAAGAAAGAAGCAAAAGTAGAGGTAAGGGGATCCATGAGATGAACCTTATTTTGTGGATGTTCCTCTAGAGGTGTAGAATTAGGTCCCTCAATCTACTTAAGCTAGGATGACCCGGCCATAAGGTGCTTAGAGGGAGCCTATTATTGCTATCAAATCATGACAAGGGAAGATGGGTGGTGGCCAAGTCAATGACACTAAAACCACCATGACTTCACTTTGTTTTACCCTTTCTAGAGGAGTATCTCTTGCCTTCCCCCCAGGTATATATTCTTAATCTTATCTGATCTCTATCTCAGAGGTGAACTCTTCATCGAATGCAGCTTCCTCTAGATGTGCTTCATCCCATAGTTTTTCAAAGGTTTCATCTGGAGGGTACTTATACAAACCAACATGTAGTTTTTTGATATTATATTTGAACCTAAGGAAGGCCACCTTCTTATCTTCATTGCAACCAAAATCATTCAGTCATTTCTTCATCCCCTTTGACAGCTTTATGTTGGGGTCAAAATCTTGGACCTTGGTATAAAAATTCTCCCAGGGTCTGGGAGCATCTTGCAAGATTTGAGTCAGGTCCACATGATTTTATGGAAGGTCTTTTGTCAACAACCTCCTCTATTCTAAATAGTGTTGAGCTTGGTGCTTGGGGTGATGGTGCTCTTTGTTTTATCTATGTACCCTAGTGAGTCATAGTTCCATCAGTCATCAATTATATCCAAATCAAGATCTATCAGCTTGACCACGAGGAGGCATCCTTGATTTTTCTTCATCATAGTAATGCCCCCTCTTTCAAATGGGACATCATATAGAGCCTTTTTCTTCTTTCCTACATCATAAGTGAAATCTACTGCATCGAGCTGTCAAGCCACTTCAAGGGCCAAGGTTTTGTCAATTAGTGTGCGTGAAAGTCAAAAGGGCTCTGCTTGGTACCCATGCACTTAGATGAAGGAGAAATATACCCCCCAAAACTAGTTGATGGGGACTTTACTACCCATAAGCAAGGCTTGCTACCAATTTGTCATTCTAGAAACTGCCCCTTGTTGGTAGAGATCTATGAGAACTAGAGCCATAAGGCATTCCAAGAACTCATAGTAGTCTTCGATAAGGGACAAAAAATGAGTCCATACCATGATGGGGGTTACTATATTTGGGAAAACCTATGTATCAGATGTGTTGAGTTAGAGAGAATGGGAGAAAAAATGGGAGTGTTGGTACAGAATGAGGTGTAAGAGGAAAGAAGGCTATCAAAAGGTACCTCTTGTTGAGAAATTCTCAAGCTCATCCTTCATGCTAGAAGTGATGGCTCTAGTGAAATCCATTTTAAATTCCATCCCTTGCCTCACCATAGATAGGAGGTAGAGTACACCCAGCTGATAGTCATTGACATCGATGTTAGTATCCATACTAAAGATGAAAGCCAACATAAATAGAGTCTCGATCAAAATTTGAGTGGGGAAAGTTATTAGGGGCATGGTTAAGGGACATATTTATGACCTTTTCTTTGAGGAGAATCTTGAGGAAATGCACTTAATTCTTAACCTCTAAATCACAAATCTTTTGAAGGATCTCACTATTGCATATGAAGGCATTAGAGTCCTCATAGAGTTAGAGCATCTCTTGGATGCCCTCTGAGAAAATCTTTACCCTAAGATGGGTGTTTTTGATAATAGTGTTGGTTTGGATGTCATATCTTTTTGCATAGAGAGTTACAATCTCTAGGCAAGGGTGTAAAAAATGCATCATGTACTGGGCTAGAGTGATCTCCCATACTTTGAAACCAAAAGATTTATACTAGTATCAGCCTATTCTCTCAATCATTCAGGTGTAGGTGCCATCTCATAGGTTTTTAGGGTTTTGTTGTAGGTTAGGGTCAAAAATTCCATCCACAACATTGGTCATAAGGGTATGATCCCTGTGATGACCCTTATTTGTTTGTTTGATGCCCAGTATGTTTTTATTTGTTTGGGTCAGGTCCGTTGAGTATTATTTTCTTGCAAGATAAGGGGGAGGCTGGTCTCCTCCACCACTCACACCATGGGCCTTTTGCCTTGATGATTATCTTTCACTCCTGGATGTATATGTGGGAGGTTCCATCATTGTTCACTTTAATTCAAAGTCATATATCTTCCTTGTTTCATTGATGGCTCTTCATTGCATCCTTTAACTTGTAGGCTCCTTTTATCTTGCTTTGAATGCTCAATGCTCTCTTTGAAATTCTAAGTGTCAAGTGTTTAAAATTGGGTAAACCAAACTATATTTATATATGAACTTTTGTAAGTGAGATGATTATGGGGATTTCAAAAATGAGTACTTCCCATTAATGATGATGGTAACACACATGCTCAAAAGGCCACTCATGAGGGATTTTTGGAAAATGTATGGGGAGTCACACAAAATGGAGCAATTGTTATTAATGTCACAGTGATCTGATAGATAAATTTCTATTAGATAAGGCTCAAAATATTTAGGGAGGTTGGGGAGTGGATGCACAGTGCTTGGAAGGCTACCTGTGCCAATGGCACTTATTGAAAAGGAAATAATAAAAAGAAAGAAAATAAGGTAAAGAAGGAAGAAACAACATAAAGGAAAGAATAGGAAAAGAAATAACCTAACTATATACAAGGAGTGAGCAGGGCTTAGTAGAAATGTTTTAGGTCGATCTCATTGATAAGAATCTCTAAGGCATTTCCCTCTAAGTCTTCTAATTTAAAAGTGCCCCTTTATTTAATGCTGATGATATGTAAAGGTCCTCTCCATAAGGAATCAAATTTCATGTGTTATCCTGGTTGATCATATTTCAAGGCTAGGTTTCCAAATTTAAAACCTGGTTCTGATGTCTTCCTATTGATCCATTTCTTGACCACTTGTTACAGAATGATTTTCATATTACAAGTTTGTTTTCTTTCTTCTTGGAGCTTGAGTAATTCAATGAGTCAAACTTCCATCACTCCATTTTATTTAATTTTGGCAGCTTTTAGGAGTTATCATGTAGGAATCTCAGATGATATCATCATAACCACTTCCTTCCCATATACCAGTCCATACAGGGAAGTCTTTAGTATTTGCTTAGGAGTGACATGGTCTCCAAATAGGGCTATTTTAACTTGGAGGTGTCACTACCACTGCTTGTCATTCCACATATTTTTGATGAGCTAGATTAAGTTTTTATTTATAGACTCAGCCAACTCGTTCCCTTGTGGGTAATAATTGGATGAAGCTTTCAGGAAAATGCCATTCTATAACATAAATTCAGAGATTTTGGACCTAAGAAAAGCTTTTTCATTATCTAAAATGATCATCTTTGGGGGGTCAAATCTTGTTGTGAGCTCCATAGAAGCCGATGATCACATTATTTGTCACTTCTTTTAGCGGCACTGATTTGGTCCACCTGGTGAAGTAACCAGTATCTATTAGTATCCATTTATGACCTATACTAGAGACTGGGTTGATCATCCAATGAAGTCTAGGCCCCATTGTGTGAAAGGCTCATCAGTTATGATCAGATTGAGAGGCATGGTAGAAGATCTCTTTCTAGCAAAGAATTAGCACTTCTGGCATCTTTTGACTACTTGGTGGTAATTTACAAACATTATCAACCAATAATATCTTGCATGCATGATCTTTGTCAGGGTGGTATTGGCCAAGAAATGACCACCCTGGGGAGTGAAGTTCATATCTTGGAGGATTTTTTTTGCTTGGGATCTATTAATGCATCAAAGGAGTTATCCATCGAAGTTCGTTTTAAAAAGAATCCCTTAGACTAGCATATAACTGGAACCTTACAATATATAAAATCATATTTTATGCATGGGGAGGCTATCAAGATATCTCCTAGTCTGCATGAAGAGGACTTGGTCAGCTATCTAGGACACATTGGTTTCAAACTAGTTTATGAGGGTTGTTTCAGTTGGGTTCAGTTCCTCTTTTGGCATGTTTGTACACTGGGCTAGGTATTCATAAATTCTTCTTCCTCTGATTACTTTTGTCAGCTTGACTTCTACATCATATTCTAGGATCTTAGTGATCTAGTTGGCCCTCTTTTCGATGATTTCTCCTTCCATGATATATTCACATACGCTAGAGTGCACCACATAAATCATTTCCTTACTGCCTGCCACTAGATGCCTAAACTTCTTAAGACCCTTGATGATGGTGAAGGCTTGTCTTTCCATGAAGTTATACCTAGTTTCATATTCAAACCATGTTCTCAAAAAGAATGTGATAGGGTGTTCTTCCCTATTCCCCTGTCCTCTTTGAGTTAGCATCATTTTGATGTTGTGTTCACTCCCATAAACATACATGATGAAGTCTTTGGAGAAGTCAAGATTGGAAAGTATAGGCATGATAGATATTGTATCTTTGATATTTTCAAAGGCAGACCATCCCTTGAGCATCCACTTGAAATTTTTATCTTTTTTCAACATCAAGGTGATTGGTCTAACCAATCCTATGAAATCAGATATAAATCTGTTGATGAAATTGATCTTCCCAAGGAAGGATTGGAATCCCTTCTTATTTACTAATAACGCCAAGTTCTTGATGGCTTCTATTCTCTCTAGGTCAATGGTGATCCCATCCTTGGATACTATGTACCTAAGAAATTTTCCTTGGGGTACCCCGTAAACACATTTCTTGGGGTTTAAATAAACCCCAAACTCCCGACACCTTTGAAAAATCTTCTCTAAGTGATTGAAATGATCATCTTTATTCTTTAAGAACACAATAAGGTCATCTAGGTAGATGAGGATGATTTCATTGATCAACCCCTTGAAAGTTATATCCATTGCTCTATGGAAAGTTTCCCCTATGTTTAAAATGCCAAAAGGCATTTTTATATATGCAAACATTCCCCACTTAATGGTGAAGGTAATTTTGTGCTAGTCCTCTCCTTTTACCCAAACTTGGTTATATCTAGAGAATCCATCTAATAGAGAGAAAATTTTGACACCTATTACTATTTGGAAGATTTGCTTCATGGAAGGAAGGGGATAATGGTCTTTCAAAGATGATTTATTTAAATCTCAAAAATCCACACACAGCTAGATTTCTCCATTTTTCTTCGTCACAGAGACTAGGTTAGATACCTACGTTGAATGTTTAATCAGGTATATAATCTTTGATTTGATCAATTTCCTTAGCTCTTGAGCCATTAAATATTTGATCTTAGGATTTATCGATTGTCGCTTCTGTAGAATAGGTTTGGCTCCTTCCATTAGATCTATGGTATGTTTATGACTTTTTTATCATACCCTCTTATGTCATCATAGGTCCATGCAATGATTGTTAGGAACCTGTGGAAGCACCATTGATTACCACATACAAGCAACTTAAGATGCAGAATTAACCAGAAGTAATAAGTAACTAGAAACCAGAAACAACACAAAATATGAGAGACAATACACAACTTGTATTAATACTCATCCAGAAAAGAATACAATAAAGAAGATGCCACTTCTTCACACCTCTTAGAGGCTTCCCACACCTCAAGTGTATAGTAATTATTTCCTCAAAGCTCTCTCTCTTATGGTCCCAGCACACAACTCAAACACAGAGTTGGTGTTCACCTCCAATCAGTCAGTATCCACTACTGCCAGTACACTAGTGCTCCACGCACTCCAAGTAGATCTCCCCTAAACTGCAACAACCTACAACCCAAATGATCTTACTTATGGAAGGAACTGCCTTGCCTTCCTCTCTTGCTCTAGATCGAGTACACACCGTACTCTAAGTAGATCCTGCCTGATCCTGCTCCCTGTTGTGTTGCTATCCTCCTTGATCTTGCACACCTACAAATCAATCTGGTTCTGCACACCTGCAAACCTAGATCATGTACACACATACACCTACAGATAAATGATCTTACTTACCATGTAGATCTCCTAACGTAGCCATGCACACCTGCTGACCAAGATCCTACACACCTGAAGAACCCTTTTGATTCTCCAAAACCAGCACCCACACTTGGCACTGCTATGGAACTAGGAGGAACACCCTTGCTCACTTCACACATAGAAAGAGCTAACTTTGCTCAACTCAAACTAGAACACCTTACAATATAGCCTATGAGTCTCTTAAATAGATCTCATGCAAACAATAATTAGATCCATAGCTTCTAGTCTAAAATTGGCTCTTAACATGCAAACACTTGATTCGTTAACAAACTATTCGTGCAACCGACAGTTCTAAAATTGCACAGGTGATCGACATCGGTCCTTGTCAGGCTAGAGATGACCGACGTCAGCCGATACCTGATCGATGTCAGTTGCCTTTCCCACTGTATATGACCGACGTCAGCTGATAAGACCGACGTCGGTTTCCCTATCACTTAGCAACCTCTCAACAACCTCCTCCATGTCTGCAACAGTGAAGCTTTTAGCTCCACAACCTAACAATCTCCCACTTGGAGATGAACAGCTACACTGTACATGTACCTTTACCCCATCTAATCTGTTTCTTGGCTTGTATCCCTCTTCAAAATCAATCCTGAAGACCATCCACCACACAACCTGTGGTGCACCTCCTGTCATCTGAGTAACCTACCACATCTGAACCTAAAAACCCATGTAGTGAAGTCCTGACCCTGCATAGCATGAATCCCTGCTACTAGTCCCTCTCAAATACCTGAGAACCCACTTCCCCGAATTGGCTCCTAACTCTCTGATAGCACCCACTGCTTGGGCAAACTCAGGTCTATACTAGACCTCATATGATTTCAAACACTGAACTATCCATCTCTTGGTGTGCTCCGGTTTTGCATCCTGCATATTGAACCTCACCAACACCTGATTCACATCAGCTCCCACTGGAGACAAAATCAACCTGTGATCTTCCATGTCTTTCATGCCAAAGAATTTTGTTGCTCTAAATTCCTCATGACATGCCACTAAACTAACCTTACCTTTAGCTCAGCAAAAACCCTGTATGTCTGAACCTGCTAGCTAGCATACCATCCACATACAATAACATGATAATGTCATGACCATCATCCACCTGGTAAGACAATCATAATGGTTACACTGACATTGACTAAAGCCCTGCTTTGTCATCCACCTGTCAAAACCTATACCACTATCCTGCAATTTTCTCAAGACCATATGACCTGGTCTTCCATCTCACGTATCCATTCTCTCTATTCTTTAACTAAGGTATCCATTCATCTCAGTTCTTTTCATACCGGCTGGCAACCTTACCGAATCTCCCGTTTGGTTCTGCATCCTGTTCATGCCATGCTCCCACTGTTTCCTGGATCCTTCCTACTCTGCAGTCAGCAACTAGTATAAAGAAGAGGAACAACGAAGGCCTACTTACACTTTTAGTCCTCCCCATGGGCGTTTGAGACTCCTTAATAGCTTGATGTCCCCCCAAAATCCGTCTTAGTGACTGACCTCAGTCACTCCACAGTCTGCATCTAACCGATGTCGATTCCATGCGACTGTCCAGGTCACTGACGCTGGTTATCCTGTCGACGTCGGTCTCCACCTACCTGACACCACTGACTTCTCTGGTCTGCACATGACCGACGTCGGCACCTATCTTTTTGACATCGATTACCTTTGACCGACGTCGGTACCTATGTATGACTGTGAGTGATGACTTTTTACTCGCGAGCTCCTTTGAATCAATCCCATGTCCAAACTGCCCTGCTCAAAAGTATCCAACCCCATCCACTGGTCTCTATCTGTCATCTCCTCCAAGAACACCAAGGCTTTCCAGTTCTTATGTTTGTCAAACACATCAGCCTTCTTTTTCTTGCAATAAACACACTCCTTTCTTGTAGCATCCCACTGCATACAGAAATCTTGGTCTATGCTCTCCGAAGCTGAACTCTTCCCTTTTGACTTAAGAACATCCATTCCCTTCTCACTTATGTGACCAAGCCTATAAAGCCACACCTGTGCAACATAAGTGGAATCAGTAATACAAGCAAGTAGATAAAGAGTACCTGCTTTCTTACCACATGCTAATTCAAGTGCATCCCCTGTGAGACTTCTTGTGCATCTCTCATCACCCAACTTTCTTGAAGCAATTAGCCGCATCTCCAAGACTGGGACTTGCATGACCTTCTTCAACACCCATGTTTTGGCTGCCTGTAATTTTAGCAACACTTCCCCTTTGTAAACAATCTGACAAGGCTCACCAACCCCTCTACTTGGGGCTGCATGGAAAGAGGCAACAAAATCTATTAACCAAGATTCAACTTTATCCAGAGCATCCTGTGCAACAACACCTGCACCATCTGCTTCTTCATGCTGATCTGCTACCAACCAACAATCTTTATTTACCTGCTCTTTCTTTCCATAACACCGTAAGTGACCATTCATGCTATTCAGTTTCTCCATTCGTAGCTTACTTTCTTCTACCTTTGTTATACTCCCACTCAATCAAAAACCCTTGAGAGTGCCCTGTAACCAAACACAAAACCTGCTCCCTACAACCTTAGATCTGATACCAACTGTTAGGAACCCGTGGAAGCACCATTGATTACCACATACAAGCAACTTAAGATGCAGAATTAACCAGAAGTAACAAGTAACTAGAAACCAGAAACAACACAAAATATGAGAGACAATACACAACTTGTATTAATACTCATCCAAAAAAGAATACAATAAAGAAGATGCCACTTCTTCTTCACACCTCTCAGAGGCTTCCCACACCTCAAGTGTATAGTAATTCTTTCCTCAAATCTCTCTCTCTTACGGTCCCAGCACACAACTCAAACACAGAGTTGGTGTTCACCTCTAACCAGTCAGTATCCACTACTGCCAGTACACCAATGCTCCACGCACTCCACAAGTGCTCCATGCACTCCAAGTAGATCTCCCCTAAAATGAAACAACCTGCAAACCAAATGATCTTACTTATGGAAGGAACTACCTTGCCTTCCTCTCTTGCTCTAGACTGAGTACACACCATACTCTAAGTAGATCCTATTTGATCCTGCTCCCTGTTGTGTTGCTGTCCTCCCTGATCTTGCACACCTGCAAATCAATCTGGTTCTGCACACTTGCAAACTTGGATCATGCACACACATACACCTATAGATCAATGATCTTACTTACCATGCAGATCTCCTAACGTAGCCATGCGCACCTACTGACCAAGATCCTACACACCTGAAGAACCCTTTTGATTCTCCAAAACCAGCACCCACACTTGGCACTGTTGTGGAACTAAGAGGAACACCCTTGCTCACTTCACACACAGAAGGAGTTAACTTTGCTCAACTCAAACTATAACACCTTACAATACAGCCTATGAGTCTCTTAAATAGATCTCATGCAAATAATAATTAGACATCCAATTACAATAATTAGATCCACAGCTTTTAGTCTAAAATTGGCTCTTAACATGCAAACACTCAGTTCATTAACAAACTGTTCATGCAACTGACAGTTTTGGAACTGCACAGGCGACTGACATCGGTCCCTATCAGGCTGGAGATGACTGACGTCAGCCGATACCTGACCGATGTTGGTTGCCTTTCCCACTATGTATGACCAATGTCGGCTGATCAGACTGACGTCAGTTTCCCTGTCACTTAGCAACCTCTCAACAACCTCCTCCATGTCTGCAACAATGAAGCTTTTAGCTCCACAACCTAACAATGATGCCTTTATATCTATCACAAAAAGACACCAACCACTTTTTATCTTTCTAAGGGACCCTTTTCTCAACTTTTAATTTTCTTCCATCTCCAATATTGAGTTCACAATAATCACCCTTTTCTACAAGAAACTTGTATTTTCATTCTTTGCATCATCAAAGTCAAATAATTTTTCTAGGGTGATGAGCCCTTTTGGTAATTTATTATTTCTTAATTATAAAATTTGGCCTTCATAGGCCTCTTTAATTTTTGATTTTAGTTACTCCATGAATTTGTGGGATTTCTAGAGGAATATAACAATCTGGGTGTCACTCTCAAACACCTACCAATTTTGGTCATTATCAAGGATGGCAGGCCTAACGATCACCCTTGTCACTTGTTCATTGGTGAAAAGATCCATTGTCGAGTTGAATTAGGAACCTATGGTTACCATCCTATCAACCTCTCTATTCTCAGCCCTTGGGACAATCTAAATATTAAAATCTTAAAAAGACTCAATCAGATCCCATATGCGACAATGGTATGATCTCATGCACACTTTTTTTGCTACGACTATTCCTCTTACTTGCCTTACTACTAACTCAGAGTCATCGTACACTTTTAGATGTTTGACACCCATCTATTCTATGATACTAAGGCCATGGACAAGAGCTTCATACTTGGCCTCATTATTCATGCAGGAAAACTAAAAGCAAATATATCAAAGAATTTCCTTCCCATAAGGAGATATCAGTCATATCTCAACTTCAGATCTATTCTTACATCTTGTTCCATCAAAATTTAGGGTCCAAAGTTTAGACTCCTTTTCAAGCCTTTTGCCTTGGTCTCCTTGTTTCCTTTCAATCTTGGGAATGGCTTGATATTCATCATGAATGATGTAGGCTCTGAGACCTACGGCATCAAAGTTTGTAAATGTGTCACTTTTGATGAAGTCATTGATGAGGGCCTCCACCTCAAGACTTTTGTTATCTTCGACATTCTCTTCTTCAAGCATTTATATATAATTCATCTTTGTCTTAGTGAAGGAATTGTGTGTCACTTCAAAGTTTTCCATAACCTCATCCACTACATGCTCTAAACGAAGGGGTTTGGATTATATCTTCAATTCCAAACCATATTTAGTCCTCGAGATTAGATGAGAGCAATAAAATGATAGATATCCACCAATCTTGGTGGTGAAATCTATGGATAGACATAACCCAAAGATAGGTGGTATATCTATTATTGCAATGTCTTGAGACATGATAATGTTTGGGCAAGAATACAACATGATGGGCAGAGATCTGATGACACCTAAAGTCTAAACCTTCTTCCCATCCAGCTGCATCACACCCTTGTTTAAGGGCTCATATTTCAATTTTAATGCATTGGCTATTTTCGTAGGCATTACTAGAGTACTCACTCCTAAGTCTATCATAGAGTTCTGTATCAGCTTCTTGCCTATAATTAGAGTCAAGTAGAAAGGGGTAGGCTTTATCTTGTTTACTTCTTGCTTAGTGAATGTGGTGGAGGTCTAGGGATGAGTGCTTGTGTTGGGTTCCTTCCCTCTCTCCTTGATGGGTATTGTGCTTGGCCTATTTGGTGCAGGTTTTCCTTTTTCTTCTAAGGCTTCTTTTAACAAGGTCTTCTATTATGGGATGGACAAGACATCCCAGAGAGAGACATTGGCCAGTGTTTTCTTCAATTGTTCCACCACATTAAATGAACTTGGGGATGAGACTTCAAGACCTTTCTACTTATTTTTTACTATCTCATTACATATTTGATAGACCATGAGTAGAGGCTAAAGTGTTTGAGTCTTTTCGACGATCACCTCAGGTGTGTCACTAGTCCCTGGGCTTATGTCTAGCCTCTTCTTCAAGCTCATATAATAGTCTGATTAAATATATGGGGCTTGATGGATAGGGGATTCATTAGCAAATATCATGTCTTCACCCTCTACCCAAGAGAAGAGTGCATGATCTGAGACTATTTCCACTTTTTTTATAGGGACATACCTTGCATCTACACCATTAGGATTGTTTTTTCAATACCTGTAGATTGGTAAGCTTAGACCAAATCCTGGGCATCTCTTCGTCATTATTGCTCAGTGAGCTTTTGCTATAAATTTCCCCTGGGACAATTTTAAGGTCTATGAGGTTCACTGCAAGGGAAACAGCATGAGTTAGAATCCTCTGTAAGGTTGTTTTGGACAGCTACAAAATCTCTATTCATGCTAGGTCCCACTATATGCAAGGGATTGGGAACCATGAAAATCTAGTTGGTGAGCTATGTCTGATGATTTGACCCTTGGTTTTTTTGGGTTTGGTTATTTGTTCCTTGATAATTTGGCCTTTACCTCTCTTGATATTGGTTTTTCTAATAAGGGGGTCTCATTTCTTAATAGTTATTATATGTGGGTTTTAGAGGAACATCATGTTGCCTTTTGAGGTTGATGATCTCATTAGAAAATCTCCTTAAAATACTCTTCATGTCATTCATCTCAATAACCATTGAAGACGTAGTGGAGGCGCTCGTCTGAGTAGGTGGGTATACAAACATGGAAAAAGGTAGGGTTCTCAAAGTGCTCAGTATTTCTCCTTGAAATGGTATAGATCTTTTAGGGAAGATCAACATAAGTGGTCAAGGAGGGATTCTCCCTACATCTATCAATTTATTCTCTACCCTTACCATGATCTCATAGGCATCTGTCAACATCTGTCCCCCAAATGATTGAATCATGACTGTGATGTTTGAATTGAGAGCCTTTAGATAAATGACTATGGCCATACCTATGGGATGTCGAGTCACCTACAGGATCCTCTACTAAGTCTTTTCCTATCTGGAATTGAAATCAACCATAGCCTCTTGCAGACCCCTCTTGGTGGTTATTAATTATTGCAAAAGAGAAGATTGATCCACATTTTCATTAAAGATTGCCATATCTTGGAGGTGTTCAGCCATAGTCTTGAAGTCTTATATTGAGACTTTGGGGAGTGATTTCAATGTGTTTGAGGGTATACGATCCCATTGGGCTAGAGGGATCAGTGGGACAAGTGAACTACAACTATCTCGTGACATAAAGTTTCTCAAGGGTATTGGTCATGCCATCTGTTGCTATTATTATTATGCATCAAAGATAGTTGGAACTCTTTAGCGAGTAGGAGCACCCAAGGGTGGTGATAATAGATTTATATTTCTTATAGTTTGTGACCTTGTTATAGGCTTGTGGCTCATAAAATCTTGCTTGATAGAGGATAAGTCTAAATTCTAATCAGGGGATTGTGGGTGTGAAACCCACCAAGCATGCCAAAAATGATTATAACTTTTGATGCCTAAAACCTTCACCCTAGGTAAAATAGCAAATCTATGGCAAGCTTCATAGATTTAGGATAGATTGTGGTCTATGAAGCGACCTCCAGTATTTTAGAATATGGATCATTGTTATGATCTTAGTGGAGGGGTAAAAAAGGATAGAAAGAAAACTAGAAATAACTTGAGAAGTAAGATCTAATCTAAGGTGATGCACCAAAAATTTTGAAACACAAACATAAAATTTGCATAAAAGAGCATAGATTTATTAGGAAACTATAGATCATAAAAGATCATAGAGCATGAATTAAAATCCATAGCATATATAAAAATCTATACTACAGAAGTAGAAGACAGGGTATGATTAACAGAGATAGTTTTTAACTTAGATGACATAAAACATCACATTCTCTTCATTATTGGATAGGGAAATGAATATATAAGGCTGAAAATAGCACATACAAAACCTCTACTAACACCCATGAGGTGCACATGTTGAAATATTGAATGAAAAATTTATCTACTATTATATCCTGATCTATATCAATGGCTATCTAAAAGTAAGCAAAATTTAGAAAAATACAAGTAATTTACAACCCTTTTCAAATGGAGAACTTCCATATATATAAGTGGGGATGCCACCTAATGTGGTGATCTAGAGATTCCCTCATTCATGACCATGATGTCATGTAATTGAAAGTTGATTCAGATCATGAGTGCAATTACCCCCTACATCCTAGATATGGCATGATTTCCATGCTCTATTATAAACCACTTATGCTTTAGAAAAGTATGGTAATGTTGAGTTTTAACTTCTGGGACTATTTCCTATATCGTGCTTGATTGTCTCCATTGAATGACACTTTTTAATAAGCAACAGATTGGTCCCCTTTTCAAAATAATTCAAAGATGCCATGTGGCAAGTGAATGTGTCTCTGATGGGGAAATGGCTTTTCCTCATTCTAGCGAGCATTGGTGCACCACATGTCATGCAAATGCTCATCCAAAAGGGGCTAGGTACTTTCTTGCCAATAATAAGTGTGAAAAATCCATGTGTAAGGTTGTCGAATGAAGCTCCATCTGTTTAGTGGGTGGGGCCCATTTCACTTGATGACATCATCAAGAACTTGGTTTTAAAATGATAAGAAGATGCCTTGAAATCAATGGGAGTGATGTGTGTCAAGGAAATGATCATCCTCTCAAGGGACAAAGGCTTCATGAGCCAAATGAGTGTCAAACTGCCATGTGGAAGAGGCAGACCGAAACCCACTCTTAGAAAAAAAATTAAAGGGCATCGAAGGGGAAAAAAGAATGAAGAAGGAGCCATCATGGGATGAGTTGATGAACCTCTACTCACCAATTGAAACCCAAAAAACAAAATAGGCTAATCCAAAACAATAAGTGTGGATTCTAATCCACAGACACCACTTTCCACTTCCATTTTGGAATGTTTTAGGATATAATTATCCCTATAGATGACTACATTTTGATTTCACTTGATGACATTTCAAGAACCATGCAACATACTCTGCTACTTCTTGTTGCATCTTAGGCTATCAAATAAATCTCTTAGATGTGCAATAATTTTATTTTTTGGGGGGGTAAGTTGAATAGGGTTCCTACTGTGCCTCATACATAATTATATCTTTCATGCCACCTTCACTGGGCACATATATGTAATGTTGGTACATTAATAGTCCACCATCATCCAAGGTGTATTACTTGTACTTGAGATGAGTACTAGATGCAATAATCTAAGGTGGGTTGCTACTACTTTAACATACCAATCATCTTGTGTCTACAACTCTAGAATATATATGTATATGTTATTCTTCATAAATGACATGACACGAAGGAAATAACTCATATTGAGAAAATATACTACATTATTCTCATTTCATTTAATATATGCAATTTTTAAATTCTAACTCAAACAAAAATTACATATGATTCCTCTATCTAACATTTAAATTAGGCTAATTTGATAGATACGTCAAGATACTATGATCAGTTGTAAGTTCAAACTTACTATGAATCAAGTAATTTATCCACATCTATATTGAATGCACCATTTCAATTAACATTGTGTTGTGTGTCCAATAGATAACCTCATGGTCTTTGATTTTGATAAATTCATTAACAATGACTCTTCCTTTCAACATCATGAATCCACCTAGTCCTTCAAGGGATGAATCTATGTATAGTAAAAAATATCTATCCATAAATGGAATACCTAGGATGGGTGCAGTCATTAATACATAAATGAGATTTTAGAATGTAGTCTCACATTATTCTCTCCACATAATGTTTTTCACTTTTATCTTTAAGGAAGTTCTTTGGGCTCCAATTTATGAGAAGATATTCATGAACCTTCTAATGAAAATATGTGCTCGAGACACATTATTTTGTGTTGGCCATTTTATATTTGCATTAATTTTGGTTGGATATATTTCTATACCATTTACTAACACGATATGGGCCAAATATTTTAAAATGTATTACTAAATGTCAAATCCATAATGTGCATTATTTATAGATCCTTGATTTCATGTGTAGGTTTTCCTCAAGATGATCTACAATCCTTTGTTTAAACTCTTAAAAAATAGAAAATAAAATGTTTGAAATGATTCGTTCTTCATGTTAACCAAGCTTACCATAAAATCATAACGAAACTAATTTATGGGTTAGTAAAAATCCAAGGAGTTACAAATATGTATCTCACATGCTAAATTTAGACCACACACAGTTTATGTGTAGTTTGTGCAATGTGAGTGTAATCTTCAACAAGGCCTTGGACCTCCTATTCCCTAGGTGGAGATGCAATTACATGCACATTATTTCAAACCTTATTTTGGTACAAAAAATTGATGTCAAAAAGTTTTAGGTATCAAGGTGGATGACTATGTGACAAGTATAATAATAAATATAGTAAGGGCTCGCTAAAAAATTGAATGGTGAGTAAGGACTTGCTAGTTCACACAAGAATTGAATACCTCTTCGACACTTAGAGAAATGTCTTGGTATGATTTCATAAAAATGGGAAGCTCTTAGGAAATTACATGTGTTAATGTAGGCCTTATATAATAAAATAAAGTAAAGATCAAGGTGCATAGAATCTAACCAAAGGTGAAAGGGCCCATAAAATAGTGGTAGATGAAAATGGAAAGTTTGTTGATTATATAAAAGGTAAAATTGGTGGGATCATCAATTTTTTGGGGTGAAAAAAGGTGTGGGATGTGATAATATGCATAGAGATGTGTGCATTTAGGTGCAAGGATGATAACATATATTTATGGTTTTTTCAAATGAATTTAGAAGGATCAAGGAGCCAAATATAGGGTATTTTGAGGTAATAGAAGTATTGAAAAGAACCAATTATATGAAATTGGATTAAATGTGATAAAATATATAAATGATACTATGGACAAGGGTCCTATACCAAAATTAGTTGTCTATATAATGGCCTTACTTTGATGTGTTTATTTAAGTTAATGCATATCTACATCAAAGTATATAGATAAATAATTAAAGCATGTAATTTGAATTGCCTATGGAAGGGTGGAGGGATTTAATGATGGTCAAATTAAGCTCCATCCACATTAAGTTTCCATAAATCTAACATTCTTGAAAACAATGGCCAATTACAATAAATGGTCAATATATTATCAATGTCATATTGCAATTAAAATATGTAAATGAAATTCTAGAATTAAAATGAGCATATGAACAAATACACCTATTTTTATGAAAACCAAACCTTGTCATAACTTGAAAAATAAAATACTGCTATGATTATTTTGTTTAAAAAATTTAACAAGTGATATATACCCGCCACTTTTCTTGGATTTTTTCTAATTTAATCTAATTGTGGATCAAGGAAGTAAATAATTTTTCTCCAAAGCAAGTGCCAAATAAGTTTTTCAAGACTTTTGCCCTTACATTTTGCTCAATTTTTTTCTCAATTTTTATCCATTATGATTATGATTTTAAAACATCCTTGATATATGCCCCCCTTTTTGACATCAGGGATTGAGAAATGTGTGCCTACAATCACTCATCACAAAATAATAGATTTACAAGCACCATGTGTAATAAAAATTTATATATATGTTACTATTAAAATTTTACATAAAACACATGTAATTATTTAAAAATGTAGTATGTAAAGCTCCATAGATATATAGGCAAATTTTCATTGCCCAAGTGTGGTAATCACACAAGGTAGATAACATCATGAAAATATCAATACAAAATCTATAACTCTAAGTATTCTTAGTGTCATAACATAGAGTAGATAATATCATGAAAATATTAATGCAAGGGTCCAATGACCCCAATGGAGAAAAAGATATGGAAAACTAACATGCCCCAATGTATAAAACTTTCCCCTAGTAGCGTTACATATAAACTAAATAACAAGGTGAATACACAAAATTGGGGGACAAAAAATGGGCCATTTTTGGGAAAAAAAAACATTGCTTATAAAGGGCGACTACCATTTTTGAAAAAAAAAAAACCAACCAAATTTTAAATGATCTTATCAATGTCATTTACAACATGAATCATTCTCATTATGACTTTATAACACTCTTAAGTGTAATCTTTTACCCTCATCTCATTTTGTCTCAAACACTACGATTTCTTAAACAAAATCAATTGATAATCATAAGGTAAATATTTACATTGTAGTTTTGAGAAAATTCAATCTCACATCTTGATATTATCTATAACTCTTAGATCAAATGCTCCCAAATTTTCCCACCATAATTATGTGTGACACTTAAACTTCATGTAGGCAAACTTCACCTTCTTGGGATCTTCCATTTACTTATACTCAAAATATATTCCCAGCTTAGTGATCCAATCAATTATTTGTTTAGGATAGAAGATTATATAATAGTTATGGGTGTCCAACCATGGCTTACAACTCATTATCACAACTACAGATGATAATTTATCCTCTTGTTCATCTGCTAGTTTTCTTACCTATAACATAGGAGCTTCTTCTATGACTTCAGTGTCAATTCATTCATCCATCATAACTCCTCTATATTATGTGGTTTCCATATCCTATAAATGGGCTTGTATTCCTCTCATCAACTCAACCAACTATACAAGTCTTGGTGCTTTAGGTGCTACTAGTTCTCTACCAAAGGGACCTCACACCTTCTCCCCAACACTCTCCATGTTGTATATGTCTTCATTGATTTCCACTGATACTTGAAAATGTGGAAAAATTACTTCACTCATAGAATACAACTACAACTTGAATCACCAAGAGTATAACTTTCTCATTCTGTAAGGATATCCTTATTTTAATACCAATTGGCATAGTTAAAATCAAGTCTAAATGAAATATGGGCATATACCATGCATCCCATAGATTCAACACCAATAATGGATTGAATTATAGTTCTCATGCATAGAATAAAAGACAAAAAATATATTTTATTAATCTCAATAGAGGAATTATAACTTGCATGTATGCGCATGCACACACATGCATGTGCACACACTTGTGCACACACACACCCCTATAGTATAATTATAGACTTACAATCTACATGCAATATTTTAAAAATATAATATGAGATGTGTTAAAACTTATCACACTCTCATATTTATAACTTGCATAAATCTCTGCTTGAACCAGACTTAAATTTCTCTGGTTTGACTCTTCCTCTTGTGCGCATTATTTTCTAACTCAAAATCTTTGCAAATTAACTGATAATTATAACTTATAATAAAATTGAAATGTTTTTTTAATGTTAAAATGATAAAACATGGTCCTAAAATATTATTTCTTAAATTCATAGGTTCTTATGAGAATTGTCTAAAATCATACGTCCAAGACCGTTGACTATAAAGCAAACACACACAACTGTTGAAGCAAGAAATCAACAGTGATTAGAAACTCTAATAACATGTATTAGTGAAGAAGGTTATTATACAAATCTTACAAAAATATTATTGTAACATACCCAAGATCAAAGGTTTAACAGCTCTGTAGCATAGCAATAAATGGTGTACAAGCTAAATAACCTACTAAACTCTACACTGGACAAACTACAATATTGATCAATAGCTCTCACTTGACATAATCCGTCCTAAATGCCTTGGTGGAATAGGCTAGTTGAGTGCATGATGACTCAACCAGACAAGGTGAGTGGGTGGGATCCTCCACTATGGGTGGAGATAACACTAAGGGAACACAATGGAAAAATGACCTAAGTAGACTAGGCACTTAGGGGACCAAGTGGGATGGATGACCCCATCTACTTACTATGTGACACTATGCACTCACAAGTGCATGATGACATCATGATGGTGTCATCACTTAACTAATAAATACCTATTATCCACATAAGCAATATGAATAAACAAGTGTAGTAAAAAACTACACTAATGCCCCCCCTTAAGCATAGCTTAGGTGGGTACTAGAATTGGGTCTCGACAACTAGGTTTGATCAAGTACCCAAGTACAAAACAAACTCTCACAAAGTGGAGAAAGGGATAAAACCCATAGGAAACAAAACTCCCCAAAAAAAGAGAAAAGAAGAAGAGGATAATAAAATACCCCCAGATGATGATGCTGAAGCAGTAAGTACTCCAAGTACAACTCATAATATAACGAAGGTTGATGACAAGATCTTCTACCTAAAGACTATAAAATCTCCATCTGCATCAAACAATATTTATTCCCTTTGGAAAAGGAAAAATCCAATGTGTGTACTAAAATTTTGCCCATTCTACAATGGAAAATGAAGGCAAAAGTATGGAGATAGCTGAATGTGGTACAAATCAAATCTATGGCATTGGTCTTGAAAGAATATGCACAAAAGTTGGAGGTAATACCATTAAAATAGACCAATCAGAAGAATGGCATGGAACATTCACTAAAATAATACCCATGTGAAGTGTGGATCATGACTCACCAACTAAAGAAATAAAATCTATAGGAAAAGATGAGACATCAATGCTCTCAATGGGTGTATTCTCACTAAAAACAATAGAGTTCTTCAAAGTACAAATCTATGATGGATCTATAAGAGCAATATCCTATATAATAATGAATGTAGACTTTGTAATAAGATAACTAAGGTCTAGTAGAATCTCATCTTGTAGTGGTGGCTCGATAGAAGGAAAAACACTATCCACCAAGAATGTGTCATCACAGGATATAGAAGCAGGAGGAGAGAGTAAAATAGTCTCTAAAGAGACAATAGGAGGAGGAGGGGTGATATTATTCATAGTAAGATCCCCGAAAAGACTCTAAAGAGTGATCTAAACAATGAAGAGACACTTTGTGTGCTCTACAAGGTGGTGTAGATCCCATGAAACATGCAATAACAAGTGACCATAGACATAGTCACATGATTCTTCTTAATCATCATATTGACCTAGGTTAATAGGAGAAGTAATATGTCCATATAAGAATGGAATAAGTTCTAGTTCTTTGAGTGATCGTTCCATTTACACACACCATGAATCATATTGGCCTTCCCAAGAAAAACCCCTGGTGTAGACTCAACCTTCTTCATCTAGTATCTCTCAAGTGGAGTCGACGTGACCACAACTAAGAGTAATAGTGCATGCTCTGAAGATGGACTTTGGACTATTCCAAAAATGAGTCTAGTCAAGTGAGAGCAATCAATGCACAAGTGATAATGCATGCTCAAATGGATGTCAGGATTTGCTGATAATGTATCTAAGAATGTGAGAGCAATATATGTAATTGACACTAAATAGACATAGGTAACAATTAGGAAAATTGAATGTGCATAAGAGAGAAAATATAGGGCCCATAATAATCTCCCCAAGACAATCAATAGTGACCCCCTTGTGTTTGTAATTACAAGACACTCTCAATGAATGAAAAATCTATGTTTATGATCAAGTACTAATGCACCCTTCAAAGTGGGGTATGTCAACACCATGTGCACACACCAAAGTGTGGGATAAAGTAGTAAACAACCCATGTAGTGGAGTATGGTCCACTCATAGTGAAGATACTAGATTATGCACAAACACATGTGTGCATAATTAAACATATAATTATTCACTAAACATATGTGCACACTATTAAGTCCCAAGTAAGCTTAAAGTGAATAAGTGTAAAGGAACCCAAAGATAAAACTGGTTTGGGTGAGAAACCTTTTTCACACCAACACCCACCTTAAGTGCAACTTAAGAGGAGAGCAAATTGAAAACATGTAAAAAAATAATATGTTCCAATTACAAGGCCTGATGAGGTACACATGTACAAAATGATCCCCTCAAGCACAAGAGAGAAGGAAAAAAATCATAGGAAAAAACTCTCCTCATGAGAGAATGGAATAAAGTTATAGACTCTCCTTGAAGCAATGTTGAAGCTGAGTGTCCCTATGGATTCCAATCCATCTTATTAGAATGCATGGATGTCGAGTCATTGCAACCACCAAGTGATGTAGGAAATGGTGTTGAATACATGGATCACTTAAATGAAACATTGAATGCCAAAGAAATGGGTACTGAAATGAACCTAATGAAGCATTTCCTGAACACCCCCCCATTCAATTCTAAACTGGGAGAAGGTAACATTGTATGTCTCTACTGATGGAGCTGGAAAAAGTGGTGAAAAGGTCATCAAGCTGTGAAGGACTTTAAGGCACAATGGATTCATAACATGGTCGGAGAAACTATCCTAAAAACCTAATCAAAAACTAAAAGAATGCCAAGAAGTATACAAACCAATATATGTATGAGTAGATGTAACCACTACTGGAACATCACCATGTGAATATTGGTACAAGCCAAAATAGCTCCAAAACTATTAGAGACTAACAAGTGATAGAGATGTCGAAGATAGAAATAAGAAATATACAGCTGAAATATATGCCAATGAGACATGAAATGATCCTTAGATAGGTTACGACATACAAGTGCCTACTAAAAAACCCATTTAAAATGGAGTAATTTTTTTTATCATAAAACAACTACAAAAAAACTTAAGGCACTAAAATAGGGGCCTTGATATATGTCCACTAAAGAATGCAAGCGCTAAGAAAGGGGCCTTAAGGAGGCACAAACTTTGTAGAAATAGAAGGATGGTCCAATTAGAATGTGCATGTTAGATGAAGTCGATGATGCTAACTAGGCATGTAGACTAAGCAGGAACACTAATGTGAAAAACACAAGTTTTTTCATGAGGGGGTTTGACCACCTGTTAGACCAGACCTCACCTGTTAGGGTTCGTCAATGAGATTATGGGTCGCAGAGTATAGTGTTACTGCCATGGGTGACCAAAAGAGGTGTCCACATGTATAATTTATTTTTTGTGTTGAGAAAAAATTGTAAAAAAAAAACTCAATGTACTATTTATTTTTTGTCACAAGAAAATATCACGTAAAAAAAATTCAAGGTACAATTTATTTTTTGCCAGATTAAAAACTACGAAAAAAAATCATTGTGTATAATTTATTTTTTGTGATGAGAAAAATCGCATAAAAAATTGAATGTACAATTTATTTTTTACCAGTAAAAAATTACAAAATTCCAAATTCTTAAACTAATCATTCTAAAAAGTCTTGAACTTAACAATAATAGTTATAATATGCACAAAACCATCTCTCAATTGTTATGGTACTGGTATTGTAAAAAAAAGTTTATTTATCCCTATCTTTTAATTTTTATTCATCTTGTCAATTGGACAAATTTTTCATTTTTTATTTATAATGTTTTGAGATATGTGACAATTCACATATTCTTCTAGAATTTTTTTTCAATTATTACATATTTTAAAATATGACAATTAAATATGTTTTTATTATTTTATTAAATATAAATAAATCTTAGTGTAATGGGAATGGATAGATGTGCCACATTTAATGTGAACCCAAATTTTAAATATTATAATTACTTATTATTATTTATTTTGTAATATTTTATATTAAAATATGTATTTTATAGGGTTATTGAAGGAAAAAAATTTAAAAAATATATCTTTTAAACACTTAGTAAAGGACTTTAAAAAAAACTAAACTAAATATATGATAAGATGTTAATTTTGTACATCTCTTTTAAAAAGTATCGATAATTCTATTAAATTATTCACACTCATGCAATAAATCTCTGTTAAATAAATCAAAATATAAAAAATCATCGAATTCATGACTTAGAACATCATCAAACTAATCATAATCGATCAAATGCTCAATTTTTTTAATCCAAATTTTCTATTCAAACAATTCAAAATTGATAGAATCCTCATATTAATTTTTTAAATTTGAAACATTAAGGTAAAAGATAAGGATAACACATTTAAGTGATAGAAATAAAGAACGGACATCCATCAAGTATAATGTATTGGAAATTTTTGTCAGATGATGTAGTTTGCAAGTTATTTGGTAAGTATAAATAAGGGAAGAGTCTTTATATTTATGACCCCCAAAAAAAAAGATAAAAGTTTTTTGGTTTGACATATTTAATATTGATATATTTTTAATTATTCAATTTTAAATTTAAGATTTATATTTTTTTAAAGATAATATAAATAAATATAATATATTGAAAAAAATAAAATAAAAATAATAATAAGAAATAGTTATATTTATACTAAAAAGGTTATAGATTTTTAAATGAGTTAAAGTCATCTTTTTAATAGATAAAGGATAAAATGGATGAAATATAAAAATGAATGAGGCATTAGATATGGGTGGGACAAAATTTTCATTAATTTTATATTTTTTTCTCATAATATTTGGTTCAAGAATATCTATTTTCAATTTAATTTAAATAATTTTTAATAATTATTAATATAAATAGAGTTTCATGTTTTTTTCATAAATTTGTAATACAACCTATAAAACATGACAAAATATATAATATGTATGATAATTGAGTGTCAAATTTT
This sequence comes from Torreya grandis, assembly GCA_037957365.1. NCBI lineage: Eukaryota > Viridiplantae > Streptophyta > Pinopsida > Cupressales > Taxaceae > Torreya > Torreya grandis. The sequence goes on from JARHVA010001577.1 coordinate 2,729,095, forward strand.
TTTATAAAGTTTTTTGAAAGTCGTCTTATTGAATCTCAAGAAATATTATTGGTGCAAAAATTAAAAATCGTAGAAAATAAATTCACAAATATTTTATAATAAATTTTCATCTTCTCCATTGTCTTTCCCAAGAAATCACATTTTATAGTTGTGGATCATATTTTAAATCATTTGTAAGATGAGTCTATAATGTGTTGAAATGGTGGCCATTGCTATGAGGAGGAAAATATCACTATATGACAACATTTAAGGTTACATAATTTATTTTATATCAAGCGAGGAAGTAATTTTATTTTTATTTTATTTTTCTCTTTATCAAAATACTTTCAAAATGTTAATCTGTTTTTATTTTTCAATTTAGTTAATAAATGTCAATATAAGTAGTATTAAAATATAAATACTTAATATCATTATTTTTTAGAGGTGTATTCTCATATTCTAATATGTTTAGATGATGCAATCAAATTTGTACAACATTAAATGATTAAATATTTTTATGTAATTTATAATTTTATTAAAATATATACATCTTTCCTCAAAATATATTTGAAATTTTGTTAATGCTATTTTTTTTCTTGTCATTTTTTTGAAAATATAATATCATAAATGATACTAATTTTTACTCATATTTATATATTGTGAAAATTTTAATATGATTAAAATTATATAAATAAAAAGTTATTTTTTAAATCTCCTTTACCTTAACTTTGGTTCTATATATCTTTTAGCTCTTTTTTCACATAAATCATCTATAATCAACTATCTTTGTTTAAATGACTTTATGACATTCGATAAAAATAAATAAAATTTCATTTACTCTTAAATTTTATAAAAAATCTATTTATATAAAAACAACAATAAATTGTTGAAATATATTAATATTTCATTAAATTCACAAACCGAAAAAATAATAGACATGACTAAAGAAAATTGGTACAATCATTAAAATAAAAATTTGCCAATGTCAATCCAATCTCTCAGTGTCCGTTCCAATATTTTTAGAAGGGATGTCTCTCTTTGTATCTCCTCTTAGCTTATCCAAGAGTGCAATGACCTTTCTTGCAAGTTGAATAGCTTTTTTGATCTTCTCTACCTCGAAATCCTAGGCCCATTTTCGTCTGTACTTTATTATCAAATCGGGCACTTGATATACACAACCAACAATAACATGAACCAACACTCACTGTGTGTAGTAAATCAACCAACTTCCTTAAAGTCATCATAATGGCATGATAAGGGTGAGGTTAACGAACATGGACTAACCACCGACGTGCTAGCGTCAGCTCTCGATCTTTGTCGGTCATCATTCAGACCGTCTTCGTTGGTCATTGCCAACATGGGTTGGCCCACCACCAATCATTGAAAAAGCCTCTAACCGCAAGTAATACTAAACCCAAACCCAACTTGCATTAGACTGTCAAACCCCTGATCGCCAACCATGAATAACTGTCATCGCCAACCAACATTACCAGCAAACATGATATAATATGTTATCATTCCCTTGTTGTCCCCATTCATTCCATGACAATATTTGGAAATCCCACTCAAAAGTTTTGAAATTCCTGCTCAAACTAATCTAGGACAACGAGCAGTTTGTTGCAGCCAAAGTGGATTTGATTTTAGAATATCGTCTAGGATAGCAATTGGATTCTCTCCACCGTAGGTAAGACTTATGTCCATTTATTAAATTGTTGCCTGCTTGGATTTCATCTTGAATTAGTTTTGATTGTGTAATTTGTTAATGTATGTATACAATGTCGAATGCAATGGAACAGATCTGACGAAGCCCAGCATGGGATTTCCCATAGGAATATTATTACTTGTTATCATACTTTTGGTCATGAGTGTTTTGTTTTGGTGTTGTAACCAGTGGGGAAAGATTAGGAGTTTGTATAGCCACCATGGAATGTCCAATTTTGATGATACAGATACATATACATCCGCCCAGCCTATTCATCAAAATCAATCTGCATCATCCTACAAAAATGTTGGGATTCAACGAGTAATAACTACTAAGTTGTTTTTCCATCTTGTTTGTGCTAAATGTTTATACTATGACATGTTTTATATTATCAAAATTACTATGTTTTTAAATGGCAAGAAGCAACGTTAGTAGTGGTAATGCCCAAATTCATTGCATGGCCCTCACCCATTGGAATTCTAGCCAACCAAACGCGGTAAGTATGACCAGTGAGTTTCTCAGTTGTAAACAATTTTAAATTTTGAAGATGGTGGTTAATAATTGATGTTAAACTTAGGGAAAATTTATGTAAATATTAAAATTAAAAACAATTGAAATGTGTTTTAACAAAAATCAATTTTTAAATTTTCTACATCTTGAAATTTATTACATTTAAATTTATAAATTAACCTTTAAGATCATTTTGAAATCTTTTAAATTTAATTGTCAAACATAACATATGAGCTTCCATATCTCTCTCTCTCTCTCTCTCTCTCTCTCACTCACTCACACACACACACACACTCTCACACACACACACACACTCATACATACATATACATACATACATACATACATACATACATACATACATACATACATATATATATATATATATATATATATATATATATATATATATATATATAATCAAACTCATCTCATAAGTTATATTCATATTCTGGTAAATACCTTTTCACAACAGAGCAAGTCATTACCTCTCCAAGAGCCATCATTCAAAGATCGAGAAGTGTCTAGATTTGATATTTTACAACCAATTGTTAACCAAGGCCAAGAGAACCAACCAATCTATGATGTTTTTGTTGAAACACCTATTTCTGACAAGTTACCCTATGTTGAACCACCCTTTGACCATTACACTATTTTTAAGGAGCCTCACTTTGACAATCCAATCTCTATGGAGTTGCTTGAGTACCCTTTCCCTTTGGTTGAGGAGTCTCACTTTAAAAAGCCAGTCTTTGTTGAGTCACATCTTAATGATTATAATCACTTTTGGAAAAATCTTAATCTTGACCATTGCCCTATTTTTAAGGAGCCTCACTTTGACAATCCAATGTCTATGGAGTTGTCTATTGACCATTTTCTTGTTGACCATTTTGCTTTTGTTGAGAAGCCTTAGTCTGACAAACCAGTCTCTGTGGAGTCGTTCTTAGCTGAGCCTACTTTTGAAGAGCCCATTTTTCAACACCATGCCATCAATTTTCCAATACCAAGCATTCAACATAACATCTTTACTACCACACCAGATAAAGAATCAACATTAAAGTTAGGTTATATTTTTGAATCGATATTAGATTTAGCATTAGAAGCAGAATCAATGTTAATCTCAACATCAGATTTAGAGTCCCTTGAGTTAAACTTAGCTTCAAAATTAGAGTACATTCATGGATGTTACAACATTGGTTACATATACCTTACATATCAATTTGAATACATTTTTTATCCTTCCATGGTTTTTGAGGATGATTACTTCAGCATTGACACAATTTCTCGTAGTATCTTCTATAAGGATCATGTTACCTCTTCCTATTCCATTAACATTCCATATTCCATTAAAACCAACCACCATAGCCATTATATTGGCATTTCACCTCACACAAGTGTCGATTGGGACCAACAAAATCACAAATTGTTGAACTACATCTATAGTGACATATTAGTTGCAGAATATTAGGGGGACTAAGACTATATTCATGCAGAAGGAGAACAATCTCCTAGTGAAACCTTTTCAGAGCTGCTAGGGGGAAATCAAAGTCAAAACTCATAATCTTCTAGCGAAACCTTGTTTGATGTGATCGAAGATAATTAAAGTCAAAAGTCAATGTTTCTTAGTGAAACTATTTTTGAGGTGCTATGGGACAACCAAGATAAATTTATTGGGGAAAACCTCTTCGAGGCCCCAATCACTGAGCAAAACATTTCTTCACTACTTAATGAATACATTATCAAAAATAACATTAGTACAACTTCCAATCTACAACATTATCAGATGGTATCTCATTAAGAGAAATTTAAATGTAAAATGAGTCTTTTAAGAGAATTCTAAAAATATGAATATTGACATAAAAACAATCTAAGTTATTTGAAATATAACATCATCCCCTTTGGTGACTTTATCTAAAATAAAAATATAACTAATTTTTTTATTATATAAAACTTATCAAATTCTTTAAATTAACTCACTTTAGTTAAGATGGCCCTACTTGTTTTATCCCATCTTTTTTTAATAGAAAGTGTAAATATTTTTTGCTTTTTTAGTTCTATTTTTATTTAGTAAAAATCTCTAAAGATCCCTATGATCTAGAGAGTGTCTTCCTTAAACATTACACTAGAATTTATAAAATTATTATTATTTAAATAAAATAATTTTAATTTAAAAAATTTATTTTTTTCTAATTTAAAAATATGTATAGTAAAATTCATGTTTTGAATATTTTTAAGTTTTTATTGATATGAAATGTTGCCAATATAATATATATTCTTTATTACCTTCATACAAATTTTAAAATGGTGGTTAATGATTGTATCACATATATGAAATACAATATGTAAATATAGAAAAGCGGTGACTTATTGATGATTTAAAACACTCTATTCATCATTGCTCATAAATGATTCTATTAATAATTTATTATCTTTCCAATCCATGTGATTATCTTCCAAATAAACTTATGGGGTTAAAATGATGTCATGCTTATTTATTATTTACTAAACTACGATTTAATATAATTCTTTTTATTTGAAAATTTGAGGGCTATATAATTTATTCCACTGTGACGTCACATATTATCCTCGATAAAAAGTTTGAGAGTGGAAGAGATTATAGAATGCATAACCGTCATAATTTTCAATCAATGGGTCTACATGTTTTCTAAAAAGGCTTTAATAAAACATCAAAAATAAAATAGGAAATAGGCCAAGGCAAACATGTGAAAATGAGAAATGAAAATTATAAAAGCATTCCATCTTCCATGAAAGCTAATGTATTATTTAACTAAGTGTCTAACCTAAGTTATTTGTGTATGTCAATGGACTACTCTTGTAATAATATGAATTAATTTTTTTTTAACCTTTACAATTGCTTTATTTGATTAATTTTTATAATTTATTGTATCAACAATTTTAATATCAAGTCACCTTGTCTTTATACATTGTGAGGGCCATATTTTTTTATTAACTTGAATATACATATGGTGTATTATGAAATTTAAATATGGTATATTTTTTATTCAATAATTATATATATAATTGAAAAAAATGTAAATGTAATATTATAAAATAATTATATCGATGAGATGTGGGTGAGTTGATAAAGTGACCGGGTTGTTTCAAGCACCATCCAAACTCAAATCTCAGTATAGTATGGAAGGTCAGATGTGACCGATCATTATTCATGGGTAAGTTGTGGCCATTTGTTGGTATTCATGAGATGATAGTGGCCAATCATTAGTATTTTCGAGCTGATTATGGTTGATCATTGGTATTTAAGGACTAGTAGTGGCCAATTGTTAGTATTCTTGAACCGATTATGGTTGATCATTCGTAATCTTAGGTCGGTAGTGGCCATTCATTGTTCTCTTGGGGATCTAGGCCCCCAATTGTGTCCCAAGCCGGTTAAAGCTCCAGTCAAAAGCTTGGGACAGGGACCCCTCAACCCTGAGTACTGATTAAAAAAAAATAAACAAATCTCATTTTACTTGTATAGTATTATTTATAAGAGTAATGGATATAAATATTATATACAAAGATAATAAATATTATTATGTGGGTAATGGATATAAAATATTATTATTATTATGAAGATAATAGACATAAATATTTTTTACAAGGACAATGTTAATAAATATTATTTACAAGGACAACTATTCACTATTACATTTATTTAAAAACATAAATTATATTAATAAAATGTAAGTTAAAAATATATAAAGTCATATTTTCACATAAGAAAATAAATTATTTAATTTTTAGAAACTTAAGATTGATTTTGAGTTTTGAGAGATAAAAAAGCTTAAAGACCATCTAATAAAATAGAAAGTATAATGAAGAATTCTTTTTATGAGTCATCATATAAATATGTGGTCTCACTTAACTCATGTAGTTAAGTGAATTTTATTTATTTAAATAATTTATAAAATAAAATAAAATTAATTTTTATTAGGATTTCTTAGGAGGCCCATTTTAATATAAATTTTTCCTAATGACTCTTAGGCCCAAACAACAGAAAAATATGGTGGTCCTATCAAGAACATATTCAGAAGTCTTCGACCCTGCCACAAACAAAATTATGTCAAATCTAGAATGAGTAATATTACGAGTGCCTAAAAATACCTATCTTCATTTGTTACCCAACCATTATGCATTCCATTATGATTCATCTCTTCATTGCCAAAGCAGTCCCCTAATCCACTAGTTATCGATATTTACCATCCCTGGCCACACTTTCCTTAATAGAGGCTATGAATACATCTTGTCTCGAAGTTTGGATGAAACAAAATCAATGACTAATGAAGATCACAAAAACATTATTGTAGTCCAAACAAGTAGAAAGTTCCTGATAGAGCAATTATTTAAAAGGGGTATGGGCTAGCAATTTACATGATTGCTTATTATGGTTACTAATCAAGACGTACATCTCCACATCAGCAAGAATAATAGACCCATTTTACCATACCATACCATTTACCTTGCCTTTTCCATTTATCATTTGCATTACCATTATTTCATGCATTTCCATGTACATTGCCTTGCCCTTTGCCTCACCTCACCATCCTTTCATACATTTCCATACATTTGAACTATAGTGACTTGAGTTCCATTGGGACTATGTAGGCAACACTCAATTCACATTGAGGTCAGCTCAATCACCCCCTTTTTCGTAATATGCCATTATTTGCATCATACCATACCTTATATTGTTTCCACCATGCCATTAAGCCTTCACCATCCAGTTCTTTTTACCTAAACCCACTTGTCATATTTGGTCTTGGTTCTGACTCATTTGTACTTCAAGCATGTTTAGTGGATGATGAAAAATTTGGTTCCAGTAGTTGTTTCAGAATTACATGTTCAAATCGAAGTATATGAAATCAATATGATAGTGGTCCTAGTAATTATATCCTTCATTTATTGTTACATTTCATTATGGATGCCACTGATTATAACTACCTTTGGACAAATCATCATCCCACCCTATGCTACTAATTATAATTACCTATGGGAAAATTAGTACCACTGACCCTTTGTCATTATTTACTAATTATAACCACTTATGGGAAAATTAGGTACAATGCCTTTACCATGCATTATCGCATCACCTTTCCATTATTATCATTTGCCTTACCATTTACCTATGCCTAAAACTTGTTGGTACTTAGTCATACACCTTTCATATAGGCAAAACTATAATGACTTGAGGTCCATTTAGGTTATGTAATTAGTGATCAATTCACATTGAGGTTAGCTTAGTCACCCCTTTACCATACTCTAACCATTTTTCAAGCAATTTAAGTTTGAACGCTCTCACCATTTTGTGATCAACCTTAGCCACACTCTCACCATTTTGTGAGCATTGTTTAAGATACCTTTTCACTATTTTATGAGAATCCTAATCCAACACTCTCACCATTTTGAGATCAGTATCTTATCAATATCTAATGAGTTAAAATACCCTAAAAATTCTAAAAACATTCAAAACATGTCAAAATCTTAAAAATGAGAAAGTCGTCTTAAATCTCCTAGTGAGTAATAAAGCCCCAAAATCCAAAAACATTTATCTTATCTAAACCTAAAAAACCATCCTCGATCTGCCCTATTAGGAAAAAATCCATTGTTAGTTCCAATCCATCCCATTTCCATTGGGGTGTGACCTTCCCTTTGCATATATCCTTATTTAGGGGCACCATCTAATTCGCACTTTTAGGTGAAGCTCATAATTTTCACCCTATTGAGGCAACACCAAAGCATGCAGCTTATACTAGGATTCTTATCCATGCATTTTGTTCCCTTACATAAACCCTTGTTTGGGGTCACCATCTAATTATCATTCCATTGAGCCTTCACATATAGATATTGACTTGGTTAACAACAAGATGCTTTTTGTTACTTTTACTTTTAATATTTTTGTGTGTTTGTTCAGTTATTTATTTGTTTGTTTAACTATTTCTTTGATTTCATTGTTTTGCCTTGACTCATTTTATATGCATTCATTGGTTGATTCTTTGTGCATTATACTTGAGTCCAGCCATATTCATATGTCAATATTGTCATCATGGTTTTTATCATTGGTGTGTTGTTTTCAATTATTTATTAGATCAGGAGTCAGTCCTTATGCACATTATGACACAATCACCATGGTTTTTTATATCATGGTGTATACTATCACGTGTTATAATAAAAATTAGGTCAGGAGATCTTATAAGCAATGGTGCCACATAAACTTCTCCTTGTTCACTTTGGCAAATCCTCCCACCCTTCTTGATCAAATTAGCCCATTGACCATTCTGATTGTATCAATGCTAATAAGGACAAGCATCTCTACATTAGTAGGTACAACTTAACCATTCACATTGATCAATTCTTATTCTTTTATTCTATTACTCATTCCATTTTTTCCCATTTTTGGGTGAACTACATTGGTTTGAGGTATATTTAGACTATGTAGGTAATGCTTAGATACATGGCATATCTCAAGTCAGCTCAACCACCATTATTATTTCAATCATCTCTTTCATTACTTTGTACATCATTATGTGCCTGGTTATTTGTGGCTTTTTCAGTCATTGGACCATCACATCTACGTTTATGGCCACTCATATTTAATTTTTGTGATAGGTTATTGTTAGGTTGTGGAGCTAAAAGCTTCATTGATGCAGACATTGGAGGAGGGTGTTGAGTGTCACAGTCACCGGCGTCAGTCAGGCCAATCGACGTCGGTCAAGTGGAGACAGGAAACTGTCGATGATGGTCAGATATCAGTCGACGTCGATCACCCCCAGGTAGACAGGGATCAATGTCGATCGCTTGTGCGGTTCTAGAACTATCAGTTGCATGAACAGTTAGTTAACGAATTGGTTGTTTGCATGAAGAAGGCTAATTTTAGTCTTGAGCTGCATATCTAATTATTGTAATTGGATGTCTAATTATTGTTTGCATGAGATATATATAATAAACTCATGGGCTGTATTGTAATTTATGCTAGAGAGTAAGAGAGCAAATATTAGCTCCTTCAGAGTGAAGAGAGCAAGGTGTGTTCCTCCTAGTGCCACAGTACCAAGTGTGGGTGCTGGTTTGGAGAATCAGAAGGATTCTTCATGTATGTAGGATCTTGGTCATCAAGTGTGCAAGGCCACATTTAGAGATCTGCATGGTAAGTAATATAATTGATCTGCAAGTGTATGTGTGTGCAAAGTCTAAGGTTTGCAGGTATGTAGAACCAGGTTGATCTACAGGTGGCAGTAGGATCAAGGTGACAACAACACAACAGGGAGCAAGATCAGGCAGGATCTACTTGGAGTATGGTGTGTACTCAGTTGGAGAGCAAAGAGGAAGGCAAGGTAGTTCCTTCCAAAGTAAGATCATTTGAGTTGCGGGTTGTTGCAAGTTCATGGGAGATCTACTTGGAGTGCGTTGTGTACTCGGTTGAGTATGTTTGTATACTTGGTGTACTGGCAGTAGTGATACTGACTAGTTGGAGGTGAACACCAACTCTGTGTTTGAGTTGTGTGTTGGGACCGTAATTGAGAGAGTGAGCTCTTGAAGGTGAATTACTAAACACTTGGTGTGGGAAGCCTATAAGGTGGGAAGAGTGTGGCATCTCTTCATTTGTAATTCTTTTCTGGAAGAGTATTAATACAATTGGGTATTGTCTCTCATATTCTATGTTATTTTTGAATTCTAGTTACTTGTTACTTCTGGTTAATTTTGCATGTTTAATTGCTTGGTAATCAATGGTGCTTCCAAGTCCTAACAGTTGGTATCAGAGCATGTTTGTTGTTCTAGATTCCTGACAGTTGGTATCAGAGCTAAGGTTGCAGGGAGCAGGTTTTGTGTTTGATTACAGGTCACTCTCAGGGGTTTCTAATTGAGTGGGAGTATAGCAATGGTAGAAGAAAGTACACTAAAAATGGAGGAATTCAAAGGCATGAATGGTCAATTACGGTGTTATGGAAAGAAAGAGCAGGTAAAGAAATATTGTTGGTTGGTTCAAGATCAACATGAAGGAACTGAAGAAGCAGATGTTGCAGGTGTTGTTGCACAAGATGCTCTGGGATGTTCCTTGGATAAAGTAGAATCTTGTTTTATAGATTCTATTGCCTCTTTCCATGCAGTCTGAAATAGAGTATTTTTCCATGTTAAGGTCTTTGGAGACTTTGGAAAGATTTATTTAGGGGCTGGCATGCCTTGCCAAAGAATTGGCAAAGGGGAAGTGAAGTTGAAATTGCAGGCGGCCAACACATGGGTGTTGAAGGAGTTCATGCAGGTCCCAGTCTTAAAGATGCGGCTAATTTCTTTAGAAAATTTGGGTGATGAGAGATGCACAAGAACTCTCACAGTGGATACACTTGAATTAGCGTGTGGTAAGAAAGCATGTACTCTTTATCTACTTGCTTGTATTACTGATTCTTCTTCTGTTGCGAAGACGTGGCTTTGTAGGCTTGGTCACATGAGCAAGAAGGAGATGCATGTTCTTAAGTGGAAGTCAGATGTATTTGACAGACTTAAGAATTGGAAAGCCTTGGTGTTTTTGGAGGAGATGACAGACAGAGATCAGTGGAGAAGGTTGGACATCTTTGAGCAGGGCAGTTTGGACAGGGTTTTGATCCATGGAGAGCTCGTGAGTAAAAAGTCATCACTCACAGGCAAACACAATTACCGGCATCAGTCAAGGGGAACTGGCGTCGAACAGACAGGTGTCGATGTCGGTCATGTGTAGACCAGAGCCAGTGGTGTCAGGCAGGGTGGCTGCTGGCATCGATCAGAGAACTGACATCGACAACTAGGTAAGACTGATGTCAGTCAAAAAATTGGTGTTGGTAGAAAGGACAGTCACATGGGAACCGACATCGGTCAGATGCAAATTGTGTGGTGACCGAGGTCGGTCACTGGAATGGATTTTGGGTGGACAGCAAGCTGTCAAGGAGTCTCAAATGCCCATATGGAGGACTGAAAGGGTAAGTAAGCCTCAAATTCATTGTTCCTCTTCTTTATACTCATTGCTCACTGTAGAGCAAGAAGGATCCAAGAAATAGTGGGAGCATGGCATGAACAGGATGCAAAACCAAATGAGAGATTTGGTAGGGTTGCCAGCTGGAAGAAAGCACTGAGAGACGAATGGATACCTTAGTTAAAGAATAGAGAGAATGGATACGTGAGACGAAAGACCAGGTCATATGGTCTTGAGAAAGTTGCAGGATAGTGGTATAGGTTTTGATAGATGGATGACAAAGCAGGGATTTAGTCAGTGTCAGTGTAACCATTGTGTTTGTCTTACCAGGTGGATGATGGTCGTGACATTATCTTGTTACTGTATGTGAAGGATGAGCTTGGTACAGGTTCAGACATACAGGGTTTTGCTAAGCTAAGGGTAAGGTTAGTTCAGTGGCATGTCATGAGGAATTTGGAGCAGCAAAATTCTTTGGCATGAGTGTGTTCTAGAGACATGGAAGATCACAGGTTGATTTTGTCTCCAAATGATTGTGTGAAGCTGGTTAGCACGCCGATGGGTTAGACAGTTCTATGAACAATGTCTTGATTCACATGATGAGGTTAAGTACATGCGTACTGGACCTGAGGTTGTCCACGCAGTGGGAGCTGTCAGAAAGTTTGGAGCCGATCTGAGAAAGAAGCACTGGAGGGCAGTTTAGTGGATTCTCAAGTATCTGAGAGGGACCAACAGCAGGTCGACATGCTATGCAGGGTCAAGTTCTTTTCTACATGTGTTTGTAGATGCAGATGCGGCAAGTTACTTCGATGACAGGAGGTTCACCACAGGGGTTGTGGTGGTTGGTCTTCAAGGTTGACCTTGAAGAGGGATACAAGCCAAGAAATAGATTAGATGGGGTACAGGTACAAGTACAGTGCAGCTGTTTATCTCCAAGAGAGAGATTGTTAGGTTGTGGAGCTAAAATCTTCACTGATGTAGACATTAGAGGAGGGTGCTGAGTGTCACAGTCGCCAGCATCAGTCAAGCCAACTGACATCGATTAGGTGGAGACAGGAAGCTGTCAACGATGGTCAGATATAGGCTGATGTCAGTCACCCCCAGGGAGATAGGGACTGATGTCGATTGCCTGTGCGGTTTTGAAACTATCGGTTGCACGAATAGTTAGTTAATGAACTGGTTGTTTGCATGAAGAAGGCTAATTTTAGTCTTGAGCTATAGATCTAATTATTGTAATTGGATGTCTAATTATTGTTTGCATGAGATCTATATAATAGACTCATGGGTTGTATTGTAATTTGTGTTAGAGAGTAAGAGAGCAAATATTAGCTCCTTCAGAGTGAAGAGAGCAAGGTGTGTTCCTCCTAGTGCCACAGTACCAAGTGTGGGTGCTGGTTTGGAGAATCAAAAGGATTCTTCATGTATGTAGGATCTTGGTCAGCAAGTGTACAAGGCCACGTTTGGAGATCTACATGGTAAGTAAGATCATTGATCTGCAGGTGTATGTGTGTGCGAGGTCTAGGGTTTACAGGTGTGCAGAACCAGGTTGATCTACAGGTGGCAGCAGGATCAAGGTGACAACAACACAACAGGGAGCAAGATCAGGCAGGATCTACTTGGAGTACGGTGTGTACTCAGTTAGAGAGCAAAGAGGAAGGCAAGGTAGTTCCTTCCAAAGTAAAATCATTTGAGTTGCAGGTTGTTGCAAGTTCATGAAAGATCTACTTGGAGTGTGTTGTGTACTCGATTGAGTATTTTTGTATACTCGGTGTACTGGCAGTAGTGATACTGACTGGTTGCAGGTGAACACCAACTCTATGTTTGAGTTGTGTGTTGGGACCGTAATTGAGAGAGTGAGCTCTTGAAGGTGAATTACTAAACACTTGGTGTGGGAACCCTGTAAGGTGGGAAGAGTGTGGTGTCTCTTCATTTGTAATTCTTTTCTAGAAGAGTATTAATACAATTGGGTATTGTCTCTCATATTTTGTGTTATTTTTGAATTCTAGTTACTTGGTTATATCCTTGAGTTATAATTTTCAATCTACCCTACTAGGGCACAACTAGTTTATCATGTTCAAATCTACCCTACTAGGGAAAATCATTATTCAATCCAAGTCATCATAATGATTATAGCTTCTTTTGGGAAAATCATTATTTTGACCCACCTACCCTGTTGGGGCACATGCCTATGCCATTGATTATAAATGCCTTTGGGAAAATTAGTGTCTCAACCTCAATTACTAATTATAATTGCCTTTAGGCAAATCAGTAATTTTGAATCAATGCATGTAAGTATTATCTCAATTGGATTAATCTCACCCATGGATTGATTTCTTTATTCTTTTCAAGGGACTGTCCATCAATCATGCATGTCAGCCACTCCCTCGAGGGGGCATCATCATAGGATCCCCAAACTTTGTTTGGAGAATCATTTCTCAATCATTATCTTCTTTTTATTTTTAATGGATTTTTCATTATGTGAAAATACATTACATTGCATGTGTCTTGCAACACCTTCTCAAACAAGAGAAAAATGCAGACAATCTTTTTTGGCCACTTTTGTGTCTAAACAGACATCAAACTGATTTATTGTAAATAACACAACTTAAGTCTAAAAATCATTTTTCATCCCAAATTCATTTGTACATTAGATGTAAGTACCCTGAATTGTGTTAAGGCATCCTTGTTTGAGGTATTACTCAATACGCAACAATAACCTAGATCTCTAATTCATCCCCAATCAAATTACAACCTAGAAAATTGACATTTTTGACCAAGGGTGAGGGATAACCTTTCATAAATTTAGAAAATACAATTAACCTGATCAAAATTACTTAATTTATTAAACCCAAATAAATTCATAGTTAAAAATTCCATAGCTAATTAGTAAATTTCTATTTTTAAAAATTCATAAATCTAGATTTGATGACATTGTCATGATTACACATAAATATCTAAAATCCATAGCTGTTTAGAATTTATTATTTTATAAATTCACTAATTAAAATAATTCCTCAACTCTCATGACAAGTGGCCAAGTGGATCATGGAGAATTAATGAATTTCTATTTTTGGAAATTCATAAATTAAACCACAATATCTTCTATGAGTTGTCAATCCACTTGTAAAATATCAAGAATTAGGTGGGAGACATAATCATTCTTAACCCATGTCTCGCACATGGCCCTCATGATTATCTTTGACCCAACCCAGAGTTAGCCTAACTCAACCCAAGGTTAAACTATCTTAAACAAGGTTAGTTCTAAACCTAATCTCCCTAGGGTTAGAGTTAGTTCTGAGACCTATAAATACATGTGCCAAGACACCTCTAAACCAAAATTTTCTAGTGCAATGTTATTATACCAAAATACCTAAAAAAAGCTTCATTGTAGTGTTACCATGCCAACATGCCAATCCAAGGTGAATGAAGGAGAGATGATGCAAGAGCACCATTGACAAAGACTCCATTGTCCACAAGCCAAGCAAACCAACCATCTCAACAAGCAAATTTGGAGCTACAACAAGGTTCAAAGGGACTTTTTATTTTATAGGTTTAGTTGTGTTTTCATTATGTGCTTATTATATATGCTCACCCTAGTACGTAGGAAATAATTTTTAGTTTGCATTGAAGTTGTTTTAGTTTGAATTTTATTCACTAACAAGAAACTAACAATTTTCTTTGTAATCCTATGTTACAGAAAATATATTCCACCTACTACATTCAATACAACATAAATATATCTAGGTATTACAACCCTAACACTATTATCTAAACATAAAAAAATAGATTTCCAAGCTTTGTAACAAACCCTAAACATAATGTTTAAGTGTCAGCCCTAGCCCCACTTAAAAAATATTCACCCAAGCTAGCTAACTAAATTATTACTATTACAACATCAAAAATAATTATGGATAGTTTGAACATAGAGGTCCTAACATGCCTCTTTTGAAAATATTTTTTCTCAAAGCTTAAGCAATTTAAATCATTATTGAATTTGCTAGAGAAGTTCCCAATTTTTTCCTCATGGTTTTAGACCTTGCTATTGGACCAAAACATTAGCGATGACGTAGTTTTGATTTTAGAATGTATATTTTTTAGTAATATAATTTGTTTCAAGGATTATGGATATTTATATAGACACCTAATTTTGGAATAAGCCTTATTAGTAAAATTGGTTTAATAGTTGAAGTCAAAGATTTCATACTCACAAGTGATAGATTGTATAAGAAAATGGAAACCTATGTATCTCTTTTGAAATTAACGTTTTAGATTACTACATAATCACAAAATATCATCTATATCCCTCCCTTTAATCTAGTTACTAAATTTTTATTTTAAAGGAAATAAATAAGTAGCTTGGTGTGTATACATACCTTGTCTTTACCTAAGTTGGATTTGAGTGATTTTCTAGTGACTAACCTATAACCAAGAGCATGTTATAGTGTAAAATAAATACATATAATCTAGGTTAAAAGTAATTTAAATATATTGAAATTGAAAGAGCAAGGTTTAGGTGTACACATATGTGTCAATGTAACCACCTTGCCTATTGTCCAGTTGTTTTACAAAAGATATAGCATTGAAAGGCTCTAAAACTAAGACTAGGATAAATATAGATAAATATTTAAAGTGCATATATCAGAGAGAGAGAAAGAGAGAGAGAGAGAGAGAGAGAGAGAGAGAGAGAGAGAGAGAGAGAGAGAGAGAGAGAGAGAGAGAGAGAGAGAGAGAGAGAGAGAGAGAGAGAGGGAAACATTCTCCTAGCTTTAAAGTAAAAGTGAGTTGTCTCCTGGTAGTTGAGATTAGCTCAACCATGCAACCCAGTGATACTTATAACCTGGTGAGGCTGGATGATCAATTTCAACCTAAAAACTTGGTAACATTGAGTTATTTGATCACTTCAACCATACCAAAAGTTGAACCAACTACTATAGTAGATTGGATCAATATGGCCCAAAAAAATCTGTGAGATACTAGTATGTGCAATGGTTTTTGAATCTGAACTGATTTATATTTTGAAATATTAGGTACATGTTTCATGGCATATGCACCTTATGTATGTCTCATGTTTAAAGTGTGTATAATAATAGTACAAATGTATAGAATTCTGCCATAATTGTGAATCTAAATCCTATAATTGTGTGCTCTAGTCAATTTGGATAACTATGTAAGTGTGGATGACATTATTCCAAAACATTCCCCCACTATATATGGACAAATATTAAACTCATATAAGTACTAATGTGGAGGACATGTTTCCAAAACATACCCCAATTATAAACTAGAGATGTTGAATAATTAATAGGTGTGGATAACATGCTTCCAAAGCATGTCCCCATTGAATTTGGGAAATAATATAAGTATCATATACTAAATGAATATGGATAACGTGATTATAAATCATGTCCTCACTAAATATAAAAAATTTGAATGTGTGGAAGCTATATCCATATGACATGCGCCCACTGAATCTGCAAACTGATATAAGTATCAAATACTAAATGAGTGTGTAGAACATGCTTCCAAAGCATGCCCCCACTGAATCTCAAAATCATGCCAAGTGTGTTTAAAATGACTCTATGAAATTTTCCCACTAATATGCCCCATTTTAGGTGAGGTAAAGATAGGAACTGGGTTTTGTATAGTCTATGAATGTAACCATGTAGCGTATAGAAGGAACATGTCAAGGTAGATATATCATTGAAGCACATAGAACTGATGAGATCAAATTTAGGCCTATGATGCATGATAATGATCATGGAAACATATATATAGTAAAAATACAAGCTCAATAAGTAAACACACACACATATAAGAAAACTCAAAATCAAGTCAACAAGCAATGGTCTATGTTGGAACTTGACAAATATTGATCATGGGTTGTTTTTTGAGTGATTCAAAATTGTAATATGGTTGCTCCTATGAGTGATATGAATACATGGTAGTACAACTCAGTTGTACAATTGATTGAATGAGCTTGAATAGGTGCTTGCTTTATATTTGTTATATGGGTGATGAGTAAGCTTAGATTTTTATTTATACCACACCTTTTGGAAAAATTTCATGATAGGATTCAATAATAAAAATATGCCACCCCATATGTTTCAAAACATTTATAAGTTTGATGATTTTTTTGGACTTGACACTTGATAGGAATATGGACACTTGCGTTGACACAAGTGTCCCCTATGTGGGACATAAGTGTCTAAGAGGATCAAAGCCTACTAAGAATTTGAAACTGACAGTGAGGGATATATATCAAGTTTTAATATTTTTTCACTATAGAGTAGATCTCAGTCATCAAAGTGATAAGGTCAGACCAAAAGATAAGCATTTAGGCACAAGAAAATGGTGAATGCAATCCTTTCAGCAACAAGAAGGTCCAGAATTGAAGAGTATAGCCCCGATATGTATTTATCAAGTATGCAATACTAAGATTCTATATAAATCATATTTTAGTATCTACATTGTGTTTCAATATTTAATTCAATTCAATTAACATTTTTCAAATATGTTTTGGTACCTATGTAGTTTTATTTAGTTTATTTTCTTTGACCTAAAACCACTTTTCATAAAAATAGTTATCTATTATAATCTAATCTATATTTAAGGATAAAAATGTGTATACATATATTAAAAAGTTGTGAAGGCATAAAGAAGCATAGTGGAAGTCAAAACAATTGACCTTCCATATATGACTCTTCTCCTTCTAATGATTGATTTGATCATTGTCATAAGTTTTATGATAGTAAAATTTTGTGTGGGGCATTGCTTTATAGAAGGATGAATTTTCCCTCAACCCTATAAGGACTAATCCAATAACACCTTTTTTGAGGCTCCACACCGATTGGAATAGATGAATCTAGGTTTTCATCATTTGGTAGTACTACAACCTTTGTGAGAATGGGATTTGTGGTATCATTGAAACTGATTTTGGAGGATCCTTTTGAATCACTCAATGTGTTTCAATGATTGACCCCAAAATTAGAATTTACACAAAATTCTGGGTGTAAATAATGTATGGGAAAGATGACTATTTTTTAAGGTATTTTGAAATTGGAATTGACAAAAACTTTCCTATAATGTCAAAATTGCATATCCTTGTTAATTCTTTCCTAAATGATGTTTGTATGAGACTAAAAGGCATTCCATAAAAAACCATGCCTAATTAGGTATCATAGTTTACCTTATCAACCCATTTTCCATTATTTCTCAATTTGATTATATACGCTTATTTCTTGGTTACATTAAATCCATAAATTTTGTCTTTACGAGATTTACTTCAAAACCACCATTTTTTTACAAATAATTCTTAATACATTAATCAATGTATGTAATTGGGTGTGAAATTAAATCAATATAATTATCTACAAATATTTAATATTATGATGTAAATTGCAAAGAGAATACATCCACTTGTACCTCCTAGAATTCTGTAGATAAGATTCATTAACTCATCAATATAACTCGTGAAGAGTGTATATAAAAGTGGGCATCCCTATTTCACACCTATAACACCATGGATTATATATGTTTGGATTAAATTTTTATAAAACATGTCTCGTATAAATTCATTACCAAAGAAATTAATAATTTTGGAAGACCCACATCTTTAATACTTTTTACCAAAACATGTATTAAAAATATATCAAAGGTTTTATGAAAGTATAAAATGAAGGCAAATCTTAAGTTAATTAGCATTTACTTCTTTAATAATAATAACAAGATTGAATATATAGTCACATGTTTTATAATTCCTCGTAAATCTTGCTTGGCCTAAATGAACCCGAACTTATTTATTTCTAAAGAGTGTTAAGTGAAAGCTTACCCAAAGTATGACTGATGAGTTTCTAAGTTGAAAACAATTTTAAATTTTGAAGATGATGGTTAATAATTGATGTTAAAGTTAAAGAAAAATTATGTAAATATTAAAATTAAAAAGATTAAAATTATGTATAATTAAAACAACTAAAATATGTTTTTAAAAAATCAATTTTCTACATTTTAAATTTTATTATATTTAAATTTATAAATTAACCTTTAAAATCGTTTTGAAACTTTTTAAATTTAATTACCAAACATATACATATGAGCGCCCAACACTATCTCATAATATATATATATATATATATATATATATATATATATATATATATATATAT
The DNA here is from genome assembly GCA_037957365.1 of Torreya grandis. Lineage (NCBI taxonomy): Eukaryota > Viridiplantae > Streptophyta > Pinopsida > Cupressales > Taxaceae > Torreya > Torreya grandis. Next base: position 2,748,401 of record JARHVA010001577.1, read on the forward strand.
AACTCATCTCATGAGTTATATTCATTTCATCATTTTAAAAATAATAATGATTATTTATTTGTATAATATTAATTTTCATCCCTCATTACATTATACTAATTCATCTTTCTAAAGTGCATTATAATCATTTGAAAAATAATAATGAGTATTTATTTTTATAGAGTACTATTTTTTGTTCCCTCATTACATTATATTTATTCATCTTTCTAAGATGAGTTATAATCATTTCATCATTTTAAAAATAATAATAAACATTTATTTGTATAATATTAATTTTGTTAAATTTTTACTTTTTTGAGAAATATTCTAATACTCAAATTCATTATATTATCATGATTATTATTTATGATATATGTTAGGGTGTGGAGCTAAAAGCTTCAACTGTTGCAGACATGAGGAAGGTTGTTGAAGAACTAGAAGCACTGGCGTCGGCAGCATGACTGACGTCGGTCAGATGCAGTGCAGAAGGAAACCGGCAACGACAGCACCAGGCAAGCAGGGACCGGCGTCGGTCGCCTGTGCGTTTCAGAACTGCTGTTGACGAACAGTCAGTTAAGTGAAGCGAGTGTTTGCATGTTAAAGGACTAATTTAAGTCACGAGTTGCATGTCTAATTATTGTAGTTAGAGTTCTATTTTTGTATGTATGGGATTCTATTTAAAGACCCATGAGGCATGTATTGTAAATCAAGCAGGCAAGTAAAAGCATTGAAGCAAGCAAGGTCAAGGAGATCTACAGGTGTAAGGTCAAGGAGATCAGCTGAAGCATTCAAGGAGGGATAATAACTCAGGCTATAGATTTGTTGTGTTGAGCAAGAGAGAGAGAGGGAAGAAGGTCTTGAGGTGTGGCAAGCCTTTGAGGTGGAGGAAGAAGTGGCATCTTCCTTATTGTATTTTCTTCTAGTAATATTTAATACAAGAGTGTGTATTGTCTCTCAAATTCTTTGCTGTCTCAAGTTTCTAGTTACTTAATCATTCTGGTATAATTCCGTGTTTAATTGCTTATAAGAAAGTAATCAATTGTGCTTCCGTTGGATAAGGGGTCCCTAACAGTTGAGTTCTTCCTTCCCTAACAGTTATATTCATTTCATCATTTTAAAAATAATAATGATTATTTATTTGTATAATATTAATTTTCATCCCTCATTACATTATACTAATTCATCTTTCTAAAGTGCATTATAATCATTTGAAAAATAATAATGAGTATTTATTTTTATAGAGTACTATTTTTCGTTCCCTCATTACATTATATTTATTCATCTTTCTAAGATGAGTTATAATCATTTCATCATTTTAAAAATAATAATAAACATTTATTTGTATAATATTAATTTTGTTAAATTTTTAATTTTTTGAGAAATATTCTAATACTCAAATTCATTATATTATCATGATTATTATTTATGATATATATATCGATGAATAATTTATTTTAATATTATTTTATTATTCACTTGTTAGGAACTACTGAGTACAAGTGATTACTTTGTATAAGCAACTAAACACGAAATTTAACCAGAAGTAACAAGTAACTAGAAATCATAATCAACAAAGAACATGAGATACAGGAAACAATGAAAAATTGTATTAAACTCTTCTAGAATACAATGAATAAATCACACTCTTCCACACCTCTTAGGTGTACAGTATTTCTCTCAAGAGTTCTCTCTCTCTCAACCAATTACTACAACAGATCTTCTTGATCTTACACACCTTGCAGATCTAATTGATCTTACTTACAACTTTCTTGGATAATTACAACATGCCCCATGGGTCTCTTAAATAGGATCCAAGGCATATAATAATTAGACTTCCCAATTACAATAATTAGAAACACAAACCCAAGACTTAAATTAGTCTTCACATGCAAACACTCGGACCTCTTAAAATTAGACAAGTCTAATTCTGGAAACGCATGCACACACACAGGTGACCGATGTCAGTTGCTGTCAGTCTGCATATGACCGACATCGGCCAATCCCTGACTGATGTCTACAGCTTCTGGTCCATGCCTGATCGATGTCGGTGACACTGCCAATGTCGGTTACTGGTAAAATCCCAACAACCTCAACAAGAGCTTAACAGTGAAGCTTTTAGCTCCACAACTCAACAATCTCCCACTTGGAGATAAACAGCTGCACCTATACTTGTACAACAACATCCTCTGTCTTGTTTCTTTGGTTTACATCTCCATCTTCAAGATCAATCTTGAAGACCAACCAAATTTGAATGAAAACTCAACTTCTCCTTTGTTACCGGCTTTGTTAACATATTAATAGGGTTCTTATCTGTATGGATCTTTTCCAGCCTCAACTGTCCATCCTCCAATACCTATCGAATGAAGTGGTACCTAAGCTGTATATGTTTAGTTCTTGAATGAAAGGTTGAATTCTTTGCCAAATGAATTGCGATTTGACTATCACTGTACAATCTACAACTCTCTTGCTCCTTTCCCAACTCTTCCATTAACTGTGTCATCCATATCATTTCCTTACTAGCCTCTGTGACTGCAATGTATTCTGCCTCTGTAGTAGACAAGGCAACAACCTTCTGCAACTTTAAAATCCAGCTAACCGCCATTCCACCAACAGTGAACACATATCATGTGGTGCTTCTCCTGCCATCTAAGTCACCTACCATATCTGAATCTACATACCCATGTAGAGAAGTGTTTGACTCTACATAGCATAAATACCTACTGCTGGTCCCTTTCAGATATCTAAGAATCCACTGAACTGCTTTCTAGTGTTCCTTTCCTAGATTGGCCATAAACTTGCTGACAACTCCCACTGTTTGGGCAATATCAGGTCTGGTACATACCATAGCATACATTAAGCTCCCAACTGCTAAATCATATGGAACTTTGCTCATATACTCAACCTCATCATGTGATTTAGGACACTGTTCTTTGCTTAGCTTGAAGTGTCCAGCCATAGGTGTGCTTACCGATTTTGCATCCTGCATATAGAACCTCTCCAACACCTTATTCACATAATCCTTTTGAGACAAAATCAGCCTGTGATTTTTCTTGTCTCTCTTAATACTCATGCCAAGGATTTTCTTTGCTGCTCCTAAATCCTTCATAGCAAATGTGTGAGCTAATTTTACCTTTAGCTCAGTAATTTCCTACATGTGTGAACCTGCAACAAGCATATCATCCACATACAACAATAGGATAATATAATGACCATTATCCAATCTAGTAAAATAAACACAATGGTCAGATTGACATTTACTAAAGCCATGCTCTGTCATAAACCTATCAAACCTTAAATACCATTGTCTTGGAGCCTGCTTAAGACCATATAAGCTGGCCTTATGTCTCATCTGTCTATTCTCTCCTTCCTTTAACCTATATACCCATTTGTTTTTTAGTGCTTTCTTTTCGGCTGGCAACTCAACCAAATCCCACGTTTGGTTCTCCACTAAGGAATCAATTTCTTCATTCATGTCATGCTCCCACTGTTTCCTGGATTCTATTTGCATTGCCTCATCAAAACTTTTTGGTTCTCCACCATCAGTTAGCAACACGTAGTATAAAGAAGGGGAATAACGAAGTGGAGGTTTACTTACCCTTTCAGTCCTCCTTATGGATGTTTGAGACTCATCCACAACTTGTTGTCCACCCAAATTCTCTGTCAGTGACCGATCTCGGTCATCTTTCTATCTGTACCTGACCGACATCGATTTTACCTAACTACCGACGTCGGTTAGACCGACGTCGGTCTCTGTTAGACCACCGACGTCGGTCTCTATGTTTTCCTGTGACTGATGATTTTTACCTGCGAGCTCATTTTGGATCATTGCCTCATCCAAATCAAGATTGCCCTACTTAGAATTATTCAGCCTCTTGAGCTGATCACTGTACATCACTTTCTCATTGAAAACTACATAACGGCCTCTAATAATTTTGTTAGTTTCTAAATTCCACAACCAGAATCTGAAATCTCTAAAGCCATAACCAATGAAAGTGCACCGCATAGATTTAGCATCTAGCTTCTTTCTATTTTCTTTATCAACGTGCACAAAAGCTTCAAAACTAAAAACTCTGAGAAATGAAAGATCTACCTTTTTACCTGTCCAAGCCTCTTCTGGTATTCCACCATTCAGAGTAGTAGAAGGTCCTCTATTAATCAGGTACACTGCAGTATCCATAGCTTCTGCCCAAAACTTTAAGGGCAAACTAGCATGCAACCTCATACTCCGTGCACGCTCCATTATTGTTCTATTCATCCTTTCAGCAACTCTATTTTGCTGAGGTATCCTTGGAACCATCCTTTCCCTGCGTATTCCACTCATAGAATAGTAACTATTAAATTTATTGCTGTAATACTCACCACCATTGTCAGATCTAAGGCACTTCAATCTCAAACCTGTTTCATTCTCAACCAAAGCTTTTCATTTCTTAAATGTGTCAAAAACATCAAATTTCCTCTTTATGCAATAAACCCATACCTTTCTTATAGCATCATCAATGAAAGAAACATAATACTGTGATCCTCCAATAGAAGCTAACTAAGCTGGTCCCCACACGTCTGTGTGAACAAGCTCTAATCTGTACTTCTTCTTGGTTGACCTAGTCTTGAGAAACCTCACTTTCTTCTATTTTCCAAAAATACAATGCTCACAGAAATCTAGATCTATGCTTTTCAAATCTGAAAGATTACCTTTTGACTTAAGAACATTCATTCCCTTCTCACTCATGTGACCAAGCCTATAGTGCCACATCTTTGCATCTACATCTGAAGTAGATAGAACAGAAGGAGAATAATCAGTAATACAATTACATAAATAAAGAGTACCTACTCTTTTACCTCTTGCTAATACAAGTGCACCCTTGGAAAATTTCCAAGATTCCACTGTGAGAGTTACTATACAACCCTCATCACCCAACTTCCTTGTAGAAATCAAATTCCTCTTCAAGATGGGTACATGCATGACATCTTTCAACACCCATGTGTTGCCATTCTGCAATTTCAGCTACACTTTTCCTTTGCCAACAATTTGACAAGGCTCACCATCCCCTAAATAAACTTTTCCAAAGTCTCCATGGACATAATCATTGAAAAATTCTCTATTTGGGGTTGCATGGAAAGAAGCACCAGAATCTAAAACCCATGATTCTACTTGACTATCCAAAGAAAATATAAGAGCATCCTATGCAACAATACCTGCAACATTTGCTTCTTTATTACCTTCTTGCTGATTTTCTTTGTTATCCTTCAACCAACAATCTTTCTTTGCATGTCCTTTCTTTCCACAATTCCAACAGGTTATTCTGCTAGTTCTGGATCTGGATCTCCTTCCCATCTTTGACCTTGATTTCCCATGCTTTCTCTTCTTTTTTTGTCTTCCCCTGCTTTCAATACTTAAAGCATTTCCTGATGTTTCACCTGTGTTTTTCCTATGAATTTTTTCATTCAAGATTACACTAACAACATCTTCAACTTTCAAGATATTTGAAGTAGATGCAGTATTACTTACCACCATTACCAAGTTGTGCTAGCTTTTAGATAAAGAACATAAGATCAAGAGAGCCTTAACTTCATCATCAAAAACTATTTTGACTGAATTTAATTCATTTACAATTTCATAGAAATCATTAAGATGACTATATACAGATCCACCTTCCAGCATTTGCAAACTAAATAATTGATTCATAAGATATACCTTATTCAAAGCTGAGATTTTTTCATATAAGTTTTCCAGAGTATCCATTAACTCTACCGTTGTCTTTGCCTGTGATAAGTTGGAAATCACAGAAGATGCCAGGCTCAACCTTATAGATCCAAGAGCCTTTCTATCAAAAACATTCCATTATTCATCTTGCATATATGTGGGCTTGCTATCAACCCCACCCAACGGTAAAAATAGATCTTTTTGATACAGATAATCCTCTATCTGCATCCTCCATAATTGATAATTCTTGCCATTGAATTTTTCCATTTTTAGCTTACTTTCTTCTGCCATTGCTTTGTTTCCACTCAAACAAAAACCCCTGTGAGTGAACCTGTAATCAACAACCACTAACCTGCTTTATACCAGCTGTTAGTGAACCAAGCTCTGATACCACTTGTTAGGAACTACTGAGTACAAGTGATTACTTTGTATAAGCAACTAAACACGGAATTTAACTAGAAGTAACAAGTAACTAGAAATCAAAATCAGCAAAGAACATGAGATACAAGAAACAATGAAAACTTGTATTAAACTCTTCCAGAATACAATGAAGAAATCACACTCTTCCACACCTCTTAGGTGTACAGTATTTCTCTCAAGAGTTCTCTCTCTCTCAACGAATTACTACAGCAGATCTTCTTGATCTTACACACCTTGCAGATCTAATTGATCTTACTTACAACTTTCTTGGATAATTACAACATGCCCCATGGGTCTCTTAAATAGGATCCAAGGCATACAATAATTAGACTTCCCAATTATAATAATTAGAAACACAGACCCAAGACTTAAATTAGTCTTCACATGCAAACACTTGGACCTCCTAAAATTAGACAAGTCTAATTCTAGAAACGCATGCAAATGCATGCACACACACAGGTGACTGACGTCTGTTGCTATCGATCTGCATATGACTGACGTCGGCCGATCCCTGATCGATGTTGGCAGCTTCTGGTCCACGCCTGACAGATATCGGTGACACTACCGATGTCGGTTACTGGTAAAAGCCTAGCAACCTCCACAAGAGCTTAACAGTGAAGCTTTTAGCTCCACAACTCAACATTATTAATTATATAAATTAATATTTTAATTAATTATATTTATTTAATTATTATTATTTATTTATTTATTTTAAATATTTAATATTTTTATTAAAATATTAATTAATATAATTAAGATATATATAAACCACAAACTTTGAATAAATAAGAATGTATTTATATAATAAAACTATTTTTTAAGTTGTATAAATAAAAAAAATATGTTTTATAAAATATAATAAACATACATACATATATAGACCACAAACTTTGAATAAATAGGAATGTATTTATCATAATAATTTTTTTTTTAATTGTATAAATAAAAAAACATATTTTATAAAATATAATAAATATAAATAATGGCAAACCCCTTTATAAAAGATGTAGGACTTTTACCATCATTTCAATCATATAAGAAAACTTATTATTTTGTAAACCTTTCAGCCCATTAAATCCATGTTGAGAAGAGAGCCAACAAATGAAACTATGAAGGTAATGAATAACTGTAACCAATTCTCACATATATTAAAAAATTCAAATCTGATATTGCTAGTGTGATAGTAAACATTTTTATTTTTCCCATCCAATTTCAAGCCTGGCCTTTGCCCCTAAAATATGAGCACATTTCACCCCTGAGGTCCCTGGATCAATTATGTATCTCTCACTATAGTACTTACACATAATCACCACAATGCCCAATATTTTACCCATTCCCATTAAAGGCTTATGAAACAACTAGATTATTAAAATACACAAGTGTCTATCTTGTTTACCACGTTTGGTTGGCTATAATTCTAATGTGTGAGGTCCATGCAATGAATTTGGGCATTACCACTACTAACATTACTTCGTACCATTTAAAAACATAGTAATTTTGATAATATTAGACACATAGCAGTATAACCATTTAGCACAAAAAAGAGGGAAAAACAACTTAGTAGTTATTACCCTTTGAATCCCAACATTCTTACAGTAGATGTATCTATATCTATATCATCAAACTTGGAGATTCCATGGCAGCTATACAAACTCTTGATCTTTCCCCAATGGTTACAACACCAAAACAAAGTGCTCATAGCCAAAATTATTATAATAAGTAATAATATTCCTATGGAAAATCCCATGATATGCCTCATTAGATTTGTTCCACTGCATTCGATGATGTATACATACATTAACAAATTCCAAAATCAAAAATAATTCATGATGAAATCCAAGCAAGCAAGAAATTTAAAAATGGGCATAAGTCTTACCTGTGGTGGAGAGAATCCAATTGCTATCATGGATGGCATTCTAGAAGAAAATCCACTTTGGCTGCAACCGATTGCTCATTGTCCTAGATTAGTTTGAGTGGGAATTTTTTTAGCAGGAATTTAAAAAATTTGATCAAGATTTCCAAAAATTGTCATGGAATAAACGAGGATGGCAAGGGAACGATAACATATTTTGTCATGTTTGTTGGTGGTGATAGTTGGCAATGATGGTTATTCATGGTTGGAAGTCAAGGTTTGACAGTCTAACATGGGTTGCTTTGGGTTTAGTATTACCTATGGTTAGAGTCTTTTTAAATGTTTGGTGGTGGGCCAACCCATATTGGCAAAGATCAATGAAGATGTTCTAAGCAATGACCGACGAAGACTGGGAGCTAAAGCCAACACGTCAGTGGTTAGTGCATGTTAGTTAAGCTCACTCAACTCAAAGAAGTATTGTAACCTATCAAATCATCTTTTGCATTATATTGTATATTGCATTCATTATTGAGAAAAACTAGTATGAATGCGTTAAACTTGAATACAAGTGTGTATCACTATTTCCAACTACAATTTAATATGCATACATGTCATAATCGTGCCTTAATTTATCAGAGCCTAGATTATATTGGAAGAACCCCAGACTATAAGATAAATGAAATAGAGTGCACAGCTTAGTTTTAAAGCATAATACTACACTATAGACTTGGTGTTATATAAAACATGGCCATGTTTATCTAATGTTACACCATTCAAGGCATTAACTAACATTTTCAAAGGCAAAATTTCTTCTCTAATTTGAAAGTAACATAGTATTCATACCCATTTACTACATCTTCAACTAATCAGTTTGTTTTGCTAAAATAAATAGGGAGGAAAGGAACATAGAAGAATTCAACTTGCTCAAGAAATAAAACACCAGTCTTCTTCCTTCTTCCTTACTCACCTTCCCTCTGATTTCACATCCAATTACTGCTCTTAGAATGGTGCCATTATTGGGATGATGCATATACGTTCCACAATACTAGATTCAAGGGAAGGATTTATCTTCTGGTAGCATCCATCTTCAATGTTTGCCACTCTTCCACTACTACGCTTTACCCACCAAAAGGAACTCTCTAATGAAAAAGCTTGTCTACCACCACTATGTCATTACTCTTTATTTTCAATATTTACACAACAACAATAACATTTAATTGACCAAAGTAAGATAATCAATCTTATCTTGGCCACCCCTTGCTTTAGTTGATAATCCACTTACATACATTTAACAAGTTTTTCTCTATTTTATACTCTCAAATGGGCGGTGCATCTGAGTGGTCAACTCTTTATATTTTCACCTCACACTTTGAATAATTTTTCATCATTATAGTGTTACATCCTAATTCCTCACCAGACAAACTTGCTAGATTATCCATGGATATCTATAGCTGACAAATTTAGATTTTGTTATTTTTACTAAATTGTGAAATATATGTTGTTATGGGATAGCAGGATATTGCTTAGGTTACATGATCACACTGCTATGAGTTAGTTGTAAGTATATTTTTACTTTATGATCATGTTGATTTGTCATTTTAGATATATTTTATGATGAATGTATATCATGATTGTTATGGTCTAACTACCTGCTTTGTTGTGAGGTTGATGCAGGGGAACTTATCTCCCAAAGTGTACTATAAAGAGAGCATTATCGAAGAGGAGGGTGATGTAGATGGATACGTCAAATGACAATAAATAATTGGTAAGAACCCTGCACACACCACAATAGTTAACACATGTTAGAATGCATTAAAAATGGTATATGCATGGTGTGTTTATTTCTACTTGCCTTGGAAATTTGATATCTATGGTTTGCTAGTATAGTTCAATAGCTTTATGAAGTTATGTAACATAAATGGTACGTTGGTCATTAAATATTGTAGAAATTTTATTAGCATATTTAGATTTAAAAATATGGATTGTTATTAATTTAGGAAATTATCATTTAAATTGTTATAGCATTTGTGGGTGTTAATTCAATTTAATAAAATTATGAAATTTTGATATTTAATGTTAAAATAAATAAAAATAGAATTTTCCATGGAAAAAGTAAAAAATACAATAGAGAATAAAAGGAAAATAATCAAATATAAAATAATTAAAACAAAAAAGGAAAACTCTGTTTAAAAAGAAACTAGGCCTTTATCTATTAAAAGGATGGATAATAAAAAGCAAAAGAGATAGACGAAGGGGAAAGAGAAGGATAGCAGAAGGTAGTAGAAAATAGAAGAGAAGTCATGAATATAAGCACCATTTTACAGGTAGGCAATGTACTTCATTTTGATGTATTTATAAATCTGACTAAATCTGTTATTTCGTATATATTGGCTATATTATATTTGGCTAGATAATTATAGCATACTATTTTAGTGGGTTATATGGTATATAGGTATTTTTTTCTCATGTAGAGAAATTTAACTGTATGTGTGTGTGTGTGTGTGTGTGTGTGTGTGTGTGTAAACATTGATTTTATATAAATGAAAATGGGCAAGAGAAGTTTATGTCCATGCATGGATCCATGAATAGCATGATTAATGATTCTATAGCGAGTCATAGCTACAAACTTTAAGTGTTCGATAAAGCACTATAATATATAATGTATGGTAAATTAAGTAAAATAACAGATTTCAGCAACTTCATAATTATGAGCAATGACTTAATTAAGAGTATAACCATTATAATTTTGTCCAACAACTATATAAAATCATTCTTTGTATGATGCATGTTTATTGTAACGTCACTAAAATTAATGCTTTGCAGATTGAATGAGTCATTGGTATCACGTATATGTGTTAATTAATGCTTATGTTAATGATTCACTTTTATGTACAGTGATTCACTTAGATACTCAGCAATGCACTAAGTTCTAAGAAAGTCTCTATGTATAAATATCCTTAGTAAATCACTAAGATCCCTTGAGATGGTGAGAAGAACCATTAGTTATGTAAATCATTGTACAAAATGTAGTAAGTCTCTTTATTTTAGATTGATATAAATATACTTGTGGCCATCTACCTTTTGGTGTGGCCTGGTGTCATTATTATATAAGGGAATATATATCTTACAATGTTACCTATAGTATCTATACATCCTAAAAATAATGATCTACTATAGTCATATTATTTGAATGATAAAATTATTGTGTGTGTGTGTGTGTGTGTGTGTGTGTGTGTGTGTGTGTGTGTGTGTGTGTGTGTGTGTGTGTGTGTGTGTGTTTGTGTGTGTGTGTTTGCTTTATAGGGGGCGATCTGCTTTTTACATACTCAGTAACTAAATACTAAACCAAATGTATGCAGCAACCCATAATTCAATGCAATGATTCTGCAAGAGTATATATTAGTGATCTAATAATTATTGACTAGACCATATTTAACTAGGAAAAAATTATAATTTGTTTAGATAGTTCTAAATTTCTTATTACATCCTTTATCATATTCCTAGATTCAAAAGGTAAAACATTTACCAACAAGAGATTTAGGTAAGTGATAAAGTATTTAGTATTGTGCTGAAGTATACTCATTAATACAAGTGGTATATAGTAGTGATTCTAATGTATTCACAAATATGCTTAGCACAATACCAATA